>BSBK01004174.1:57500-657500 GCA_027943335.1 Chamaecyparis obtusa
CCAATAGGAAATCAGCCTTTCTTCAAATGAACCATTACTTCAACACTGACTACAAAAGTCTTATGTCTTCTTGATCTATCAGCTCTATCTTTGTATTTCTAATTACTTTTCTCTGACTTATATTTCACATCTTCATGCAATGTTTTCATGTACTCAAAAAAATTTACTCCTTCAGCACTTCTCTTTATTTCATCAGCAATATCCCTCAAATCTAATATACCTCTTAGTTGTATGCCATTTACAATCTCAAAGGGTGTTTTTATAGTACTCCTATTCACTGAATTATTGTATGCAAACTCTTCTTGTGCCAACACAGAATCCCAATTACTCAGTGTGTCTCCAAGTAAATATCTCAAAAGATTGCCCCAAATTGTATTCACAACTTCTGTCTGTCCATCGGTTTGTGGGTGAAATGTAGAACTATATTTCAACTTGGTACCAAACTTCCTCCAAAGAGTTTTTCAAAAGCATCCAACAAATTTATTGTCTCGATCAGAGATAATACTCTTCCGTAATACATGCAATCTAACAATTTCCTTAAAGAAAAGATTTGCTATATGTAGTTCATCTGATGTCTTTCTACAAGGTATAAAATGTGTCATCTTAGAAAATCTATCCACAACAATAAACATAGAATCATTAACTCTTATTGTCTTCGGTAAGCCAAGAACAAAATCCACACTCATGTCAATCCAAGGTTTCTCAGGAACAAAAATCAGTGTATACAATCTAGTATTCTGACTTACTCATTTTTCTACTTGACAAATTCCACAACTTCTCACAAATTTTTGAACATCTTTACACAACTGTGGACAAAAGTATTTCTCCTTAACAAAATTCAATGTTTTATCAATACCAAAATGTCCAGCCAATCCACTACTATGTTTCTCCTTTATCAAATTAGTTCTCATTGGTCCTCTCGGTATACACAACTTGATGCAAGAGCATCTTGGGTGTAAGAGCAATCTTGCATCACCCAAAAATATTTTTTTTTTGTATTCACTAAGGGCTATCTTGTGCAGAGCAGCTATTTATGGAAACTTACTATTTTTAGTAAGTTGGTCATATGATCTCAGAATGTTCTGATTTCATAGTTGGAGGTTCATCTTAGTCATTTCAGCCTACGAGTTGAGTTTCATTACCACATCATCAGTATTGGTGAAGTTATTGAGGTTTTTGGGTACGAAATCTCTCAGGTCAATTTTGAAGGCCTTAGAAGCTCCGGATTGCGATTGACCCTTGGCTGACTAGTGCTAGCGCTTGCTAGACACCATAGATCTCATCATGGCGTTTCTGAAAAGTGGTTACAATAGAAAAATGGAATTACAGTTAAAAAGTTATGGCCTCCAAAAGTTGGGTTACCTAAAATCATATTTTGTATTTCTTTTGAGCCGACCCTATTGTAATAATTGTGAAAAATAAATAATTCTATGTTTTGTCGGCCTAAAGGGCTAAATTTCGGGAACCTTCTCGGATGGTGGAAATTGCCTATATAAGAAAGGTTTGTAGTGTTGTCTTAGGCGGTTCGGGATAGTTTTGGGTATTGATTTGAGTCTTTGTCCTACAGAATATTATAAGGGAATGCCCATGTGGCTTTGCATATTGTAATTCTGAAAGTTTGTAATTCCACATTTGTGGAGATAATCAGAAGCCAATTTTATGTTCTTGCATATTGTTGTTGTTTCTCTATTTTTGTTGTGTTTGTGGTATTAAGGGGAGCACCCTTCATCAAGTGGTATTAGAGCAGGAGTTCCTGAGTGTGTAAATAGATCTTCGATTGTGAGGCAATTTGCACTAGGACCATGGGTTAGGGTTTCTATGTAAATAGATTGCCGATTGTGAGGCAATTTGCACTAGGACCGTGGTTAAGGTTTCAGCGAGAAGTGCAAAAATGCCTCAATGAATGGAATGTGATGGAAGAGCTGGTGTTGTAACACCTGACGTTAGGGAACTGGAGAGACAAGTGCGAGCATTGCAAGAGGAGAGTCACAAAGGAATAAATATTAATGTCAGAGACAAAAGCGAGGATAAAGTCGAAGAAGAAGATCAAGAAAGAGAAGTCAAAGTTGTGAACCAAGAGGAAGAAAGACTTTTCTGAGCTATCTCAAAGATTTGGAAGAGACCTAAGATTGAGGTCTCGACATTTTCTAGAAATCTTAACCCAAAAGATTTTATCGACCGGATCAATGAATGTGAAAAATATTTTGAGTATGAAGATATCGAGGATCCTGATCAGGTCAATTTTGCGAAGGCTAGACTGAAGCATCATGCAAGGATCTGGTGGCAAGAGATTTAGTTGGAGTGAAATCGAAGAGGAAAGTATAAAATCACAAGATGGGGGCAGATGGTAGATAAATTGAAGTGACAGTTCATCCCTATTGATTATGAGCTTGACCTACTGAAGAAAATGCAAAGTTTGAAGCAAGAAGGAAGATCTATTCAGGAGTATACAGAGGAGTTCTATGGAATCCTCATCAGAATAGGCCATGCAGAAGCTAACAAGGAGAAATTTGTCCATTACCTTAATGGGTTGAGGCCAAGCATTCAAGAGGAGCTGAATCTGGTTCGAATGAACAATATTGAAGAGGCATACCAATTTTCCCTAATAGTAGAGGAAAAGCTGAACAAGAAGTTTGAGAGTAGACAAAGCGAAAGAGGTCATGCTAGAAGATCTGGTGGACGGTCATATGGAGATCGAAATAAAGATCCAAAAAAGTAGGATGAGGCCAGTAATAGTTAGAATCAGAGAGGAGATAATTTCAATCCTTTCCAAGATTAGAACAATAGAGATCAGAGAGGAAGAGGAAGAGGACAAGGTTCACGAAGAGGAGTCTTCCGTGGAACATGTTTTCACTGTGGAGAAGAAGGTCATAGGGCATTTCAATGTCCTCAATGCCAAGAATGGATAGATAGGAGGAATGAAGGCTAGGCGAGAGTTGCACATCTAGATGAAGATGTCATATCATCACATTCTTAAGATGTGGAAAGAGGAGAAACGTCGATTAATAGAAGAGTCATGCTGAGTGGTGAGAATGAACCTGAACAAAGGAGGAGCCTGTTTCGCACTAGGTGCAAGAGTGAGGGTATGTGTTGTGATGTGATTATTGATAGTGGTAGTACTGATAATTTGGTGTCAGAAGAGATGGTGACAAAGTTGAAACTCAAGAGGTAGAAACATCCACATCCATATCAGGTTGCCTAGGTGCAGGATGACCACAAGGTCATGGTCAATGAACAGTGCCTAGTGAAGTTCAAGATTGGTAGGGTACCAAGATGAGGTACTATGTGATATCATATCTATGGATGCATATCATATGTTGTTGGATAGGCCATGGTAGTTTGACATATGTTGTCTACATGATGGTCGTGCAAATACATATTCCCTGACAAAGGATGGAGTGCAACATAAGCTAAAACCATTGAAGGAAATAGAAGAAAAGGTATGTGGTAATGCAAGAATAACTTTTGTTGATAGAGGAAATTTCTTAGATGGTATGCGGCATGAGCATATGTGTTTTACCTTAATTCTAAAAGGTGGGAAAGAGGAAGTAAAAGATGTACCTGTAGAAGTTGTAGAATTATTGAATGATTTTTAGGATATTGTATCCGATAATGTGCCTGATGGATTACCACTAGTAAGAAAGACCAGTGATGAGATGGACTTGATTCCAGGAGCTAGTTTTCCAAATAAGGCAGCACACAGAATAACACTAGCAGAAAGTGAAGAGTTGAAGATAGATTTGAAGTTTAGTTCATCACATCATCCATAGATTGTACATGGAAGTAGTCCCAGAAATACATCTAAGTTGAAGAAGATAGATAAAGGAGAAATAAGTAGTGTTGAAGCTGAGGATTTTGCAGAATATTTGAAGAACATCCATGAGGAGGTGAGGAAGCATATTACCAAGATGAATGTGCAATATAAGGCTAAGGAAGATGAGAAAAGGAGGCATAAAGAATTTCAGGTTGGAGGTGAAGTCATGGTTCATTTGTGGAAGGAGCGATTTCTAGTTGGTACATATAACAAGCTGAAAATGAACAAGTTTGGGCCATGTAAGATACTGAAGAATCATGATTCAGGAAATTCATATCAGGTCGAGTTGCCTACTAAGCTGAATATTCCACTAGTATTTAATGTTTCAGATATGATAGAGTATCATGAAGGAGGTGTTGAAGATGAGGTTATAGTAGCACAGTGTAGTATTCCAGCAACCAGTTCAGATATAAAGAAGATTGAAGACATACTAGATAGTCGTGTTGGCAGAAGCACAAGGAACAGGACATATGAAGAGTATTTGGTCAAATGGAAAGGATGACCTATTGAAGATTCATCATGGCTAACAAAGCAGGACATTAACCATCTTGGTTTTCCTCTACACACCTGAGTCAGGACAGGGTCACTTCTCAAATTATCCCATGTGTCTAATGCAGGAGCATCTGGGTGTAAGAGCAATCTTGCATCACCCAAAAAAAAATCGTTTTTGTATTCAATAAGGGCTATCTTGTGCAGAGCAGCTATTTATGGAAACTTACTATTTTTAGTAAGTTGGTCATATGATCCCGGAATGTTTTGATTTCACAGTTGGAGGTTCATCTCAATCATTTCATCCTACGAGTTGAGTTTCATTGCCACATCATCAGTATTGGTGAAGTTAATGCAATCGACCATCGGCTGACTAGCACTAGTGTGTGTCGAACACTATAGATCTCATCATAGCATTTCTGAAAAGTGGTTACAATAGAAAAATTGAGTTATGGTTAAAAAGTTATGGCCTCCAAAAGTTGGGTTACCTAAAATCATATTTTGTATTTCTTTTGAGCCGACCCTATTGTAATAATTGTGAAAAATAAATAATTCTATGTTTTGTCGGCCTAAAGGGCTAAATTTCAAGAGCCTTCTCGGGCGGTGGAAATTGCTTATATAAGAAAGGTTTGTAGTATTGTCTTAGGCAATTTGGGATAGTTATGGGTATTGATTCGAGACTTTGTCCTACAAAATATTGTAAGGGAATGCCCATGTGGCTTTGCATATTGTAATTCTGAAAGTTTGTAATTTCACATTTGTGGAGATAATAAGAAGCCAATTTTTTGTTCTTGCATATTGTTGTTGTTTCTTTGTTTATGTTATGTGTTCATGGTATTAAAGAGAGCACCCTTCATCAAGTGATATTAGAGTAGGAGTTCCTGAGTGTGTAAATAGATCTCCAATTGTGAGGCAGTTTGCACCAGGACTGTGGGTTAGGGTTTCTGTGTAAACAGATCACCGATTGTGAAACATTTTGCAACAAGACCGTGGTTAGGGTTTCAATGAGAAGTGTGAAAATGCTTCCACGAAGGGAACATGGTGGAAGAGCTGGTGTTGTAACACCTAAGCTTAGGGAACTACAGAGACAAGTGTGAGCATTGCAAGAGGACATTCACAGAGGAATGAATATTAATGTCAGAGATGAAAGCGAGCATGAAGCTGAAGAAGAAGATCAAGAAAGAGAAGTTGAAGTTGTGAACTAGGAGGAAGAAAGACTTTTCTGAACTATCTCAAAGATCAGGAAGAGACCTAAGATTGAGGTCCCGACATTTTTTTGAAATCTTAACTCAAAAGAGTTGATCGACTTGATCAATGAATGTGAAGAATATTTTGAGTATGAAGATATCGAGGATCTTGATCCGGTCAAATTTTCGAAGGCCAGACTGAAGGGTCATGCGAAGATCTGGTGGCAAGAGATTCAGTTGGAGTGAAATCAAAGAGGAAAGGATAAAATCACAAGATGGGGGTGGATGGTGCATAAATTGAAGCAATAGTTCATCCATGTTGATTATGAGCTTGACCTACTGAAGAAAATACAAAGTTTGAAGCAAGCATGAAGATCTGTTCAGGAGTATACAGAGGAGTTCTATCGAATCCTCATCAAAATAGGTCATGCAGAAGCTGACAAGGAGAAAGTTTCCCATTACCATAATGGGTTGAGGCTGAGCATTCAAGAGGAGTTGAATCTAGTTTAATGAACAGTATTGAAGATGCATACCAGTTTGCCCTAAAAGTAGACAAAAAGTTGAATAAGAAGTTTGAGAGCAGACAAAGCGGAAGAGGTTGTGATGGAAGATCTATTGGATGGTCATATGGAGATCAAAATGAAGATCTGAAAATGTAGAATGAGGCCAATAATAGTCAGAATCAAAGAGGAAATAATTTCAATCGGTTCCAAGATCAAAACAATAGATATCAGAGAGGAAGAAGAAGAGGACAAGGTTCAGGAAGAGGAGGCTTTCATGGAACATGTTTTCACTGTGGAGAAGAAGGTCATAGGGAATTTGAATGTCCTCAACGACAAGCATGGATGGATAGGAGGAACGAAGGCCAAGCCAGAGTTGCACATGTAGATGAAGATGTCAGATCGTCACATTCTTAAGATGCAAAAAGAGGAGAAACTTTGATTAACAGAAGAGTCCTGCTGAGTGGTGAGAATGAACCTGAACAAAGGAGGAGTCTATTTCGCACCAGGTGCAAGTGTGAGGGTAAGTGTTATGATGTGATTATTGATAGTGGTAGTACTAATAATTTGGTGTTAGAAGAGATGGTGACAAAGTTGAAACTCAAGAGGTAGAAACATCTACATCCATATCAAGTTGCCTGGGTGCAGGATGACCACAAGGTCATGGTCAATGAACAGTGCCTAGTGAAGTTCAAGATTGGCGGGTACCAAGATGAGGTACTATGTGATATCATATCTATGGATGCATGTCATATGTTGTTGGTTAGGCCATGACAGTTTGACAGATGTGCTATACATGATGGTCGTGTGAATACCTATTCCTTGACAAAGGATGGAGTGCGACATAAGCTAAAACCATTAAAGGAAACAGAAGCAAATGTATGTGGTAATGCCAGAATAACATTTGTTGATAGAAGAAATTTCTTAGATGGTATGTAGCATGAGCATATGTGTTTTACCTTAATTCCAAAGGTTGGGAAAGAGGAAGTAGAAGATGTACCTATAGAATTTGTAGAATTATTGAATGAGTTTTAGGATATTGTATCCGATAATGTGCCTGATGGATTACCACTAGTAAGAAAGACCAATGATCAGATGGACTTGATTCCAGGAGCCAGTTTTCCAAATAAGGTGGCACACCAAATAACACTAGCAGAAAGTGAAGAGTTGAAGACAGATTTGAATTTTAGTTCATCACATCATCCATAGATTGTACATGGAAGTAGTCCTAGAAATACATCTGAGTTGGGGAAGATAGATAAAAGAGAAATAAGTAGTGCTAAAGCTGAGGATTTTACAGAACATTTGAAGAACATCCATGAGGAGGTGAGGAAGCATATTACCAAGATGACTATGTAGTATAAGGCTAAGGAAGATGAGAAAAGAGCGCATAAGGAATTTCAAGTTGGAGATGAAGTCATGGTTCATTTGTGGAAGGAGCGATTTCTGGTTGGTACATATAACAAGCTGAAAATGAAGAAGTTTGGGCCATGTAAGATACTAGAGAAGGATGATTCAAGAAATTCATTTGAGGCCGAGTTGCCTACTGAGCTGAATATTCCACTAGTATTTAATGTTTCAGATATGACAGAGTATCATGAAGGAGGTGTTGAAGATAAGGTTACAGCAGCACAGTGGAGTATTCCAACAACCAGTTCAGATATCTAGGAGATTGAAGACATATTGGATAGTTGTGTTGGTAGAACCATAAGGAACATGACATATGAAGAGTATTTGGTCAAATGGAAAGGATGACTTGTTGAAGATTTATCATGGCTAACAAAGGAGGAGGTTAACCGTCTTCATTTTCCTCTGCACACCTGAGTCATGACAGGGTCACTTCTCAAATTACCCTGAGTGTCTGATGCGGGAGCATCCTAGGTGTAAGAGAAATCTTGCATCACCCAAAAATATATATATTTTTTTATTCAATAAGGGCTATCTTGTGCAGAGAAGCTATTTATGGAAACTTACTATTTTTAGTAAGTTGGTCATATGAACCCGAAATGTTCTGATTTCACAATTGGAGGTTCATCTCAGTCATTTTAGCCTACAAGTTGAGTTTCATTGCCACATTATTAGTATTGGTGAAGTTATTGAGGTTTTTGGATATGAAATCTTTCAGGTCAATTTTGAAGGCCTTAGAGGCTCTGGATCGCGATCGACCCCCGGCTGACTGGTGCTAGCACCTATTAGGCACTGTAGATCTCATCATGGCATTTCCGAAAAGTGATTACAATAGAAAAACATAGTTACGGTTAAAAAGTTATGGCCTCCAGAAGTTGGGTTACCTAAAATCATATTTTGTATTTCTTTTGAGCCGACCCTATTGTAATAATTGTGAAAAATAAATAATTATATGTTTTGTCGGCCTAAAGGGCTAAATTCCTGGAACCTTCTCGGGCGGTGGAAATTGCCTATATAAGAAAGGTTTGTAGTGTTGTCTTAGGCAGTTCGGGATAGTTCTAGGTAGTAGATCTGGGTATTGATTTGAGGCTTTGTCCTACAAAATATTGTAAGGGAATGCCCATGTGGCTATGCATATTGTAATTCTGAAAGTTTGTAATTCCACATTTGTGGAGATAATAAGAAGCCAATTTTTTTGTTTGCATATTGTTGTTGTTTCTCTGTTTCTGTTATGTGTTCATGGTATTAAGGGGAGCACCCTTCATCACAACTGAATACATGTAAACAACATACCTTCTTGAATGAAATATTCTTCCCATTTTGTACTTGGTTGATCTTGAATAGGTGCTCTACACTTTCTCGATGGCTCAAAAAAATCAAGACCAGTCTCATACAAATCTCTCATCTCATCAAAGCCAAGAACTTAAATTTTCATCTCGGTCATCAAAGATCTTCTTCTACTCAATGCATCAGCAACTTGATTAGTGACTCCACTCTTATGCTTTATCACAAATGTATAGCTCTGCAAATACTCAACCCATTTCATATGTGTCTAATTCAACTTATTTTGACTACCCAAATACTATAAATCCTTATGATTTGTATACAACTCAAATTCACTCGATAGAAAATAATGTCTTCATTTCTTCAGTTCTTGAATAATAACATAAAATTCTTGATCATACACAAAATATTTTCTTCTTGCATCATTTAACTTTTCACTAAAGAAAGCAATAGGTTTACCTTCTTGACTCAACACAGCTCTTATTGCACTTCCACTTGCATCACATTCCACTTGAAATATCTTATTGAAATCAAGAAATGCAAAAATAGGCAATTCAACAACCTTCTACTTCATAGTCTCAAAACTTTTATTAGCTCCATGTGTCCACTTGAATTATCTTTTATCTCCTCTCATAGTCTCAGTCATAGAATTACAAATTGAACTCAAATTTCTAATGAACTTTCGGTAAAAACTTGACAAACCATGAAATGATCTTACCTCACTAGCACTCTCAAGTGTAGGCCAATTCAAAATAGCTTCAACCTTTTCAAGATCCATTTTCAAACCATCAACAAAAAATCCCAAATACACAATTTTATCTTTCATGAATGAACACTTTTTAAGATTTTACCAGCAACTTTTTGTTCTTCCAATCTCTGCAAAAACTTGTCTAACATGCAACAAATGTTCTTCTCTGGTCTTACTGAATATCAAAATATCATCTTGATATACAATCATAAACTTACCCAAGAATTTTTTCAAAACCTCATTCATCAATCTCATAAAAGTACTTGGTGCATTAGTTAAACCAAAAGGCATAACCAACCACTCATACAAACCTTCTTTTGTCTTGAAAGTAATCTTCCATTCATCAACTTCTTTGATTCTAATCTGATGAAACCCACTTTTCAAATCAATTTTAATGAAATACTCTGCTCTAGTCAAACTATCCATTATATCATCCATTCTCGGTATACGGAAACCTATATTTCATTGTTATATTGTTGATTGCTCTAGAATCAATACACATTCACCATTCCCCATTCTTCTTAGGTGTCAATACAATAGGTACTACACAAGGACTCAAACCTTCTCTGATTAAACCTTTATGCAACAATTCTTGAATCTATCAATTTAATTCCTGATTATTGGCAGGTGTCAACTGATGTGGTGCCTTATTCAGTAAACTAGCTCCAAGGATTAGATCCATGCAATGATAAATACTTCTCTTCAGTGGAAAACCATCAAGTACATTATCAGAAATGATTTTACTATTCTTGGTGAGTAACTTATCAATCTCCTTAGGAACACTATCCTCTATTTTCTTACTTGATTTGTTAGGGATCACTACAAAACATACATCATTCTTTTTCAAATCCTTAAAAAAATTTCTTCCTTCCATCAAGAAAAACTTTCACAGATGTGCAAACATTACTAATAGGTTCTTCAATCAAAGGTAACATGATCTATCTTCTTCCATCAACCCAAATAGTATATTTATGCAATCTCCCATCATATATAGCATGTCTATCATATTGCCAAGATCTACCCAACCAAATATGATAACAATCCATAGGCATGATATCACACAACACCTTATCATAGTACTTTCCAATTTTCAAATTCATGTAACATTGTTCACTTACCAAGTGTTTATGCTCATCTTTGATCCATGAAATCTGATAGGGCTTCGGATGTTCCAACCTTTTCAACTACAACTTTGTGACCATTTCCTCAAATGCCCAATTTTTGAGCTACCACTGTCAATGATTACCTTCCAAAATTTATCAAAAGCTCAACATCCGGTCTTGAACAAACTTTTCCTTACCAGATCTTCCTTTTTACCTTCATTCCAAAGTGCTCTCTTTACCATTAAGTTATTTTCCTTCTCAGGTTCATTCAGTGACTCTTCTTGCACTAATGCATTTCTACTGCTACCAATATTCTTACTTGCATGTGTACATTCAAAAGATCTATGTCCTTCTTCTCCACAATTGTAACAAGTTCATTGGAAACCACCTTCTTCTATAACCACCTCAGTGGTTACTGCCTCTTCCTCTAGATGAACTTTCACCTTTCACCTCAGTCTTGCCTTTATCTAGATTTGTCTTTTCAGGTTCAGATCTACTGTTTTCACCATGAGATCTTCCTCTTCCTCTAGGGAATCTACCACCTCTATGTTAAAAATAGAGAATACTGAGAGGGGGGGTGAATTAGTATTCTACAAACTTTATCTTTTTCCCAATTATGGATATAACAGATTATCTTTATACATGCCTAACATAAGAAACTAAACAACATGCATAACAATAAAGAGCTCATAACACAATATTTGTTCTCGAAGAAACCCTAGCCAAGGGAAACCCCCAGTGGGGATGGTACCCACAAAGATCCACTAATCAAAAGTATCTTGTTAAGGATGTTGAACCTATTAAGAATCAATTACAAGCATATAGTGTATTAGTCCTGATTAAGGTACTATAGGCCTTGTTAGAAGCCTCAACCCTGTTAGGAGTTGTAGTACAAACTGTGATTACCAGATGAGCCCACTAGCCAAACAAGTAATGTACAATATATAATGATTACAAAATAGGTTAAGGTACATAACCTTATACTGCTTGTATCAATGTCACTTCGTTTCTCTTTCACTATCGCTATTACATATGCTTCATATACTTTGCATCATACTTTTGCAATTACTTGCTGCTTGTTACAATTACTTCTCTTCTCAATTACAATTAAATTTACATTTATACCAATAGCTTTATCAAAGAGTTAACATCTAGGATGTCATCCCTTTATATTGTTAAGTCATTATTCTGATAAACAAAATAATCCCTTAACTCTTTACTAGTTCTATCTTCATATTTTGTCTTGTCAGCTTTACACTATCTTCGATAAAACTATCATAACTTCTTCCATACATGTCGTACTGACTTGCACTCTGAGATGGGTGATCAATAGATATCATAGAGTCTATGTTCAAGTGTGCAAGCACTGAACTTAATCCAGTCGATGTCGCAAACAAAAACTATGTCCAGGTTCACTAGTAAAACACTGTCTCACACTTAAACAAATTTGCAATGCGCTCTAACATACTTTCTCTTTGACTTGTGCGATCTTCATGAGGATCATATGTTTCCATAATGACAACATCTATGTAATCAACTCAGCCAAATTGCCAACACTCTACCTCTTTGTCTTTTCTCATGTATCTTGTTCAATTTCTCCTCAACTTTCAATACAAATTGAAAAGCCTCTTCAATGTTCTCCAACTTGACCAAACTGATTTCTTCCTAGATGGAAACTCTCAAACCATTTAGGTACCTAGCAATTCTTTCCACATCATCTTCATCATGTCCAAATCTGATATCTAATCTATAGAATTCCTCAGTATATTCTTTTACTGAGCTATCTTTCTACCTCAAACTTTTCATTTGCCTAACTAGGTTAATCTGATAATCACAAGGTAAGAACTTTCCTTTCAACTTATTTACCATTTTATTCCATACCTTGATTTTGTCTTTGCCTTTCCTCTTTCTATCTAGCCATAGATGTTCCCACCATCAGGACTCATGACTTTTCAACTTTGTGCTTCCAATTTTCACCTTCTTTTCCTCAGGTACATTTTCATACTCAAATTACTTTTCCATCTCGGTGATCTAGTCCATTAATTCATCAGAATCCAAGTTTCCACTATACTTAGGAGGATTAAAGTGTTGTGTAGACTTCAGATTTGTCAAAGCCTTCAACAATCTTTCCTCACCCTGATCCATCATCGGTGTAGGATCTACATCAACTTGTTCCTCTTCAATTTCATCATCACTAACATCTTCAAGATGTCTTCCTCTTCTCTGGGTTATTTCAACAGCTTCTAGTCTAGCAGCAAGTTGTCTCAACATGTCTTCCAATCCTAGATTTGCATCTCACCTCCCATAAACCATCTTGAAAACCCTCTGCAATTGCAGGCCAGATTGCAATCTGCTACCCCACAACAATTCAACTAGGGCTTCACAAGAAGGAACCTTCAAACCTAGATTAACAAACCTAGATCCAGATCTCACCTCGCTCTCATACCACCTGATGAAAAGGAGGATGGGGAGAGGGGCCAAAGGGACACCATAACCAGATCCACCTCATAGAACAACACATGAAAGAAATTACACACCAAGTTGAGAGAGAATGAAGGATCGCTTTCATATATTATCTTCAATTTAATTCATACATGTCAAGCTGTAAGGCCTTCCTAGTTTAGGCCAAATATTACAATCAAATACAAAAGTCCTCAAACAAGCGAGGATCTACCAACAATCCCTAATCTTCTAACTTCTAAATAATAACTTCCTAAACTCTAACCAAACAACTATATTTATACAAGAGGATATCAAACAAAGTCAGCCTTCAAATCCACCATTAATGGAAGGGATGACTAGATCTAGGTCCACATGATTCCCAATGATAGGTACCAACATTAAATCCATGACCAATAATCAATACAAAAGTTAGACTCAATAGAAACCCAAAAGAAACATGTCAAGAGAAAGGATAATCGAGCTCCATACAACCATCATCGAGCACTAGGGAAATTCACCATGTCCTAGAGAGAAAACCAACCAACACCGGTGAACAAAGGAAACTGAACAACACTGAACCAACTCGGTCAAAGAAGGAACCAAGAAAATTTGAAAATTACAAACATATTTTTGGTGACATGGGATTTCTAAGGACCCAAGATGCTCCTCCATCACATAGTATGGAATCTGGTCATAAACTCAAGGTAGGATGATTCACTCTTCTTCAATGCAATTTTTTTGGATTCATCTCCTGTCTTAATTTGGTATGTCTCATATTCAAATCTCTTCCATAAAACTGGCATTAAAATATTAATATTCTTAATTTGTAGTGGAAATTAATGTAAATCTCCACAATCATTACATGTATTTTTTATACATTGTAATTTGAACTCATCTGAATCTTTTGATTTATCAGATAAAATAGACTTCACAAATTGTGTCGTACTTCCATGGATAACCATATTTGGATTAAGTACCACCATAGCTTTTTTATATGATTGAAAGTATAGATTAAATTCAACATGATTTCAACAACAAGTTTCATGTACCTTATTTATGTGTACAAAGATGGGACGCAACCTCTCAAACATTCTCTGACATATTTTCACATCTAAAAGCTCTTTCTTGAACTCTTGAAATAGTTCACTTTGTGTTATATCTATAACATGTTTTCGATGTTCATATTTCATACATGTCTCTTCATCTTTCATCTGTATAGTATCTTTTCTATTGAAAGAAAAATGGGAGAAAGTAGTCCAATATTGAATGACTTTTTGAATATTTGAATGAATTGAAGAAACAGTGATTAGAGATCACTGAGTACTGAAATGATATGTAAGATGATTAAATTAGTCAATATGTTTTCATTGATAGAACTAGTCTTGACAGTACTTATCATGTTAGTTACAAACATCTGAACATCTGTTGAAGGAAAAAAAAGATGAAAAACTGAGATATCTACATGAGGAAAAGATGATATGACAGATAAGGATAAGGAAAACATTGGGTAACTTATTGATGAGTCTATGGCTTTATATTATTGACTTAAGCATGTTACATTAATCTATTATGTAGAAGAGATTTGAATTTGAACATGTTAATGTGGTTGGAAATTGAAGATTTATGTATACACCGAGCCAGTGCAGTGTATCCCGACTAACAATATTAACTGAGCTAGTTCCACTAGTTATCGCCAACTCATTTCTATATCAACCAAGTATGGATGAAAATAATAAATTCTAAGAACAACCGACTGAAATTGATGAGCTAGATATTGGTATGATTTATAGATTAAGGATGAAGTTTGTTATGAGATCCATGGTTGACAAAATTTGGAGAAGATCTAAAGGATGATATTGAAATGTGATATGGACACATCTACCGAGGAAGGTTTAAGAGGTAAAGTGGATGAAGGAGATTAAGCAAAAAAATCTAATGGTTGATATGAAAATGGTTTACTTGTCTATGTAAGAGATATGAGTTTCATTGTTGATAGATGCCAGAAGAAGGAAACTGTAGAGAAATCATGTGAAGACTATTCATGCATGCCTGATCAGACTAGTTAGTGAAAGAACCGAGACTGCAAAGTTTACCAAGCGTTAGAGAACCACTTATCAAGTAAAAGTAAGTTGAAGAATATTGAGGAAGTGAACTTATTAATGATCAGAGGATTTTATGGGCCTAGCATAGATCTGAATATCTGCAATTGCATTTTATTTGAATCAAATCATTACTATATTAGTTTAACCAATGATTCAAAAAATCTCTTAATCGAGCGGACTTAATCGTATGAAAATGGAGATTAAGTGAAAAAATCTAATGGTTGATATGAAAATGGTTTACTTGTCTATGTAAGAGATATGAGTTTCATTGTTGATAGATGCCAAAAGAAGGAAACTGTAGAGAAATCATGTGAAGACTATTCATGCATGCCTAATCAGACTGATTAGTGAAAGAACCGAGACTGCAAAGTTTACCAAGCGTCAGAGAACCACTTATCGAGTAAAAGTAAGTTGAAGAATATTGAGGAAGTGAACTTATTAATGATTAGAGGATTTTATGGGCCTAGCATAGATCTGAATATCTGCAATTGCATTTTATTTGAATCAAATCATTACTATATCAGTTTAACCAATGATTCAAAAAATCTCTTAATCAAGTGGACTTAACCGTCTTATATTCTACCCTATGTCATTCAGAGAATGTACATTGTTATCTTGTTGACCCCATAGTGCATGCTAGTCAAAAGTTAACTGTTAGTGATAAATCCTCTAACTAGGTCACACCTAACAGTGTGTATTGTAGCCTTTAACAAGGTTGGCTCTTCACTGAGCTCACTTCAGAAGAGTGAATTATTTTGGGTTATCGGTCCTAGGTGGTTTTTCCCTTAACAAGGTTTCCACGTTAAATCATTGTGTTATGTGTTATTTGTGATGATTTTTTTTCTAACATACTTTATATATTGCATAGTTGATTTAGTCGATAATCACATTTGGATAATTACTAGTAATTGGTAAAGTGGACAGACAGATTGATATTTTATGTTAGCAAGCTGCATAATTTGTTGAAATTATAATATAAGGTACATCTTTGTATTTCAGACTATAGGATAACTAATCTAACTGATTCACCCCCCTCTCAATTATTCTAACAATTGGTATCAGAGCATATTGGTTGCTTGGAAGAAATTTTGAAGGACTTGAACAGAAAGATTACAAGATGTATAAGAGGGAAATGTCGAAGCTGAACAAGGACAACTTTACTACATGGAAAAGTCAGATGAGAATTCACATATTTGGAATTGGAGAATCTTCTATACACTTACTAGAAAATGGCTACTTACAACTAATAGTTGGTCCTTTGACTCTTGATCAGTTGAGAGACTGTCATGAACACAATATAACTATGATAGAGATTGTTGCTACTCTATCTGATGCTAAATTTGAGGATGTCAAGGATTGCACTACAACAAAGGAAATGTGGGATAAACTTGCTCTAGTTTAAGGTGGTGATATGAATGTGATGAGAGCCAGAGCGGAAAGCTTGAGAGTCAAATTTGATGACATGAAAATGAAGGATTAGGAGAGAATATTACACAATACACAAACCAAATCAAAGAGGTAGTTAATGCTATCCGAGGAGCTAGTGGTATCATTTCTAAGGACATAGTGGTAAGTAAGATATTGAGAACCTTGTTGCCTATCTATGCAATTAGAATATCTTCTCTTCATGAAATGAGGTCTACACCTAATAGCACTCTTACTCTTGATAGTCTGATTGGAAAGTTAACAACTTTTGAGATGAATAATTTTGACAATAGTGTTGTACCAAGTGTTGAGTCTACTTTTATGTCTTCTCTAAAGATTGGTAAATCTAGCAGTAAGCATAATATAAAGAATGAAAGTGATAGTAATACTGATGATGAGCTTGATGAGCTTGAAGCACTTATGGCTTAGAGATTGCATAAAGGTAAAGGTATATATAAGGGAAAGTTACCTTTAGCTTGTTTAATTGTAAAGAAGTTGGCCATATTGCTGCAAGATGTCCTAATAGGAAAGAGGATGATTAAGATAGAGACCGATCTGGTGATGGGAAGTATGGAAGAAGAAATAAAAAAGGCTACCGACACTACAACAAAGACAACTGAGATCATAAAGATAATGGAAAAAAGGCATGTTACCTTGCTAAGAAAGATGACTCCGACACCGACACTGATGATGATATTGAGGTGGTTTTTGTTGCAATGAAAGATGATTCAGAAGAGGAGGAAAGGTTTGTAGAAACAACACTTATTTCTAAAGTTAGTAAGAATGATACTTGGATCATTGATAGTGTTTGTACACATCACATGACTGGTGATGAAGATAAGTTTGATCATCTTGAGCATTATAATGGAGGATCAATGAAAATGGGAAATGACACACCTTGCATGGTTAAAGGAAAAGGATCTATTTTATTGAATGATAAAATTATATGTGATAATGCATACTGGGTAAAAGGACTTAATTACATTTTGTTAAGTGTAGCACAGCTAAATAACTCAGGGCACCAAGTTGCATTTGAGAGCAAGAAGGTGAAAATCTATGATCAAAATGAAAAGCTTGTCAGAATAGGTGGACAGTCAAAAGGTAATTTATTTTATCTTGACAATGTTGAGACTTCTTGTTTACTGGTGAAAAATGAAGATGCATGGTTATGGCATAAGAAGCTATGTCGTGAAAATTTTGATAACATGATTAAGATCAGTATAAAGAGAAAAGTTAGAGGATTTCCTAGTCTAACCAAACCTAATCATGTTATGTGTCATCAATGTTAGAAAGGGAAGATGACAAAATCTAGTTTTAAAAGTAAGAACTACTCATCTAAAGGAATTTTGCAGTTAGTTCACACAGACTTATGTGGTCCCATGAGAACTCAAAGCTACTATGGTGATAGATGTTGGAAAGTTGACTACACTTCTATATATGACTATATTTAGTGTTGTCATTATGGAAACAAAGTCAAATAGTGTTTGGGAGTCACCGCACATTATTAGAAGATTAGAATTTGGTGAAGTATAGAAGACTGGACAGTTAACAAAGAACCAGTAGATTAGAGCATCAATGCACATGCATATGACAAAGTTATGATATGTTCCCTAGAAGAAAAGTTGGTAAGAGTGTATTCATGCTAAGTCTAAGAGTGCATGATCAAAAGATATAGTATGGTGAAGATACAGAAAGTTGAAGTAGCCTAGATAGTGAATGCCATAATAGAATAGAGTATTAAACTAACTATTGGTAATTTGATTAGTGGTTATAATATTGTTTTGTAAAGGCTATGTGTCTATTTTAATTAGGTTGTAGACATGTAAACATCTTTTTTTGTAAACACACTTGAGCCAATTCACTTGCAAGCATTGTATGTAATTAGTTATAGGCCAACCTAGTTAATTGTTTTGGTAGCACTTATAAATATTAGATGCGCCTTTGCAAGAAAGTGGGAAAGTGGATAGAGAGATAAGAGAAGTAGAGAAGAAGTATATGAAGATAAGTTAGAATGTATTAGAGCTTTGAAAGATGTCAAAGCATCATCACATCAAAGGAACTAATCAAACAAGCAATGTCATGGCACCAGTTCATCCAGCAGATATAGTGTGTATCTAAGATCAAAAGGTTGTAGCCTTCACCACTTGGGTAGTGAGCTATAGGATAATGTGTCCCTACCCATAACAGGGTTATTGTAAAAGATTCCTTACAGGGTCTGACCCTTGACAAGGTCATTGTACTAAAAGCATTGTAAAGAACAACTCGTAACAGGGTTGTAGATCTTCTAACAAGGATCATAAGACACTAGTGTAGTTCTTAGTGGGTGTCAATTCCCACCAGGGTTTTTACCTATTTGGGTTTTCCCATAACCAAATTGGTGTTATGTGTTGCGTTTATGTATCTTTTTTATGTTGATGTTCAATTTAGTACTTAAGCATTCAAGTTAAGTTTCAAGAGTAAAGTAAAAATATTAAATATAGTGAACACTGATTCACCCCCCCCCCCCCCCCCCCCTCTCTTAGTGCTCCCATTCCTAAAAATTGGTATCAAAACTTTGGTCCTTTGAAGAGAAGTTTAACCACTTGAGGAGATCAATGGGTTGAGAAGAAAAAATTTATCTAAAGATGAATCTTATGACAACTCTTGAAGACCTTGATAGATCTGAGAAAGAAGTTGAAGAACTAAAATTGAAAGTCAGTAGTGCACAAGTATTCATCAAGAAACTGAGACAAGATTTAAAGGATTGTACAAAAAGTGATTTGTGAAAAATGGTTAAGAAGCTAAATGAGGAGAACACATCTTTACAAGATCATATTGAAGAGTTGGATGAAAAGCTAACTAACAATCAATAATTTTATGATGAATAGATTAAAGAGAACCTTGAACTGAATGAAGAATTGAGGCAAGAAAAAATGGAAATCTTGGAGCTAAGAAACAACAAAGAAAGGATAGAATCTAAATTGATTAAAGAAAAGAATCACATTGATAAATTACATACAAGAAAGGATCTGATTGAATCTTAGTTATTGTAATACCCGTCTAACCCTAATATAAGTTTTGTGTTTTTGAAAGAATTAAGATCCTTCGATGTTTTCTTACAGCTTAAGTTGTACATGATACTTGTTTGATCTATTCCTATAGTTGTTTATAATAATTTCATAAGCTAGTACTCAATGATTCTAATATCAGACATACTATCTAAAGGTATCATTTTTGTATGTATTTATCTCCATGTATGTATTGAGTACCTACAAGACCTTTATGAACATAGTTAGGATGTTATATGATATGTACTTGATAGATATATATAAGTGGTTATTTATATTTTCTTCTATTAAGGTTACCTTAGATGAATCTTGTATCTCACTTGATGATTTGATTATGTTAATTTATTATTAGTATTGATAAGAGACTAACACAATGCTTGAGATTCTAACCTTCATTATGATGATGCTACATGCTTTGAGTGTATATATATACATGATGTGTTTTCATGATTCAGGACGAAGTCGTAGTTACTCACATAGCTGAGGTCCACACGATGTATCGATCCTGGTCATCTGTCTGCAATGTTTTCTTTTATATGTATATCCGTGCATATGTATTTCTTCTTTGTGATGCAGGCTTGCAGGTACCGGGCATCGACTTCACCTGGCCTCACAGGTCTGAGCATGCCCTCAAATCCTCGATGGTTGTTGTTATGGAGATAGTACTAAGGCCCCTACATGAGTCTTCCTTTGTCATTATTCCAATTTGGAAATATTAGGGTTCCTTCTTTGTCAGTCAACCTTTGCGTCAAAAATCCAGATCCAACGCACCCGGTTGGGCATGGTTGTAGTTAGTGCCTTGTGACCACTTGAATTCATTTGATTGTATGATTTGTTCACTCATTTTATTTATTTCTCCTTCTTGGTATGATTCTTAGTTAATCTTTCTATGTTGTGTTTCAGGAGTTTGGCTTGACTTTCCTTGTTGACTTTGGTTGACTTTGTTTGATCTTATGGTTTTCTCGATATGTTTCATAGATGATTTGTAAGGCCTCTTTGGATGATTAGGTTTATTTTGAGGTGTGTGATTTTATTCTACCTCAGTGATTATATCCTATAGTAATTATAAATAGGTAATAATATTGTGATCTATTACTTCATAATCTTATAGATTATAGTGTTTGGTATTTGGCATGTATCTATATAAATATAAATATATATATATATATATGGAAATATATATATGGGTGCACACATATATGTATTTATATATATATAATTTATATGTGATTATATGTTAATTATTGTAGATATTGTTGATGGTGTATATTTTGGGATTAATGTAAAGTATAATATTATTAATAATTAAATATTAAATAATGAGAGGTATATTATTCTCAATTATTAATTATTAATAATGAGGATAGGTTATATATATAGATATTGATGTAATTAATGATGGCATATGCATATATGTTAGGATAATATTACATATGTGTATGAATGAATACAAATAATCTTTTATTGTATATTTGAGTAATATAGTTGTATGATATTAAGTTATTTTATAATACCCTTTAGTTAAGAGTTAGTTGGGAGTTGGTTACTTTTCCTCTCAACCTTTGGAAATCTATTTATATGCACTACTTTCTCATTTGAAGAGGGGGGATTTTGGGGCTGAAGCATTGAGGAGAGGATGGCCTTAATTTTCATGGTGATTTTGGAGAGAAAACTTGGAGATGTGAGGGAGATTTTGTAAGCATATGTCTAAGAATTTTTGGTTATCTTTGCTTTTGGGAGAGAGATATTTTTGTGAGAATTTCAATAGTTGAGAGAGGGATTCTTTGCTGTGGAATTATTTCTTTCTTTCATGGAGATTTCTGAAAGTGGATAGGGTTTGAAGGATGCATCTCAAGTTTGGATTTGTCTTCTCTTTTGTTTCCTTCCTTCTTCGATTCAACCTTCGTAGGACATGAGGTATGGATTGAATATGTTAGTTACTTTATGTCTCTGATAGATTATGGATCTATTTATATATTATAATTATTTATTATATCTGTACTTTTAATTTCTATGGTTATTTTAAAGTTTTGAGTTTTTGTTTGTAAGAATTGGCATGTGTTTTCCTAGGGTTTTTAGCAACCCGTTTTTGGAGATCTATTATTATAATAATTTAAATTGCATCTAAGATTTTACTAAATTGATTTTTTGGAAGTAAAATTCACAGATCTCAAATGGGTATCTCTCTGATTTTATTTTTAGGGTCGAATTAATACCTTATTTTTGACATTTTGGCAGACTATGCCTGTCCATTCTCGATTCTAAATTTTCTGTCAAATGTATTCATATGCTACAGGCTGATATGATTATATAAAAGTCTAAATTTGATATAAAATATTCTCTTAAGTCTTATCTTTCATTTCCAATTAGTTTGGAGAATTTTTATTATGTTTTGTGAAAATTACAACCGTTTTAGTGAAGGCAGGTCTGAACCCTAACCAGAATTTTCTGTTTTAAACCAGAAGTCATAACTTTCTTTCCCACCGTTGGATCTTTCTAAAAATCAAATTGAGAGTCCATAATTATGTTAGCTAAATCTCCACTGAAGTGATTTCCTTTATTATTTGTTTTGTGGAAGATATGGATGACTTTTCTATGATGACTATTTTTTTGCATTTAATCCTTGCTTGAAATAATTCAGTTTAAGAACATCATTAAGTTTTAAGGTTTTGTATGGTCACCAGAGGCTATTAGAATGTTTTTTTGGTTAATTGGATCTATTTATACTTTGAATATGTTTATAATATCACTTGTATGTCTTCTTATATGTTTGGAACATTCTGTATGCCATATTGGGTTTAGGGTTGTCAAGTGGACTAGGGACAACATATATTTTCCTAAACTCAATCAAATGTTGTTATGGAATTGGTATGAATTCTTGATGATGGATCTATTATGTTCTTATGATTTTTATATATATGTTAGGGAACCTAAGTACACTAGGTGAGTGGCTCATAGTGAGGGGCCGGGGCCCTAAGTGGCTAGTACCAGGATAACCTACTATGAGTTATTTAATCAAGTGATAACCTAAATAAATGAATTGGGAATGGGATTGGAATGGGAAATTACACACTAATCAAGATTAATTGTGCCTCGCCCATGCCTTTAGTGCTAGTAAAGACTAAGGATGGGAGTGGGAGAAGGTACCTATGCGTAGGTACGACTGGATGACCTTGTCTGTACGAGAGGCATTCGGTTCCGCATGTGCCTACTTGGGGGCCGGGGCCAAGAGTGGCTAGTACCAGGACAACCCAAGGGGTGAGGGCTATGCGATGACACTCACCTAGCTTGTAGCTTAGAGTCTCTACCAAATTTGACCATGCCTCTGGTAGTCCTTGTGGTCTTCTTGTCTTTTCTTTTGTGTTGTGACTTTGGGGAAATTTTATCACCACCTTAGAAATTTCATAGTTGTTACCTCTTGTATGGGCCTTTGGTTCTATCTCCTAGCTCGGGGGAGTGGGCCTATTGGTTCCACATGGTTGGGTGGTTAATATTTATATCGAGGTATTGATCGTGATTCTTTGGATGATCCTAACACATATTCCATTCCAGACCTGCAGTTGAAGATTTCTTATTGGATATTTTAATATGAGATGTACTTATGTATTTGTATTCATGTAATTTTAATCTCCTAAAACGAGTCTTGTAGTATTGATATAATCTCAATTCAAAGCAATGCATAAGGGAGTGGGTAGTTCTAGGTAAAAGAAAGGGAAAAGAATGTGGAATATTGGACATGTTACTAGCATTAAAAGAAAGTGTTTATGTTATTTCTCCTATCCTC
Source organism: Chamaecyparis obtusa (assembly GCA_027943335.1). Taxonomy (NCBI): domain Eukaryota; kingdom Viridiplantae; phylum Streptophyta; class Pinopsida; order Cupressales; family Cupressaceae; genus Chamaecyparis; species Chamaecyparis obtusa. Next base: position 80,833 of record BSBK01004174.1, read on the forward strand.
TTATGTTGTCCATATGTAAAGGAAATGATCTTAAATATAGTTATATATAATGATGTATCACAAAAAAATAATGTATTCTCTCTTGATGAAAGGATCCAAGAAAATTATTGAGAAATGATAGGTTAGTGATTGGAATTATTAATAATGAATGGTTATGAAACAATGCAATAGAATAGTAATTTGATTTTAATGTTAATACTTGGTTCATGTTAATGAAGTACCTAGGATGATGCCTACCTTAATGAATATTAATCTCTTACCTAAATTATTAGAGAAAAGTGATATAAAGGATAGTAGATGTAGATGAAATCAATATGAATTTATGGAATGAGTTGATAAAAGGAATAATGATGTTGGATGATTAACCTATGTTTAATAAAAGAAATAAGTTAGGGACATTTAACTTGGTGCATTAAAATGAATGTAGATCTTTTAAGCTCATGATTCCGTGAATATCTTATGCATGTAAATGGTTTATATGATGTTGCTTTAGTAGCGACGTTAGGGAACCCGGGAGGACTTAAGTTGTATAAATCTTACATTCAAGTAGTAGAAAATTATTTCTTCTTTTAGAAATATGAAGTGTAATGATGAATATTATTCTAGTTAAAATAAATAAATAAAATAAAATAAAAATTCACTACTTGCATTTTATAGAGGTTTTATGTCTTGTCCTCTTGGGTTGCCTGGCGGGGCATTACAGTTATATTCTTGGAAGCTTAAAGGAGATACCAATGACATTGGATTCAATGAAGCAAAAAATCAGATTGATAACATGTGAGCAAGAATGAAAGCACCAGAAGACACCACAAATGCTAAGAAGACTGAAAATTAGACTAAAGACAATACTGAACCATCTAAAGATGAGTGCAAGCAACTAGACTGAACTTGTTATGCATGTAACAAGCACTGACATATAGAAAGGAATTGTAAAGAGGTAAGACCTTTCAATGGTTACTGTTATTCATGCAATAAATTTGGTCATAGAGCTATGAATTGTAGAACAAGTCAGAAAAACAAAACTCAGCATAATTAGAGAAATCAAAATCAAACAAATGTAAAAAGTTCTCAGAGTATTACATGTTATATATTTAATTATAATGGTCACTCAGCTAGACAGTGTAAAATGGTAACCCACACTACTACATTTGGGGTCAAATTCCAACGGCCATTTGTCAAATTTGCAAAGCTAATTTGTCGGCATTTTGAAAAATGGGTCTGTCGCTATTTTTTGCGTAGGAAATAGCAATAGAAGACTTTACCATTAGTTTACTGACACCATATCATGTCAGAAACTTGCATTTCAGCAACAACTTCATTATGGCATTTTCTACGGTTTATCCATCAGAATTCTGACACAATACCTATTAACTATTGAAAAGATATCTTTTCTGACATTATAACTTTCAGAATAGCAACAGTGTCCACTTAATTCTGATAGATATACCCATCGATGATATGGAATTAATGTCAAACCATCTGTCAAAAAGTTTCTATTTGCAACACTTGAAATGTCAGAAGAGCAACAGTCCTTCATTATTTCTCTGATAGATTCCCCATCGAATGTATAGCATTACTGTCAGATATATTGTCATAAATTAGTTTTCTCTAACATTTTATCTGTCGAATGCGTAGCACTTCTATCAGAATTAATGATTAAGTGTCAAAAAACTGACAGATATGTGCATTAAAGATAAAACAACTCAAGAGACCATCATAGGTTCTCTCTTTCTTCGGTCTATATTATTGACAGAATGTTTTACCTTTCATTAGCTCATCAAATATGGGGATTTGAAAGAATTTAATAGAATATTTTCATGACAACATATATTATTTATGTTGACGTTGCACAAATTTATCTACTTTACGCACTTGTAGACTATGAGGACGGCGATAAAGAAGCATGGCCATGACCTCATAGTCTACAAGTGTGTGAAGTAGATAAATTCGTGCAACGTCAACATAAATTATATACATTTTCATGAAAATATTCTATTAAATTTTTTCAAATCCTTGGATTTGATGAGCTAATGAAAGGTAAAACATTCTATCAATAATATAGACTGAAGAAAAAGAGAACCTATGATGGTCTCTTGAGCTATTTTATCTTTAGTCCTAGTGACTATCCTAGCTACCTGTCAATCATTGAGAATAATCACCGCCTTGCATTTATGTACACCACACAAATTAATCCCAGACTCGCAAAAACATTTTACAGCTGTACATCTCATCAATATTGGAGGCCTAAAGTAATTTTATACAATCACTAGCACATTTTGTACATGGATGAGAAATAGTATCCAAACTTTCTAGATAACCATTTTTGAGAAGAGGAATGAGTGCAGGCCAAAGAAGGGATAATTCCACAACAGAAAGGAAGACATCTTTTTTAGCCTGGGTCTAGATCCTACCCAAATTGTTGAAGGATTCAGGCTTAGTCTAGAAAGATGTCTTTCCATTATGTCTGAAACATTGTGTCCATCCATGATCTTAGGAATATCATCATCTTTCTACTCTTCATTTGCCAAAATATATCACTTCTTCAAGCTTGCAGAGTAATCTTATTAATAAAAGAACTCTTGCCAACATTAGGGTACCCACATATCAAAATAGTTGATGTTATTGGTGCTTGTGCTCAAGGATATCAATTCACTATTTTGAAACGGCCAAATCATTTTTATTTCATTTGTAGAGAAAAAGAGTGGGAGAAAAAGAGTGGGTAAAAGTTGATCGAGTGCGAGAGAAGGCATTGCATTTTATTTGATCATGAATGCTCTCTAAAATGACCAATCATGTTTTCTATTTGATTTTTTTTGGTGTTTTTTTTCCCCATATTTAGTAGATAAAAATCATGGTGGCAGCCACTTAGCCATCTTTTTGATGTTCCAGGTATTTTACAAAGATACAGGTATGTGGATTTATCATTCAATTGCTTGCAGTTAGTGGTCAAATGCAAATATTTTGTCAAGTTGAAAGGGCAAGATATCAGTTTGGTGTTTTCAATTTATGTTAAAAGTTGATTTGATAAAATCCTCAAAAAACACACTACATGTTCTAAAATGTAAAGAAGTTGAATGTTAAATGTAAGATATATATCTCATCCATAGTAATCAAAAGAAAGGACATGAAAATTTTAAGGAGATTTACCAATCCAAAAATATAAGCGAATAGGAAACATGATTGGTACCTTATGAATTGGTTTTTGAGGTGCACAATCTTCATCAATCTCTTGAGAACAAGACCCCTCCTCATAAAAAATGCATTTAACGGATTAAACAAATCTACAAAACTGAACCAATGGCATGTTTAGAACAAAGAAATAGATTGATAATAATATGCTGAAAATTCTATTATGTTTAATACACGCAAAAGGACCAGTCCCAACAATTCTTAAACATACTTTATCTGATATGATAATAACATGCAAATTAAACTGATAAAGGTGTTATATGCATTTAATCTGCCAATTACTAATTACACAATAAACAAATTACAAAATTGAACCAATGGCATGTTCTTTGTGTGGTACAAGGAAGATTTGGCTATGAAAAAAAGAAGTGAAATGGCCTCATCATTTTTATTTTGATTGGATAGAGGAGTGAAAGCTAAGCACAAGAGAAGGTATGTGATTTCTTCATCTTTCGAGCATCTGGCATCATATTTGACTACAAATTTCAAATGCATTGCATTTTATTTGATCACAAATGCTCTCTAAAATGGCCGCATTCTACTGGTGTCATGCCCTAGCCCATGCTTTATCTCCATTATTTGATATTATTGGTGCTTGTGCTCAAGGATATTGATTCACTATTTTCAAATGTTTGGATCATTTAGACAGTTACATTTCCTGACTGTTCCTCTAGTACATAGTCAGGAAATGTAACTATCTAATGATTATATGTAATGTTGAATGGATTAAATGCTTTATTCTTGGTAGAAGTGAATGGAAGGAATAATGTGTATTAAATACAATCTAGTCACTTATTGAATTCTTTGGAGACTACTAGTTTGACTATCCATGTGCTACCAGTGATGGAGATTCATTAAAGGATACAAAACCCTTCATTTTGGGGTTATTGTGTGTGGATTCAAATGTAGGTTTGATTTGGTTAATGTTTAGAAGAGATCAATAAAGTATTTAAAGACAATCTTACATGTTTGGAGAGGTTTGAGAGGCACTTATCATGATTGTACCCTCACAAACATTGGCATAGACTAGTTTTACTAAGTTTCTTTTCTCTATTTTGAGGTTTCATTTCTCTGTCGCAGGGGTACAGTCAGAGGGTTCATTGACAAAATGATCCTTCGAATGGTTACTATGAATATGAATGATTTGATATAGCATATTGCTCATTTTACTTGAAGTTTACAATAGCTTGTGCAATGGTGAAAGTAGTTTTGATCATTTTGGTCGTGATTGTTCCTCTACATAGTCAGGAAATATAACTGTCTAATGATTATATGTAATGTTGAATGGATTAAATGCTTTATTCTTGGTTGAAGTGAATGGAAGGAATAGTGTTGGTGTTAGGTTTCATTTATTATTGAATTCAATGGTTTCCAAGATGTGTTGAGGAGTTTTCTCCTTGTTTAATGTTAACTGTTCCTACACAATCCACTCATACAATAGTGAAGTTACAAAACTGAACCGATGGCATGTTTACAATAAAGAAATAGAATGATAATAATATGCTAAAAATTCTATTCTATTTAATACATGCCAAAGGACCACATTCTAAATTTTTGTCACTGAAATGACCACATTCTATTGGTGTCATGCCCTACCTTCCTTTAACTCCATTATTTGATGTTATTGGTGCTTGTGCTCAAGGATATCCATTTTTTTGAAATGTTGACTATGGTTATCAAATGGACAGCCCATGAGCTTCTAGCTAGGCACCATTTATATTGATAGCTTAGGGCATCAAATGTATTGTATCATTGATAGTTGATACTTTTTAAAAAGGAAATAGGACAAAGAATGATTTTTATTTAGTTTCTCTATTTTGATCCCTAAGTGGCTTACAACCCTAGAGAAGTATATGCAGATTTATGGATGTAGTTGTAGGATACATAGCAATCAATAATTCACAATAAATCCATGCATGCAATTTGAATATCAATTAATACAAAGAACTAGGGTCCTCTAATGGCCCAATCATCCAGACCTTGACTGTCCCCTCAACCAGTGACCCTTCAAAACTGGGTTATCATGAAATTAGTGAGTGATCCTTCATTCTCCTAGTGAGCTTCTAGTTAGGTGTTGTTTGTGTATTTGATAGCTTAGGGAATCAAATGTATATTGTATCATTGATAGTTGAGACTTTGCTAGTATCAGTTTCTGGGTTCGATTGTGTATAATTTTTTCCATCAACGTTTTAGATCATATTACATGATCCATCATCAGGATGCTAGAGAGAAAAGAACATGATATGATGGATCATGTAGTATGATTTGAAATGTTGATGGAAAAAATAATACATAATCAAACCCAAAAACTGATACTAGCATTAATATGGATTGTGGAAATCTAATAGATCTAGTTGAGACTTTGTTAAAAGGAAATAGGACAAAGAATGATTTTCATTTAGTTTCTCTATTTTATCTCTAAGTGGCTTACAACTATAGAGAAGTATATGTAGATTTATAGATGTAGTTGCAGGATACATAGCAACAGATAATTCACAAGAAATCTATTAGCATGTGCAAAAAATTTCATGGCTCTAGCCCTTTTCCCCTGGGCTTTGCAGTTATTTTTAGGTCTCTGCCTTTAGCCCTGGCTCAAATATTAAAAAATATAGTCGTTGCATACAAAAAACCTTTGAAAAGTCCTGGCCTTTTTCTAATTTAGTGTTACCTTTTCGAGTCACTTTAAAACTTTTAAATGCACGTGCTTTATATTTTGGATGGCCCCAATGTTAACTTTTCCTAAGTTTCTCCCCCCCGTGAATTTAATGTTTTTCCTATAGTCCCCTACGCCTGATATTTTCCTTAAAGCCTAAGTCTCAGTGTTTAATTTTTCCTATGTTTTAGCTTAATACTTTCCTGGGCCCCTCTTTGACACCATCTCCATCTGACAGTCAGCGTAAATTCTCATTGGATGTGTCAGAAGCTTGAGATCTTACACCGATCATTGATCTTTTCTGTGACGTAGCCTTTCTTTTCGAGTGGGTCCACTGCCAGGTGTGTTGACTGGGTAGTATCTCATTGGTCCACATGATTATGAAGTAGAGTTTTGTCAGTGGGACCGGTCTTCTCAATGTTTAGGTGGGTTAAAGTTCATTTTAATCTTGTGGCTATCATTATACCATTGATATAACTTTCTCAATTTTTAATGCAGCGGTATAGCGACAGCCATTGATTCTCATATAGATAGCAGGTGGGTCCATTGACACATATGCACAAGTGGCAAGATCTAGTTGGTCCATGTATTAACACGATGGCAGCTGTCAGTGGAACCTGGTTCCCAGGCTTGTCAGAGGGTCCCGATCCTGTCAGTGAATCAATGAATGATGTATGATCTCATCGAGTGTGTCAGAGGCTTAAGATCTTGCGATGGCCATTGATTTTGTTTTGTGTCAGAGGGTTGTTAGAGATGGGAGGAGATTCTCGATCTAATGGTGGGCGTGTAATTTGATAGAATCTCAGATGGGTATGTGAACTCTAGAGAGTTGTTGACCTTCCAGGTGAAGGCTTAGTGGTTCTGATAAATGTTTTGGTGGTCTAAAAAATTTATGAAGGCTTCACTCATTCACATGAAATAGAGGTAGTTCTCTAAGTGTTTTAGTAGTTTAACAAACAAGCTTTCGCGGAATTGCTAAACTTTCTGGCAGATAGATAAATTGTTTCACGAACTGGCAGTAACCTTTTGTCGCTAGTTCACTAAATGTGGGATCGAGGTTAATGTTTTCCTATGGTCGCCAAGTCATGGAGTTAAAGGTGGGTTAAGTTTTCTTTTTGCAAATTGGAAATGCACTGTCGCATAGTCACTAGAGGTAAACCTAGGGTGGCAGTTGAGTTAATATCATAAAAGACCGCGAAAGGGAGAGATCTAACGCTTGTGACTTAAAGTTGATTTGATTTTAAATGTTGACAACCGATTTGCTGTTAAAGCCATAAAATGACCATTGAAGTTCAAATTCAAATTTGTCGAGGGTTTCAAGTGACAAAAGGTACCAAAATTTATGGTTTTAATAGCCACTTTTGATTGATTTGGTGGCACTGGTTGTTGCAGACGGGTCTGAGGGTCCCTGTGGTAGCTAGCATGATGTTTTTGTATTAGGAGAAGTATGGTTTTGTGCTTGAGATATGTTTGCAGGTGGCTAATTTGACTAGTTTTCAGGGCAATTCCTTGTTGTTTTGTACTGTCCTCATGGATTTTGATGATTGCAGATCCGTCTGAGATTCATTTTCTCCAGGTTGCTTTTGTTTCTTCCCCTGCAATAAATTTTGATGTAGTTTTTGGTTGGTTGAGTTTTTGAAACCCTAACCCTAATCACCCGAAGCTTGATGCATCCTTTTTAAGGATTCCAAGGTGACTAGGGGTATAAGAAGTAAAATGTTTTATTTTGAAAGGGTTCTGATCTTGATTAGTTCCAGGGACTTGTAGCAGGTGTTATCATATTGTATTAGATTGATTAGAATTTCCTTCTAGTCTTTTTTAGGTTATTGAAGTGGTTTTCTCTCTTCTCTACTTTCAACATGTACATGATTCATTATACTTAATACAATTATTTCAAGCTTTCAAGTCTCTCCTTGGTGTCAATCTTGTGAATTCTAGATTTTCTGATCTATTGCATAGGATTACCTTTGTATATGTTCTAGTCTTCAGTTCTTGATCTAGGATCAAGTGAAATATACTTTCCATAGGACATAGATTCACTTTGATTTGTCTATAGAAGGATGTTATAAGTAGTGGATGGGCTGGAATGTTTGTATTTATGGCTATGAGTCTTAGACAGTAGTTGGTTCATGTTCAATGTCTGTATTTGAGATTTGCCCAATGGATAATGGCACTGATCAGGGATTAGTATATTCAGTTGAGTTCAATGCTTGATTGGCTCTTGTTTACTTCTTTCCGTCTTCATATATCAACACCTTTTCAAGTTTTAATTGTATTTGGTTGATAGTAGTAACACCCTATAGTAATGGAGAGTCAATGAATGTGAGGTTAACATTTAGCACTTTGTTACTATTCAATCTATTGTTTGGACCCAGTCTTTGGTGTGTGAAGTATAGTTTTCACTGGGTTAGGTGCACCCGCCTTGGTTTTGCAGAGCCAAAAGTGAAGAGGGCAATCTTGTCCCTATAGTTGGTCTAGTTACCCTAAGATACTTATACATTTTGGAACTAACCAATCCTAAAATCAACCTGAGGGTATATTGCTAGCCTAAGAGCATAAGCATCCATTTTGAACACCAACAAAATCTATGCATCCAATTTGAATAGCAATTACTATAGAGAAATAGGGTCTTCCAATGGCCCAATCATGGGGACCTTGACTGTCCCCTCAACTAGTGACCCTTCAAAACCAGGTTATCATGCAATCGGTGCGTGATCCTTCATTCTCCTAGTCTTCCCTACAACCAAACATATTGGAAATACACAATACAATGATAACAAGTCTTTCACAATCCCCCTTCCCTCAAGGAACACTATCAACCATCCATTCCACATAGCATTTCATTGTTTTATGAGTGGATTGTGTAGGAACAGTTAACACTAAACAAGGAGCAAACTCCTCAACACATCTTGGAAACTATTGAATTCAATAATAAATGAAACCTAACACCAACACTATTCCTTCCATAGTTGTAGGATACATAGTAGTCAATAATTCACAAGAAATCCATGCATCAAATTTTTATAAGGATATCCTACAAATCAATAGGAATTTTCTTGATATGACCAATGATTATGCATTTTGATGGCAGTGTGCTAGTTCAAAAGGATAATATAAATCTGAAACAATTTTTTCTAATTTTCTCAAACTATAAATGTGGTTAAAGGGTAAATATTATGACCCCTACACTGTGGTTGTTAGCCTAATTAAAGACAGGCCTACCTTTGCATATAATAAGAGGCCAACATGAAACAAACATCTAGAGGTTAGGGGGTTGTTCCCTATCCATAATTTATTATTTAAGTGCTAAGTGATGATGGGTATATCATGTAATTCATACGTAGTGTGTCTATTTCTTTCTCTCCACATTTCACATTAGGAGTATATGCTATAAAATACTAATGAAATCAACTATAGGTCAAATATAATCAAAATTGTAATATAAAGATTAAAATAGATCTTGAAGAAATATGGGAACCATTTTTGACAGATATTATACAAACAAAGAGAATACTCCAATGAGGAAATGCTTCAATGTGGAACAATTGAAGGACAATATTTTACTTTTATATGCACATCTGTAATGTTTTTGATATATTTATGAGATAACAAAACCATAGAAAGAATAGCATATAGAAGAAAGTAAAGAATAATGATCATACTTTGAGATATTGTGGAAAATTAAAGGAAAGAATGCTTTGTGGGGTTATCATGCAATCAATGAGTGATCCTTCATTCCCCTCTTCTAGTGACCCTTCAAAACTAGGTTATCATGCAATCAGTGAGTGATCCTTCATTCTCTCGGTCTGGCCTATATCCAAACATATTGGAAATACACAATACAATGATAACAAGTCTTTCAAAATCCCCCTTCCCTCAAGGAACACTATCAACCATCCCTTCGACATAGCATTTCATTGTTTTATGAGTAGATTGTGCAGGAACAATTAACACTAAACAAGGAGCAAACTCCTCAACACATCTTGGAAACTATTGAATTCAATAATAAATGAAACCTAACACCAACACTATTCCTTCCATAGTTGCAGGATACATAGCAGTCAATAATTCACAAGAAATCTATGCATCAAATTTTTATAAGGATATCCTACTAATCAATAGGAATTTTCTTGATATGACAAATGATTATGCATTTTGATGGCAGTGTGCTAGTTCAAAAGGATAATATAAATATGAAACAATTTTTTCTAATTTTCTCAAACTATAAATGTGCTTAAAGGGTAAATATTATGACCCCTACACTATGGTTGTTAGCCTAATTAAAGACAGGCCTACCTTTCCATATAATAAGAGGCCAACATGAAACAAACATCCAGAGGTTAGGGGGTTGTTCCCTGTCCATAATTTATTATTTAAGTGCTAAGTGATGTCAGGTATATCATGTAATTCATACCTAGTATGTCTCTTTCTTTCTCTCCACATTTCACATTAGGAGTATATGCTATAAAATACTAATGAAATCAACTATAGATCAAATCTAATCAAAATTGCAAGAGAAAGATTAAAATAGATCTTGAAGAAATATGGGAACCATTTTTGACAAATATTGTACAAATGAAGAGAATACTCCAATGAGGAAATGCTTCAATGTGGAACAATTGAAGGATAATATTTTACTTTATATGCACATCTGCAATGTTTTTGATATATTTATGAAATAACAAAACCATAGAAAGAATAGCATATAGAAGAAAGTAAAGAATAATGATCATACTTTGAGATATTGTGGAAAATTAAAAGGAAGAATTCTTGGTGGCGTTATCATGCAATCAATGAGTGATCCTTCATTCCCCTCTTCTAGTGACCCTTCAAAACTAGGTTATCATGCAATCGATGAGTGATCCTTTATTCTCCCGGTCTGCCCTACATCCAAACATATTGGAAATACACAATACAATGATAAAAAGTCTTTCAAAATCTCCCTTCCCTCAAGGAACACTATCAACCATCCCTGCCACATAGCATTTCACTATTTTATGAGTGGATTGTGCAGGAACAGTTAACACTAAATAAGGAGCAAACTCCTCAACACATCTTGGAAACCACTAAATTCATTAATAAATGAAACCTAACACCAACACTATTCCTTCCATAGTTACAGGATACATAGCAGTCAATAATTCACAAGAAATCCATGCATCAAATTTTTATAAGGATATCCTACTAACCAATAGGAATTTTCTTGAGATGACCAATGATTATGCATTTTGATGGTAGTGTGCTAGTTCAAAAGGATAATATAAATCTGAAACAATTTTTTCTAATTTTCTCAAACTATAAATGTGGTTAAAGGGAAAATATTATGGCCCCTACACTATGGTTGTTAGCCTAATTAAGACAGGTCTACCTTTGCATATAATAAGAGGCCAACATGAAACAAACATCCAGAGGTTAGGGGGTTGTTCCCTATCCATAATATATTATTTAAGTGCTAAGTGATGATGGGTATATCATGAAATTCATACCTAGTGTGTCTCTTTCTTTCTCTCCACATTTCACATTAGGAGTATATGATATAAAATACTAATGAAATCAACTATAGGTCAAATCTAATCAAAATTGTAATATAAAGATTAAAATAGATCTTGAAGAAATATGGGAACCAGTTTTGACAGCTATTGTACAAATGAAGAGAATACTCCAATGAGGAAATGCTTCAATGTGGAACAATTGAAGGACAATATTTTACTTTTATATGCACATCTGCAATGTTTTTGATATATTTCTGAGATAGAAAAACCATGGAAATAATAGCATATAGAAGAAAGTAAAGAATAATGATCATACTTTGAGATATTGTGGAAAATTAAAGGAAAGAATGCTTGGTGGGGTTATCATGTAATCAGTGAGTGATCCTTCATTCCCCTCTTCCAGTGACCCTTCAAAACTGGGTTATCTTGCAATCGGTGAGTGATCCTTCATTCTCTTGGCCTACCCTACATCTAAACATATTGGAAATACACAATACAATGATAACAAGTCTTTCAAAATCCTCCTTCCCTCAAGGAACACTATCAACCATCCCTTCCACCTAGCATTTCACTATTGTATGAGTGGATTGTGCAGGAACAATTAACATGAAACAAGCAGCAAACTCCTCAACACATCTTTGTTGTAAATATGCCATTGGTTCAGTTTTGTAAAAAATTTTTTTGTGTTAAATGCATTTAAATGGAACATTAAGCATAGTAATAATATGCTAAGTCTATTAGTAATTGTAGATTAAATGCCCATAACACCTTTATCAGTTTAGAATGTTATTATAAGATACTAAAGAAGACCTGCTATTTGTCAGTGAAATCTTCACTATCCCCCACAACGAAGACAATGAAGATTGACCTCCTGCCCCACAACAAAGAACATTGTAATAAGAATAAGATAGTGCCAAGAAACATTTTCACAAATATGAAATGTGAGGAAAAGTAATAACATTAACAATGCCAAGATTCACAACATTAAATTTCACTTGTGGATGAGTTTCTGTAGTGGGTTACCCAACATCAAAAATATGTTGGGTTGCATTTGAGCTGTAACTAAGAGTATCATGTAGAACAGACCCTAAACTTTGAAAGCGTTCTCTAGCCTGGCAATTCAAAATTCAATCTAGGCAAGCATCAGTAAGTGAAATAAACTATAGACATCAACATCAACATCATCATAATCATTAGACATAAATTATAGACATCAACATCAACATAATCATAATCATTTGGAGGGTATTCATTTTGGTCCTTGCATAGTACTATGTTTCTTGAAAGTTCTTCTAAACTTTAAAAACATATTTTATGGCTTAATGATAATATAGATTAGTGTTTTGTTTTCTAATGGAATGTTGTTGATCATTCATGGTCTTGAAGAAAATTTTGATTGTTTTGATTTTTGAGTCTTGACGTTGTTTCTCAATGTGATATAGATTGACCAGAAGATGGTTCAGTTGGTCCTCTCTTTTTATTTAATCATTTGTCTTCTTCATGGTGTAAGTGTCAATATGTTATAATCCAACATGAAGTGTGGTTCAAATGCTGACCGTGATGGCTATGATCATGATGAAGATAAATATGAATATTAAATCTAAAATATGGCTTGTAATTTGAATTTTTATTGTGAATGAAGAAACTATAGATTCAAGTTGACTCATTCTATGTAGTATATTTGTTCCCTAGATCTACCATATTATATATGTGTAGCCTATAAGGGACATCTTCTGCTCATCCATGTATCATAGCTTGGTGAGAGTTCTTAGGAGAAAGAAAAGATGTCAGTGGGAGATGGAGAAACCAATATCAGAACACCACTTGAAGCCTTGCAATGTTGAGAGTGGGATAAAAGCTACACTTGAGACCCTATATAAGGAACAAACTTATTGAGCTTCACTTTGTTTTGAGAATAGTTTTATATTCCATACTAAACAGGGCCAACCACGTGAAGGTGGAAGCTCATTTGGCCCCACCCCCCTCCCCCCTTAACATCACTCTAAATTCCCTGTTAACATCTAACATTCATTCATTATTTCATCCATTAATAAAATGTAACATTCATTAATTATCACACAATAACATTCATTCACACATTAATAAAATGTGACATTCATTAATTATCACATGATAACATTCATTAACACATTATAAAATTTATGAACATTCACTACCACATAATTAAATTCATTGGCATATAAAAATTAGTCATTATCAATTAAGGTGCATAGATGACAATCATTTATTTTTTTTCTTTTGATTTCTAGTTTTTAAGATATAATTGTAAGATGAGTATCGATATCATCATCATGATCATCTACCCTCTCATTTGATCTCAATGCATGCCTAGTTCTTTGTTGATGAAAAGGGGGCTCATCTGCAATAACATATAAAAGGGTTAAATTAGAAACATTTTAAAGTATTTCAGTACTTTGCAGGCCATAATCGTATAGCTCTTTACCTGATCTAGTCACATCATCAACATCGAGGTCAGTTTGTCGATCCATGAGACTATGTGGGATGCTCATGAAAGGAGTCTGGGTACCTACATATGTAATTCAATTATCTAATGTTAGCTTAAAAACTCATGATAAATATACTCAAAACCACATAGTAAGTACATTAAAAACCATAAGCATCCCATAGTAAGTACATCACGAATTAATTAGATTAAGCATTGATTGCACAACTGCACATTTCTATCAAGAAATCAATATTAAATAGATTAAGCAGTGATCATGTAACTTTACATTTCATTCATGTCATTCATCTTCTTCTTCATCCAACTAATCACCATGATCATCGTTGACATCGACATCATCAACACCACCATCATTGTCTTCATCTTCATCATCGTCATCATCATCAGCATCAGGATCATCATCATCATCATCATCATCATCATCATCATCATCATCATCATCATCATCAACATCATTATCATCATCATCATCATCATCATCATCATCATCTTCTTCTTCTTCTTCAAGAAAAGTTGCATTAGGAACATCATCGACTAACTATTTTTCATGATCATCATCTACATCATCTTCTAGTTGTTCGCAATCTTCTTCCATCACATTATACCTCATCGACATTCCTCTTGGATCATGTCTAACAACAAATGACCAACCTAATTTATGTGGAACCTCTGAGTAAAATACCTTCTCACATTGGCTGGGAAGAACATAGGGTTCATCCCCAACTGGCTCAAACCACCTTGTATTAATCATTGGAAATCCATTGTCATGTTCAATAACAGTTCTATTAGGATCATTTTGATTAAGTCGTAGCCTATACCATTTAATGATGAAGAGAACTAATCTGAATGAATTAAAGTCACACTCAAGTATATCATCCAAAATGCCATAGTATCAATTTTCAGACTCTTGAGGATGTAAGTCATTTCTAGATGAAATATTAGTCACCTGAAAGACTGCACTTATCCTAGAATCACAAGTTTTCTTTATGTCATCCAACTTTTTGATGTGAAATTTATGACCATTGCAAAACATAGGCTTGTGGTGTTTGACCTGCAAAAATATGTAAAACATGTATAAATTAATGCATCGAGAGTTCATAAATGTACGAGTGATTAACAAATTTATATGTACCTAGAAATCTTTTAAACCATGTGCTAAATCTATTTCCCTTTGGGTAACATTTGGATCTTTGTTACAATGAGCTTCATTAACCAATGAAGACATAGCTTCCCATGTTAATGTGTGACCTAAATGATGACATCGTTCAATCCATTTCGTCATCCAATCTTGATTGTTTGCAATATACAAATGTATTGCATCCCACTCTCGAGCAGCTGTACAAAAATTAAATAGACAACTTACAACTGATTAATTTTGAAGATTAAGAATTAATTAACAGCTACAATAACATCTTATAATTTATTACCTCTCACTTTCCTCATTCTGCCTTCCCCCACCAAGTACTCCCCTTCAAATTGTCTAATGGTGTCGAGATCCCAAATGCGATCTATATGGATCTTTGTTGCAAGCTTAGGAAGATATTCAGTAACATTCACCATAGTTTGGTATACCATATATCCCTCCACCATAGAACCCTCAGGACATGTTCTTTGCCGAACCAAAGCCTTCAAAAATTTCAAGTGCCTCTCAACCATCCACATTGAATGAGTGTGTATGGGTCCACACATTTCAATGTCCTCAACTTGGTGTATGAGGTAGTGTTCTTGTGCATTGAAAAAAGTTGAAGGTAGACACTTTTGCATTTCACACATTAGAAGAGGAATTCTTCTCTTCCAGTATTTTATATCTGCTCTATGGATTTCTTTAGATGACAACCACCTACAAGACATTCAAGACATAAAAATATATAAAATATATATATATATATAGACAACAAATTGAACAAATATCATTTCTTACCTCATTTATTTTCCAAGATCATATATCACTTGTTTGATGTTATTGTCGAAGTTCTTTGGGAGAGATAGGGGTAGCACGTACTGCAAAAATTATAAAAATAATCATGTCATTCTTTTCTCATACAATACAATGAGAAGTACATGCAGTTTACAAATATATTGTAAATACAAAAGAACATGACTTACCTTGATGAAGGTATGCCAATCATCCGTTTTCAACCCTAGCCCAAATTCACCTTTCTTTGATATGGTACTGCTTATGTTTGCAACAAATCCTGTGGGAAATTGAATTTTTCATTTGACTTCTTTTATGGCATCACCTTGTTGTTCTGTTAATAATCAAGGAAGGGCACTTGTATTAATCCATTCTCCATTTCTATTTGATTCAATAAAAATTTTCATTGCATGATTGGATTCATGAATGTCACTACAAATTTTGATAATTTTTTCTTTGTCATGCCTTCCATCCAATATCTTCCACAATGTCTCCGTTACATTCTTTCCAATATCCATAGTATCAAACAAATGCACATCAAGTAGCTACTCATAGTAGGGAAACCTACTAAATTGTCTGGGATAACTCTTTAGTCTCTTTGGAAGGTGCTCAATAGTGTTGCCTTGATGACATTCATCATCATCAATCACATAATCAACAAACAAAACACAATAAAAATATACAAAATCCAAACATAAATCGTTAGGTAGAATGGTAGTACCTTGATGATTAATTCTATTATATTCCAACTTCCATAAGTGAGGTATCATTCTCCGTGGCTTAGATGTAGTCTCTTCTTTCCCATTGAAAAGATGTTTTTTGGTAATTCGATAGTTATGATTTTTGTGGAGAAATTACCTATACTCATCAAACACCTGCTTTCCTAAACTTTTTGAATAACAATATTTCATCTTTGGACCACAAACTGGACATGCAAATTTTCCCTTTGTTTGAAGACCTACAAGGTAATGATACAATTGGATTAAATATGTTAATTTTTATTTTTAGAATTATCATGTGCAACTTGAATTCACCATAACATACAAGAAAAATGTGTTAGCCCTAGGGCATCATGTATTGTCCATACAAGCATTGCATGGAATTGAAATTGTCTATCTCCTATTGGTCTAGAGATGTCATACATAGTGACACCTTTCCATAACTCCACCAACTCATTGATAAGAGGCTCAATATAAACATTCATATCTTTAACTTGGTATTTACCTAGTTGAATGAACATCATTACATAATTATTGTGACCATTTTACTACAAGATTTATAATTAAATGTAGATAACTATTAAATGATCAAATACCTGGAACAATCATTGCCAACATAATGTGCTCCCTCTTTATTGACATCCATGGAGAAATGTTATTGTTGATGACAAAAATAGGCCAAACAGTGCAAATAGATCTTAGCTCTCCAAATGGATTGACACCATCCGCTGCCACAGAAAGCTTGAGATTTTGAGGTTCTCTGATAAAGTGTGGCCACTTTTCCTCTATGTCCTTAAATATAGAACCATCCGTAGGCATTTGAATAATGTCATCTTGACTCCTATTGCGTGCATGGTAATCCATAAATTTTGCCAAGCTATTACACCTAAATAATCTTTGCAAATGTGGTATAATGGGGATGTAACGAAGAACCTTGTGAGGCACCTTTTTTGTTATTTTATCTGTTCGATATCTACTCGTATGACATTTAGGGTATTCTATTGCAAATTCATATTATTTATGATAAATAATATGATCATTGGGACAAGCATCTATTGCTTGATAGTCTATTCCAATATCTTTCATAGTGGCACATAATTCTCGGTATGAGCGAGGGAGAATATTCGATGGTGGTAACAAGAACTCACCTATCAATCTATAGAAAAAAATATATGTTGTTAATATTAACAATATTTATGGTACATGTTTCACCATTTAATTACTATAATGACATATATGACATACCGTAACATACGTGACATTGCTATGTTGGATAAACCATTCATAACCTTCAAGTTCAACAACAACAATACAACAGAGAGAAGAGTTGTTTGGGAGCCTTCATAAAGGGGTGTGGCTGCCTTCTCAAGTAGAGGTATATCATGGATGACATCAACATCATCCTGATCATCATCATCAGTTACACCAATACCAAATGTGTCATGGATCAATGTATTAGTACCATCATCTGGCGCATCATTGTCATCTTCCATGGGATCATAATCTTCAGCTTCAATATTTGCACCTCCATGATCCTCCACTTCCAAAGCCATATTCTCAATATTCGCATCTCCATGGTCCATATCACATACTCCCCTAGGGAGGTCGACCTATATTAAAATGAACACAAATAAACCATGATAATGATCTCATCATCATGTATATTTCATATATATATATATATATAGACACACACACACACACACACACACACACACACACACACACACACACACACACACACACACACACACACACATATATATATATATATATATATATATATATATATATATATTGTTAAATAAATATAATGAAAAACTTACCAATTCATGATAATCAAAGCCTCCTTCAATGTGACCATTATCCCTACAATGTCTCTTAGTTGTTTTGATGAGCAATCTTCTAATGTTTAAGCCCTTACAATTATTGCAGGGACAATAAAATTTTCCATCACCTTTTCTTTTCAAGTTCGACCACAATCTATTGATTGCATCCCCATTACCTTCTTCACTTGGATTGTCTGACATGATGCTTCTTCACTTAGATTATCTATAACCTAATTATATATAGAAATTGAAAACTTAGTTATGAAATGATGTTGTAGTATATTATACCAAATTGAAACACTTCTATTATTGTAGTCTTCCACCTCAAACTCTTTCCTATTGTGGCAAGAAAGAAAGACATTCAAATAATATAGTAGTTTGTAAATCAAAATAAAATGGAGGCAACTTGTTGATTGAGGGTGCAAGGAACAACACCCGTCAGTACTTTTATCGAATTGTAAATTTCAATTTTGAACCATTCTGTGAATATAGAACATGGATGTAATCTTAGAAAATAACAAAATGTAGACACGACAGATTAATTATTTTTTTATTCTACATTACTTACTATTTGAGTGCACATTCCACTTGCAACTTGATGAAGTCTTGTTTGATGCTTCAATTTTGTGTTAACTATCCTGTAGAAGTACATAATTTTTTATTTGCCCAATATGTTATTCAAAAAACAACAATAGAATAAAATACTTGTTGAGAAAGATCATCATAGGAGTATCAAAAACTTGAGATTTAAGGTAACACAACATTATAAGACTCTTATATTCAACCTTCAACTCATGCACCTAATAAATAGGAGAAAAAATACATGAAATTGAAAAATTTAACTAATGAATTATGTTTTTCTTCTCATCTTAATTGGCCAAATTTATATGAGATTCTAAAGAAGGCCTCACTCTTAATCAGCCAAATCTTCTGATTGTCTAAATGCTTCTTTATTTGTCAACTAATTAATACATGCTACTATATAAAGAAGACAATCAGAAGACAATGAAGATTTGTCTGAAAAAAATAAATACACTAAACTGAACAAATGACATGTTTACAAAAATTATCATAACTCACAAGCAAAACTAAAACAATGGCATGTTTATAACTCATTAAGAGTGAGTAATAGCTTGTGCAAGGGTGAAAGTAGTTTTGATTGTTTTGGTCGTGATTGTTCCTCTACACAGTCAGGAAATGTAACTGTCTAATGATTATATGTAATGTTGAATGGATTAAATTCTTTATTCTTGGTAGAAGTGAATGGAAGGAATAGTGTTGGTGTTAGATCTCATTTATTATTGAATTCAATGGTTTCCAAGATGTGTTGAGGAGTTTGCTCCTTGTTTAATGTTAACTGTTCCTGCACAATCCACTCATACAATAGTGAAATGCTATGTGCAAGGGATGGTTGATAGTGTTCCTTGAGGGAAGGGGGATTTTGAAAGACTTTTTATCATTGTATTGTTTATTTCCAATATGTTTGCATGTAGGGCAAACCTGGAGAATGAAGGATCACTCATTGATTGCATGATAACCTCATTTTGAAGGGTCACTGGTTGAGGGGACAGTCAAGGTCCCGATGATTGGGCCATTGGGGGACCCTATTTCTTTTTACTAATTGCTATTCAAATTGGATGCATAGATTTCTTGTGAATTATTAGCTGCTATGTATCCTGCAACTGCATCCATAAATCTGCATATACTTCTCTATGGTTGTAAGCCACTTAGAGATCAGAATAGAGAAATTAAATCAAAATCATTCTTTGTCCTATTTCCTTTTAACAAAGTCTCAACTATCAATGATACAATATACATTCGATGCCCTAAGCTATCAAATATACAAATGGCACCTACCTAGAAGCTCACCAGGAGAATGAAGGATCACTCACTGATTGCATGATAACCCGGTTTTAAAGGGTCACTAGTTGAGGGGATAGTCAAGGTCCAGATGATTGGGCCATTAGAGGACCCTAGTTCTTTGTATTAATTTCTATTCAAATTGGATGCATGGATTTATTATGAATTATCAGCTGCTATGTATCTTGCAACTGCATCCGTAAATCTGCATATACTTCTCTAGGGTTGTAAGCCACTTAAGGATCAAAATAGAGAAACTAAACAAAAACCCAATTTTGAAGGGTCACTGGAAGAGGGGAATGAAGGATCACTCACTGATTTCATGATAACCCCACCAAGCATTCTTTCCTTTAATTTTCCACAATATCTCAAAGTATGATCATTATTCTTTACTTTCTTCTATATGCTATTCTTTCTATGGTTTTGTTGTCTCAGAAATATATCAAAAACATTGCAGATGTGCCTATAAAAGTAAAATATTGTCATTCAATTGTTCCACATTGAAGCATTTCCTCTTTGGAGTATTCTCTTCATTTGTACAATATCTGTCAAAAATGGTTCCCATATTTCTTCAAGATCTATTTTAATCTTTATATTGCAATTTTGATTAGATTTGACCTATAGTTGATTTCATTAGTATTTTATAACATATAATCCTAATGTAAAATGTGGAGAGAAAGAAAGAGACACACTAGGTATGAATTACATGATATACCCATCATCACTTAGCACTTAAATAATAAACTATGGATAGGGAACAACCCCCTAACCTCTGGATGTTTGTTTCATGTTGGCCTCTTATTATATGCAAAGATAGGCATGTCTTAATTAGGCTAACAACCACAGTGTAGGGGCCATAAATTATGGAACCCAAAATAGTGCACACTTGTATTAAATTAGGTTCAGTATACTACAAGGGAATGGAAACCATGCAATAGTGCCTCATGGGGATGGAAGAAACCCTTCACCAAGAAGATGGTTGTTTCTACAATATTTACTAGAGGCAAAGAACATAATTTGGCTCCAGCAATTACTCCTAGAAGATAATGGCACCCACAAAACACTTGGCAAAGATAGCACTCACTATATCTTTTATCACTCTTTTAAAGCTGGGACAATAAATCTCAAAGATTGATCAACGAATTCTTGAACATAAAGAACCATTGACATTTATGATTCATGTGTACAATAGCCAACAACCAGTTGTTCAAATCATGATGTCCAATAATTATGTTAGAAAAAGAATCTACAAATCCCTTACATAACCATAATAGATTCAAACCATGAACTATAAGAACCTAACAATGGGACTAACAAAGATATAGCCTAAACAAATCTTGATCATATTCCACCCTATTGTAAGGCCCAAGAAGTAACTCTATCTTAAAGCTACACATTCCTCTAGATGAAGCTCAAAGGTCAAGTAGCTGAAGCATAGCAATACTTGAATGAATATAGGAATAATTTGATGTACAATCATTTTCTAGCTTGGTTTGTGGGTTTTCCACATAATATTTTCCCTTTAACCACATTTATAGTTTGAGAAAATTAGAAAAAATTATTTCAAACTTATATTATCCTTTTGAACTAGCACATTGCCATCAAAATGCTTAATCATTGGTCATCTCAAGAAAATTCCTATTGATTAGTAGGATATCCTTATAAAAATTTGATGCATGGATTTCTTGTGAATTATCGACTGCTATGTATCTTGCAAATATGGAAGGAATAGTGTTGGTGTTAGGTTTCCTTTATTATTGAATTCAATGGTTTCCAAGATGTGTTGAGGAGTTTGCTCCTTGTTTAATGTTAATTGTTCTTGCACAATCCACTCATAAAATAGTGAAATGCTATGTGGAAGGGATGGTTGATAGTGTTCCTTGAGGGAAGGGGGATTGTGAAAGACTTGTTATCATTGTATTGTGTATTTCCAATATGTTTGGATGCAGGGCAGACCAGGAGAATGAAGGATCACTCACTAATTGCATGATAACCCAGTTTTGAAGGGTCACTGGTTGAGGGGACAGTCAAGGTCCGGATGATTACACCATTGGAGGACCCTATTTCTTTGTAGTAATTGCTATTCAAATTGGATGCATGGATTTCTTGTCAATTATCGGCTACTATGTATCGTGCAACTGCATCCGTAAATCTCCATATAGTTCTCTAGGGTTGTAAGCCACTTAGGGATCAAAATACAGAGACTAAATCAAAATCATTCTTTGTCCTATTTCCTTTTAACAAAGTCTCAACTATCAATGATACAATATACATTTGATGCCCTAAGCTATCAAATATACAAATGGCACCTACCTAGAAGCTCACCAGGAGAATGAAGGATCACTCACTGATTGCATGATAACCCAGTTTTGAAGGGTCACTGGTTGAGGGGACAGTCAAGGTCTGGATGATTGGGCCATTGGAGGACCCTAGTTCTTTGTATTAATTTCTATTTAAATTAGATGCATGGATTTATTGTGAATTATTGGCTGCTATGTATCCTGCAACTGCATCCCTAAATCTACATATACTTCTCTAGGGTTGTAAGCCCCTTAGGGATAAAAATAGAGAAACTAAATAAAAATAATTCTTTGTCCTATTTCCTTTAAACAAAGTATCAACTATCAATGATACAATAGATTTGATGCCCTAAGCTATCAATACAAATGGCACCTAGCTAGAAGCTCATGGGCTGTCCATTTGATAACCATAGTCAACATTTCAAAAAAATGGGTATCCTTGAGCACAAGCACCAATAACATCAAATAATGGAGTTAAAGCATGGGCTAGGGCATGAAACTAGTAGAATACAGTCATTTCAGTGACAACAATTTACAATGGCATCATTAAACATATATGCCAGTAATATCAACAAATGTGAATCCAAACATTTGAATACAGTGAATTGATATCCTTGAGCACAAGCACCAATAACATCAAATAATAGAGATAAAGCACTGGCTACGGCACAACAACAGTAGAATGTGGTCATTTTAGAGAGCATTCATGATCAAATAAAATGAAATGCATTTGAATATGATGCCAGATGCTCGAAAGATGAAGAAATCACATACCTTCTCCCGTGCTTAGCTTTCGCTCTTTTTCTCCCACTCCCTCTATCCAATCGAAATAAAACTGATGAGGACGTTTCACTTTTTTTTTTATCTATACTCTGAATCTATCAAAATTATGATGGTCAATTAAACACCCATTAGAATACTGAAATCATCGGGGCCTATTACAAAAAAAAGAAACACCAAATTCATAATAAAAAGTTACCCATCGAAAACTTCTATCAAAATTTGGCCCCAAATGTAGTAGTGCCATATCAATGCGCTGAAGAATTTAAGGCCTCCAATTATTTTTCACTCTTGTAACAAGGTTGGACATATCTCAAAGTTTTGTAGATCAAGAACGCAAAGTCAAAAAAGCCCTAAAAAACCAGAAGAATCAATATTAGATACCAAAGGAGAAGTCAAGTTTGTGAAAGCTCCAGAAGATGTGAGCTTGATTTGGTCAGAGGCAAAGAAGGATAAGGTTGATGAGTATGTATTGGATGCATCCACAGTGGACACACCCTCTACATCTGGATGAATGACCCTGAGGGTCATAGGGGGAGCTAATTTAGCTCTATACCCCTACACGACTGGTATACTCATCCTCAGAGTATGTGCCTTTGGATTTAACCTTTTGGAGATTATTTGAGGCTATGTGCAAGAGTGCACCACCTGATCGATTGCAGATTGGAAGTTAGAAATTCTTAGTAAAATTTTGGTTTATACGGCAAGCATTAATGGCAGAATTTTCACTTTAAAGTACATAGAGACTTGTAGATCACTCATTGCATTCAAGTTAGAGTGATTGGAGATCACATAAGCCCTAGCAGTTGATTGTGAAGTATTGAGGTTTGATTCACCAATGAAAGAGTGTGATTGAAGATAAGTTGCGAAGCCCTAATCTGTTGTGACAATTCAAAAGTTCTTGAAAACCGATTTGAAGTGATAAAATAAGTAAGTTATGGCTACACCTATTGTGTTTGATATTGCAAAGAGGAAAATATTTTTTTTGAAGAGACACCCCTTTAAGTCTACCCTAGATGACTTATAAGGTGCATTCTCTAGAACCCCTATGGGTGTCATGCATGTTGAAGACATCCATGCATACAATGACTTTAAGAAGGAACCAGTAGGACTTGACAGGATAAGAGCGCACATTGAGACTATGATGAAACCCGATAAATCATTCTAAGATGAGTTCACTCATCTAGAAAACCATCCCATGGTTGAATATGCTACAACATATGATTTTTATGAGTCTTCATGGATAAAGATATTGCTCAGCAGGATTCATGATGACCTATTCTAGATAGGTGAAGTACCAGTAAGAATCACATGAGACCTCATTCATGAAATGACAGGCCTTTCAAGGATAGACATCATTCTTCCCATGGGTAAGGATGTAAGAAAACTAGTTGAACAAGCATGTAAGTCAAGAAGTGATAGGCATGGAATAATAATTGACCCTATAGAGGAGAAAGACAACAAATTGATGTCTATGATATTGGGGCATAGGTTTTAGCACACCAATAGGGTGAATAGTGTGTATGCAACCACTATTCTTGCAACAATAAGACTTGTTAGAGAAAATGGTGAGTTCAATCTATGTGAGATCTTGCACATATAATTGATAGATAATATTAGAGCCATCAAGCATGATAAGACCAAAATATTTAGGTTTGGGTCTTTGATTATTTGCATGTACTTCCACATACTTGGAAAGATCTTAGATTTGTATCTAGACAAGAGTTTACCTACAATGCCACAAATATCTCTTAAGACATCTACTAAGAGTACATTGAAAGACTACATGGAGTTAGAATTAAAGACATTTAGGATCAGAATGCAGATGAGGTACAGGATACCAGAGAGTATTGTTGAGAAACATAAGGACATCATTTTCTTTATGGTAGAAACTGATATAACTTGTATGGAAGCAATTGAGCCAAGAACAAAGTAGATCCATCCACTTGGGTATGAAGTTGAGGAACCAACCTTGGAAGCCTATGCACAAGCTCTACCATCAGAACCTAAGGACCCTAATGAACCTAGATGGGGGACTTATGAAGAGAAGACAAGAGAAGTTGATGCAATTCTTAACAGTGCAACAACAAAAAGGAAAACATCAAAGATTACTTCTGAGATACTCAGAATTCATGGAGTAACTTAGGAAAATATTGACAAAGAAAGAGAAGAAAAGATTGCTTTGGCAATTGAAAGTGCATCTGTAGTAGAAGCTAAGGTAGATGATCCTAAGTTGAAGAAGATCAAGATTGAAAAGATAAATGATCGAAAGGATAAACAGGAAAAAATAGATGTTATCTCTCCTACGCCCAAAGTGAAAATTGATCTAACATAACCTCCTAAGTATAAGGCAATGGCCAAGAGGAAGAAGGAAACCGACACAAGTCAACCATCCTCATGGGCAACCAGAAGTAAGAGAAATGCTCAAGCACCTCCAGAGGTAGGTTTTAGACCTAGTCTTCAAGTCTTGAGAACAAGGATTATTGATCAAGGTAGATTAGATTAGATAGGAAAGTTTTATGAGATGTACAGTGAAATTGATAAATTAGATATTCATGGCATGATCATAAAACATATGATTAAATTCAAGAAGATATTCTTGGAACTTAAGATAATCATTTTGGACAGTTTTTGGAATATCTTGGAATCCTTGAAGAAACGGGCTATTGAAGAAGATCTTAGAATAAGGGAAAAGATTCTAGATGAAAGCCTACTAGTGTGTTCCTTGGAAGAGAAAACACTATTGTTAGGTCTAGTAAAGCTGCATCTAAGAACAAAGCTAAGAACACTACACACAATGGACAAGAACTTTGATTTGATAGCCAAAGAGATAAAGAAAGCTTTTGAGAAAGTTTTCTAGAACAGGAACATGTATCCACCTACTACACCCACAAAAGAAGTGCCCTCCAAGGAGGCCAAGATGGAAGAGACCACAAATATACCAGTAATAGATCTTGAGGATCGAGCTCCCATAGTGATAACACCTACAGAGGAAGTAAAGTTTGTTCCCATAACTGAGACACAAAAAGACAACACTATCATTATTGATAATGTAGGTATTTCAACGGCGGCCACAAACACTAACTTGGATAAGTTCAAGGAAGCCTTTGTGGGAACACAAGAGGTTTAAACTCTATGTGGTGACAATTCACCCAAACTACAAGAAGAAGTACCAATAGAGGATATAACAGGTGAAGAAGAAGAGAAGGAGAAAGAAAAAGAGACAAAAAAAGAGGAAGAAAATGTAGAAGAGGAGAAAGGATAAGAAGAGGTGAAAAGAAGTGAGCCAATAGATGACCCATCTATTGAAATGACAATTAGAGTGAATAAAGAAGTGATAGACAACACTCCTATCACTCCCTTACCCTCAACATCATTATTGTCAAGTTTGACACTAGACACCACTAGCTTGGACTCTTGGGGAGAAGAAGACCTGATTAAGATCAGTGTCCTAGCTATGGAAAAAGAAAAAGAGAAAGAGGTAATGAGGAACCCTTTGTTTGTTGAATCAGTCAAAATTTTGAACAACCTATTATCTTCAGACAAGAAAGAGTCTAAGGTCCATATAGTTGATGATGTTAGCACCATCCTTACAGCCTTCAAGACTAACTTCTCTAGCTTGGAAGAATCTGCATCTCAAGTAGCAGAAGATAAATACATTAAAAAGAGATTGACTGAATTGGTTAGTAACTTTGCACTTGACCTAAGTACATTAAAGGTTGGTCAAGAATCTTTGAAGGAGTTTTCTACAAAGGGAAGGAAGATCATTGCAGATTGTATGAATCAAGATAAGCTAACGACTGATCACTACAAGAGAATCTAAGAGGCAGAAGCAATGATTGACAATGTAAGGAAATAAATAGAAGACCCCTCCACTGATGTGAACATGTGAAACAATGTATAGCAGGGGTAGATAGACAAGATAGAAAAGGATGAGAAAGAGATGTCTAAGATAAAGGCAAGGCAGACATAGCTCAGGAATGCTCTTGCGCCCTCTCTAGATATACTAAATCAGAACATCAAGGAGATCAATGTAACTATGGTGACATATGATCAAGGTCTGAGTACAGACTTGGAGAAGATGGAGAAGCTACAATATGCCTTATGCACCCATCTACAGATTGTTAATGCACTGATTTCATTTTGGAAATAAGAGATCCAGAACCAGTCGATTTCTTATCCGGATGTAATTTCTTTGTAAGTACTTGTAGATACATTTTTGGAGCACCTTTTTCATTAATGTCAAAGGGGGACTATTGTATAGAATATAGAGTCTTATATATATGTAAAGAAGATGCATAGTAAAGAGTATAAGGGAGATATAAGTTAAAGTATATTAAAGAGTTTTTGTATAAGGGTACAGTTAGTAACTTTGTCATATTCCTTTTTTTCCATTAATGACAAAGGGGCAAATTGTTGGAAAGTTGACTACAGTGTTGTATATGAGTATATTTAGTGTTTTCATTATGGAAACAAAGTCATATAGTGTTTTGGAGTCGGCGCTCATTATCATAAGATCATAATTTGGTTAAGTATAGAAGACTGGACAGTTAACAGAGCACCAGTAGATCAAAGGATCAGCGCATGTGTGTATGATAGAGTTATGGTATGCACCATAGAAGATAAGTTGGTAAGAGTGTATTCATGATAATTCTAAGAGCGCATGATCAGAAGATACAGTATGGAAAAGATACAAATAGTTGAAGTAGCATAGATAGTGAATGCCAGAATAGAACAGCATATGCAACTGACTATTGGTAATTTGATTAGCAGTTATAATATTATTTTGTAAAGGATGTGTGTCTATTCTAATTAGGTTGTAGACATGTAAACATCTTTTTTTGTAAACACTCTTGAGACATTCACTTGGAAGCATTGTAAGTAATTAGTTATAGGCTGACTTAGTTAATTATTTTAGTAGCGCATATAAATATTAGATGCACCTTTATAATAAAGTGGGAAAGCAGATAGAGAGATAAGAGAAGTAGATCAAAAGTATGTGAAGAGAAGTTAGAATGTATTAGAGCTTTGCAAGAGGTCAAAGCATCATCACATCAAAGCAACTAATCAGACAAGTAGTGTCAGAACACCAGTTCATCCAGTAGATATAGTCAGTATTTGAGATCAGAAGGTTGTAGACTTCACCACTTGAGCAGTGAGCTCTAGGAAAGTGTGTCCCCACCCCTAACAGGGTTATTGTAAAAGACTACTAATAGGGTCTGACCCTTGACAAGGTCACTGTACTAAAAGCATTGTAAAGAACAACTCCTAACAGGGTTGCAAATTTTCTAACAAGG
Source organism: Chamaecyparis obtusa (assembly GCA_027943335.1). Lineage (NCBI taxonomy): Eukaryota > Viridiplantae > Streptophyta > Pinopsida > Cupressales > Cupressaceae > Chamaecyparis > Chamaecyparis obtusa. Next base: position 109,352 of record BSBK01004174.1, read on the forward strand.
ATCATAAGACACTAGTGCAGTTTTTAGTGGGTGTCAATTCCCACTGGGGTTTTTACCTATTTTGGTTTTCGCGTAACTATATTGGTGTTATGTGTTGTGTTTATGTATCTTGTTTATGTTGATGTTCAATTCAGTACTTAAGAATTCAAGTTAAGTTTCAAGAGTAAAGTAAAAAGATTAAATATAGTGAACACTGATTCACCCCGCCCCCTCTCAGCATTCCCATTCCTAACAATAGAAACTTTATTTTGTTTGTTGATGACTATACTAGATTGGTGACTATTATAATTCTTGAAAGAAAAATCTGAGGCATTGAAATTGTTTAAATGGTATAAGGCTATTTAGTCAGAAAAGAAACCAGAAAAGAATTGAAATGCTTAAGGTCTGATAGAGGAGGTGATTTTGTTTTTGATGAATTCACTAACTTTTGTAATGAGCATGGTATAAAAAGGCAGGTTTCTACACCTAGAACACCACAATAGAATGGAATTGCTGAAAGGAGAAACCAATCTATTGTTGATTGTGCTAGAACATTGATGATTGAGAAAAATGTTGCATCGATGTACTTGAGAGAGGCAGTGAGCACTGCAGTATATGTCCTAGATTGAGTTCAACTAAAGAAAAACACAAATAAGACACCTTACGAGTTATGGTTTGAATACACACTGAGTGTAAGTTATTTCAGAATCTTTGGTAGCAAGTGTTATGTTCCGAAAGATGATAGGAATAACAAATTTGACTCTAGAAAGGTGATGAAGGTTTATTCTTAGGTTATTCTACAAAGATTAAAGCTTACAAATGTTTGAATAAGGTTACTAATAAGATGATACAAAGTACTAATGTTATATTTGATGAGTTTGCTGAAAAGAATGAAGAAGAAAGCATGAAGGAGTCGGAAGATTATGGTAGGTTTACTAAAAAAATGGAAACAAAGAATAAGGAAGAAGCTACCAAGAAGGAAAATATATCTGAACAAAATGATGAGCAGAGCGGAGGTCAATTTCTAGCAAGATTTGTTAAAAGACATTGTCCTGAGAACCAAATCATTAGAGATAAGAAAGTTGGCATGATGACCCTGTTGGTACTCTCAAATTTGGCACAAATTTGGAGTGACCAATAGAAAGTTTTCTCTAAGGCAAGGTGAGTACCCTTGAAAACTTTTCAAAGATGCCTACTTGGTGTGCTTGTAAAAGACACCCTGATGATTTTCATGAGATACAACTTGGGGAATAGGTTCAATACCTTTCATTTGACATATGCAATGGGTTCCAACTCCTAAATTTTAAATCTGGCATATTTAGGTTGTAGCAATTTTGAGGTGTTCACTTAAATCTGCATATTTGCCTAAGTGTCAAATTGTTGTAGCAGGCCATGTTTGCATTTGAACATATTGTGTCCTGTTAGGTTTCATAGCCCGCCACTTTGGGAATGTTTAGCATGTATATCAGAGATAATATGCGTCAAGTCTAAAGATTTTTCAAGTCCATTTGATAAGTTTTTAGATCCCCCAAAGTTGGCTTTCCAGATTTGTCTTATTTCTCTATTCTACCCAGTTTTTTGAATGGCCTTGTTTGACCAATTATAACTTTTGACCATTTGACCCAATTGAGAAAATTCCTTTTGTAATGTATTTCAAAGGTCAAGTACTTCTTATGTTTCATTTTCCAGGCCATGATGAATCCGTTTGCCCAATTTGTCAATCTGATTCCGTTTGTCGTTTCTAACATTTTAATGAAGATCGATTGCACTGTTTAGTTGGAGGCCCACTTCGGATGATTTCATCTTTTTCTCTGTGATTGATAATAATGTTTTGATTGTTGCATCATGATGTAGGTATGAGAGTGAGTCATCATACCAATTTTTGGCTCTCCATATGCTCGTTTAGTCATTTTGCCAGAGCCATTTCATTCGCAGATTATTAAATTCTCTAAGTATGCATTGTTCAAAATTTTGAGTAGCCTACTTTGAGGTATCCCTGTTTACACCCTATTCGAGGTCTGACATAATTGAAATTTGTTTCATATTTTAGACTTGGAAGACTACTTGCATGATGATTTGGAGGTCTCTGCCAATCCATCTGATTACTTTTCCAGGCCAATTCCAAGTCAGATTTCTATGATTTTCACTATTTTATTCCTGAATAGGTCTAATAGGCTAACTTTGGCATTTGATTGCTATCCACCACTTGATCTTTCAGGCAAGTTGATTATGGATTTATGTACCTTGTAAGGGGGTGAATCTTTTCCCAAGTTGCAGGTTCTTGAAGATCCCAGTGATGTCTTATTCCTGTGAGACCGTTTGGTCAGGTTTTGAAGCTGCTTTCTGGAGGCACGACTTTGAAGTTTATTTCTAGATGATTGGTTTATCTTTACAGAAATCTGATTTTAGCCTCATTTTATATCTGTGAGGAAGATCATTCACCTAGGATTTCAAATCACGAGAGTTTCGTTTGAGCGGATTGCAAGATCAGACAAAAAGTGCTTTATGCTAATAAAAAGTGCGGACATGACAACTTCGCAAAGTAGCTATTTTTGGAAATTTATAGTTTTTTGGTAGAAGGTTGTCTCCAGTTGAGGGTTCTTGTGTAGCATTCCTTATATATGAGTCTTCTGCCAGATCTAGTGGTTTGCTTTCAGCTCATCATTTGATATTTTTAGTTTATCTCCTTCTAGGGCAATTTACAATGATTTTAGTTTGTGTTTGATGACAATTCTAAAGAGGTGATTTCAACTTTTAAAATTTCTTGCCCTGTTTGTATTTAGATGAAGCCATTTTATAGGGTGATTATTTGTACTACAAAGTTTGTACTCACCAACTTTCAGCTTCCAATGATTAGTTTTGAGTAGTGTTTTTAAAAGGCAATTGGAGGCAATTTATTCAGTTTGCCGACTGGCGGAGTATTAAAAATTGAAATTTTTAAATGTTTTGGTTATCCAAATTGGATCTAGTTGCAACTGTCATTCACCTGGGTAATTATTTTGAAGTCTAGGCATTTGAATTCAATTTTTTTTTAGTTCGGACCGGTTTGGGGTCCAGCTTGCTTCATTATTTTTAATTAAAAGTTGTCGGCTTCGTAGTGCTAATGGCAATTGATGAGTTGAAAAGAGAAGATAGAAAAGTGAATTAGAGGACAATGAAGTCGGCTTCAAAGATTATTATTAACATAACTAATGGAAGTGTTGACCGTGGCTTTGAGTATTTTGAATTCAATATTGCAACCATAGATGTTATAGTTATGTTGTGTGAAGTAAAATCACAAATTTGATTTACAAATGGTGTTTTTTGTTATTTTGGAATGAGTATAAAATGCTGATAAGGTTTGTAGATGATAAATCAATTGAAAAAGTTAGAGATGATGCTTTGATGCTCTCATGGCTGTGTATGTGGTATATGCATTCTTTTTGAAACATGACAGGCAGCAGAGAAGGCTCTACACACCAATCCATGGAGTTGGAATGCTTTGTTGAGCTCCATACATTTTTTTAAAAAAAGAAAAAATAATAATAAATGCACTTAGGCATCTACGTACCAAAAGGTTTGTGATTCCTCATGAGTGAGTTGAAGTTCACAGGAGGTTGTAAAGAGAGAGTGCACACTAAATGAAGATACCACAACAAATAAACAAACATAGCCTTGCATAAATTAAAGGGAGTTTTGTGTAATATTTCAGACATATGTTGTGGCTTCTTGGAACTCACGTGAGCCTCCTTTTTGCTGTGTGAGCCTATTTACAATGTGATGTTGCAACAAAAAATAATTTGCAAGGGTGTTTACACAATGGCTAGTGCATTAGCCAAAGTATGAAACAAGATTTATGCAGTATTAAGAGAAATAATATTGCAAAAAACCAGTCATGAATGGAGAAGCCAGCGTGGGATGGAAAATGAAGTGCTGTCTTATGTAAAGAAAGAAATGAGACTAGCTAAGGGGCTTCTCACATGAGCAGCCAAGGAAATGCCAACAAGCCAAACAAGGAAGAGGCTTTTTGAGTGGTTCCCTGCCTGCAAGTGCCCTGCGTAAAAATAAAAGGAGGCTCCCACATTAAATAAAATAAATGCAATGAGGTTGTCTGCCCTTTGTAAGGAATTGCAAGCTACTTGCATATATTAAATAAAGGAAAACTCACCGAACACAAAGGGGATGCTAGGATGAATATGAAATGGTGTGCACAACCAATAGAAGGAAGAAAATTGCAAACAATGTGCATGTGGGTCTATCCCACACGCACCCCATCTTGGTGTTTTTTGATATTTATATACACTAGTGCCCATGGTAAAGGGAAATGAAAGAGAAAAGAGGCAAGGCAAGCCTTTTCCTTGTGGGCCCGCATAGTTGTGCGTGCTAGCTGGGCACTAAAGACAAAATTTTGAAAAGTCTTTAAAAACTTTCAAAAGCTTAGTCCCACATTCATCCGAAAATGGACATTTGAAGTGTTTATATGAAATGCCCCACACATATGAAATATGAAGTAGAGTTGGAGGCTATCCACGCGTGCATGGTGACTAGCACCTCAATTTCTATGCCGACGATCCTTGAATGAAGAAATTTTGCAAACAGCTAGTGATGGTGATGTGGCAAAAATGGACACGTGGTAGCTTTTCATGAAGTCATGAGACCAAACCGCTAGTCAAAGAAAAATTCAGAGACCTGGAGATAATCACCAGTCATGCAGTCGGGTGATGTTAGTGATTAGAGGCTAAAGGTTCATAGATCTGGAGACTAACCTGGTCGCGAGGTTGCGAGATGCTGACAGTTAGAGGAGAAAACCATTGAGATCCAGAGATAACCGCCAGTCGCCAGGTCACCAGATGAGGATACAGAGACTTGGAGACTAATGCTTATTGCAAGGTCGCTTGATGTAACCGCGGTTAAGAAAATCATTCCAAGACTAAGAGACAAGGAGGTCACGTGGTCTCCAAGTCTAATCGGGGTTAAATAAATTATTTAGAGATTTGGAGATTCAGAGATTAAGATACTAAAGACATTCTCCAAGTCTCTAAATGAATGCATGGTTAAGAAATGGCTTCAGAGATTTGGAGACTAAAGCAGTCTCTAGATCTCCAGATGGACTGAGGTTAAGGTTGAGTTTGTCCAATGATGCAGGAGCATCTCAAGTCCTTGGCAATCTTGTGTTGCCAAATAGAATTTAGAGTTTGTCTGTGTTTCTCAGTTTCTTCTTTAATTGGGTTGATCAATAGTTGTTCGGTTTCCTTCGATTACTGAGTGTGGTCAGGTATCTCTTGGGTGATCAGTTATCTCTGGCACTCGGTGTTGCTTGTCTGTAGCTCGGTCATCCTTGTTCACCGATGGGCTTACTTTTAGTTTTAGTTGAGGTCAACTTGTGCATTTATATTGGATCACAAAATTAATGTTGGAATCCATCATTGGGAAGTGTGTGGTCCTAGATTTGATCGTTACTTTCATTAATTGTGGATCTGAAGGCCAACTCAGCTCGGTAGCTTCTTGTATAAATGTAGATGTTTGGTTGTAGTTTAGGAGTCATTTCTTGGATAGAGAAAGGCAGTTTTGGGAGATAGAAGATAGAAGTCATTAGATTAGAGATTGGTAGAAGATCCTCGCATGTTTGAGGACTTTTGTAATTGATTGTAATATCTGGCCCTAACTAGGAAGGCCTTACAGCCTGACATGTATGATTCAAATTGATGACAGTTAATGAAAGATCAGGCATTCTCTCTCACACTCTTGTTTTTTCTACTTCCATGTGTGTGTTGCAGGCTTGGATCATTAGGGTGCACACTCCTTTGGCCCCTCTTGCTCCCTGCCCTTGTGTCAGGTGGTATCCAAGCGAGGTGAGATCTTGATCTAGGTCTATGGATCTAGGTTTGTTGGTTCCTCTTGAAGCCTTAGTTGAATTATTGTCGGGTAGTAGATTGCGATCTGACCTCCAATTGTAGAAGGTTGTCAAGATGGTTCATGGGAGGCGAGATGCAGATCCATGATTGGCAGATATGCTAAGGAAGATTGCTGCAAGATTAGAAGCAGTTGAAACAGCCCAAAGAAGAGGCAGACATCTTGAAAATGTTAGTGATGATGAAATTGAAGAAGAATAGGCAAATGTAGAACCTACACCTGTTATGGATCAAGGCAAAGAAAGATTATTGAAGGCTTTGACAAGTTTGAAGTCAACACCACATTTCAATCCCCCTAAGTATAGTGGAAAGCTAGATTCTAATAAATTGGTGGACTGGATCATGGAGATGGAAAAGTATTTTGAATATGAAAATATCCTTGAGGATAAGAAGGTAAAGATTGCAAGCACCAAGTTGAAAAGTCATACATCCTTATGGTGGGAACATCTGCAATTGGATAGGAAAAGGAAAGGAAAAGACAAAATCAAGGTATGGAGTAAGATGGTCAATAAGTTGAAAGGAAAGTTCTTAACCTGTGATTATCAGATTAACCTAGTTCAGCAAATGCAAAGTTTGAGACAGAAAGATAGCTTAGTAAAAGAGTATACTGAGGAATTCTATAGATTAGATATCAGATCTAGATATGATGAAGATGATGTGGAAATAATTGGTAGATACCTAAATGGTTTGAGAGTTTCCATTAAACAGGAGATTAGTATGGTCAAGTTGGAGAGCATTGAGGAGGCTTATCAATTTTCTTTGAAAGCCGAGGAGAAATTGAATAAGAGACATGAGAAAAGATAGAGAGGTCATGGTGGTAGATTCCCTAGAGGAAGAGGTAGATCTAATGGTGAAATTGGTAGATCTGAACCTAAAAAGACAAATCTGGACAAAGGCAAGACCGAGTGGAAAGGTGAAAGTTCAAGAGGTAGAGGCTGTAACTACCAAGGTGGTTATGGCAGAGGAAGTTTCTGAGGAACTTGTTATAATTATGGAGAAGGACATAGATATTTTGAGTGTACATAGGCTAGTAAGAAGGCTGGTAGTAGTAGAAATGTTGTAGTGCAAGAAGAGCCACTGAATGAACCTGAGAAAGAAAATAACTTGATGGTAAGGAGAGCACTGTGAAATGAAAGCAAGAAGGAAGATCTGGTAAGGAAAAGTTTGTTCAAGACCAGATGTAGAGTTTCTGACAAATTTTGGAATGTAATCATTGACAGTGGTAGCTCAGAGAACCTGGCATCTAAAGAGATGGTCACAAAATTGTAGTTGGAAAGGTTGGTACATCTGAAGCCCTATCAGATTTCATGGATCAAAGATTAACATACACTCTTGGTAAGTGAAAAATGGTATGTGAATTTAAAGATTGGATTGTACTAAGATAAGGTGTTATGTGATATCATGCCTATGGATTGTTGTCATATTTTGTTGGGAAGACCTTGACAATATGATAGACATGCTATATATGATGGAAGATTGCATAAGTATAGTATTGTGGCTGATGGAAAGAAAAAAATCTTGTTACCATTGATGGAAGAACCTATTAGTAATGTTTGCACATCTGTGAAATTTTGTTTGATGGAAGGAAGAAAGTTTGTTAATTCTTTAAAGAGGGATGATGTATGTTTTGCTGTGATTCCTAATAAACTAAGTAAGAAAATAGAGGATAATGTTCCTGAGGAGATTGATAAGTTACTCACCGAGTATAGTGATATCATTTCTGATAATATACTTGATTGTTTGCCATCAAAAATAAGCATTGATCATTGCATGGATCTAATCCCTGGAGCTAGTTTACCGAATAAGGCACCACATCAGTTGACACCTACCGAGAATCAAGAATTGAACTGACAGATTCAAGAGTTTCTCGAGAAAGGTTTGATCAAAGAAAGTTTGAGTCCTTGTGCAGTACCTATTTTATTAGCACCAAAGAAGAATGGAGAATGTGTACTGATTCCAGAGAAATCAATAAGATAACAATGAAGTATAGGTTTCCTATACCGATAATGGATGACATAATGGACAGTTTGACTGAAGCAAAGTATTTCATAAAGATTGATTTGAAAAGTGGGTATCATCAGATCAGGATCAGAGAAGGAGATGAATGGAAGACTTCTTTCAAGACAAAAGAAGGTTTGTATGAGTGGTTGGTTATGCCTTTTGGTTTAACTAATGCACCGAGTACTTTTATGAGGTTGATGAATGAAGTTTTGAAGAAATTCTTGGGTAAATTTGTGATTATATATCTTGATGATATTCTGATATTCAGTAAGACTAGAGAAGAACATTTGTTGCATGTTAGACAAGTTTTGCAGAGATTGAAAGGGGAAAAGTTGTTGATAAATCTGAAAAAGTGTTCATTCATGAAGGAAGAGATTGTATATTTGGGATTTGTTATTTTAGTTGATGGTTTGAAGATGGATCTTGAAAAGGTTGAAGCTATTTTGAATTGGCCTACACCTATGAATGCTAGTGAGGTAAGATCATTTCATGGTTTGGAAAGTTTTTACCGAAAGTTTATAAGGAATTTTAGTTCAATTTATAATGCTATGACTAAGACTATGAGAGGAGACGAAAAAGAATTCAAGTGGACACATGGAGGTGACAAAATTTTTGAGACCCTAAAGCAGAAGGTTGTTGAATTACCTATTTTGGCATTACCTGATTTTAGTAAAGTATTTCAAGTAGAATGTGATGCAAGTGGAAGTGCAATTGGAGTTATGTTGAGTCAAGAATGTAAACATGTTGCTTTCTTTAGTGAAAAGTTGAATGATGCTAGAAGGAAATATTCTGTGTATGATCAAGAATTCTATGCTATTGTTCAAGCATTGAAGAAATGGAGACATTATTTGATACCGAGTGAATTTGTGTTGTATACTGATCATAAGGCTTTACAATAATTGGGTAGTCAGAAGAAGTTGAATCAAAGACATATGAAATGGGTTGACTATTTGCAGAGTTACACATTTGTGATAAAGCATAAGAGTGGACTCACTAACTAAGTTGTTGATGCATTGAGTAGAAGGAGATATTTGATGAGCGAGATGAAAATTGAAGTTCTTGGTTTTGATGAGATGAGAGGTTTGTATGAAAATGACCTTGATTTTTTAAGCCATGGAGAAAGTGTAGAGCACCTATTCAAGATCAACAAGACACTAAATGGGATGAATATTTTATTCAGGAAGGTATGTTGTTTAAAGGTATTCAGTTGTGTATACCGAGAGGAGTAATGAGATCTAATTTGATAAAGGAGAAACATAGTAGTAGTTTGGCTGGACATTTTGGCATTGATAAAACATGAAATTTGCTTAAGGAGAAGTACTTTTGGCCACAGTTGTATAGAGATGTTCAGAAATTTTTGAAAAGTTGTGGTATTGGTCAAGTTGAAAAAGGAGTTAGTCAGAATACTGGATTATATACACCAATTTTTGTACCTGAGAAACCTTGGATTGATATAAGTATGGATTTTGTTCTTGCCTTACCGAAGACAGTAAGAGGTAATGATTCTATATTTGTTGTTGTGGATAGATTTTCTAAGATGTCACATTTTATACCTTGTAGAAAGACATCAGATGTAGTACATGTAGCAGATCTTTTCTTCAAAAAAATTGTCAGATTGCATGGATTACCGAGGAGTATTATCTCTAACCGAGACAATAAATTTGTTGGATACTTTTGGAAAATACTTTGGAAGAAATTTGGCATTGAGTTGAAGTATAGTTCTACATTTCACCCACAAACTGATGGACAGACTGAAGTTGTGAACAAAAGTTTGGGAAATCTTTTGAGATGTTTAGTTGGAGACACACCAAGTAATTGGGATTTTGTGTTGGCACAAGTAGAGTTTGCATATAATAATTCAATGAATAGGAGTACTGGAAAGACACCATTTGAGATTGTGAATGGCACCCAACTGAGAGGAATATCTGATTTGATAGACATTGTTGATGAAAATAAGAGAAGTGCTAAAGGAGTGAAGTTTGTTGAGTACATGAAGACATTGCATGAAGATGTGAAGCTGAAGCTGGAAGACAGTAATCGGAAATACAAAGATAGAGCTAATAGATCAAGAAGACATAAGACTTTTGATGTTGGTAATGAAGTGATGGTTCATTTGAAGAAAGGTCAATTTCTTGTTGGAACATATGGAAAGCCAAAGATGAAGAAGTTTGGACCTTGCAAGATTTTGAGAAAATTTGACAGTGGAATGCATATGAGATAGAGTTATCTGATGACATGGACATATCACTAATTTTTAACATTGCTGATTTGTATGAGTATCATGAACTTGATGAAGAAGTGACAGTACTGACAGAATATCCTAAGAAGTAGAATGATGAGGTTGAACAGATTTTGAAGGAAAGAGTTGGAAAAAGCACAAGAGGAAAATAGTATATGAAATATCTGGTTAAGTGGAAGAATAGACCGATGGAAGACAGTTCATGGATTTCACAATCTGAGTTGGATCATAGAATTAATGTTGGAATCCATCATTGGGAAGTGTGTGGTCCTAGATTTGACCATTACTTCCATTAATTGTAGATGTGAAGGCTGAATCAGCTCGGTAGCTTCTTGTATAAATGTAGATGTTTGGTTGTAGTTTAGGAGTCAGTTCTTGGATAGAGAAAGGTAGTTTTGGGAGATAGAAGATATAAGGCATTAGATTAGAGATTGGTAGCAGATCCTCACATGTTTGAGGACTTCTGTAATTGATTATAATATCTAGCCCTAATCGGGAAGGCCTTACAGCCCGACATGTATGATTCAAATTGATGACAGTTAATGAAAGATCTGGCATTCTCTCTCTCACTCTTGTTGTTGTTGCTTCTGTATGTGTGTTGCAAGCTTGGATCATTAGGGTGCGTCATCCTTTGGCCTCTCTTGCTCCCTACCCTTCCATCATCCAAGCATCCAATCAGAGCATGACACTTGTCAAAATTTGGTGAAGTTTGAGGAAAAGCCAGAGTTAAAATGCATAAAAGATTTAAAATCTGGTATAGTTCAACTTTATAAATAAAACTTGAATTTTTCAAATGACAGAGTTTGCTCAGATTTTTAAAGCCTGCAGGTCCATTTTTTGCCCAAACATAGCAGTATAATATATTTTTGGAACTGCCAGAAGACAAAGGATGCGATGGTGGTGGATAAAATCAAATCTAATTGAGCAAATGAGAGCAGTAATTATTTTTAATCCGAGATCAGATTTCTTCGAGATAGGACAAATTTGTAAGCGAGAATGTTTGTGAAAGCTTTTGAAATCAGATTTGCATGATGAAAGGATAAGATCAGAGCATTGAAGAGATAAATCAGATGATATCAGATTTTAAGCAGTGGTAGTTGAATTTAGAAGCTAAGTGCTTGAGAAGATCAAATTTGATTTCAAAGGAGAGAGAAGGTGAATAAAATTAGATTGCAAAGATCAGACAGATGTTGATCCAGCATGAGTTTTAGGGTTTCTTCTTCCTCTATTTATTTTTCTTCTTTTCTCGGATAAGGGGTTCCTATTTGTTAGAATTTATAATCTTTCCTTGGTGTAATATTGTAAATTAGGATAAACCAAGGTATCCTTATTGTATTTTGTCCTCTAGTCAAAGTGGGAGGACAACTCATATTTTTGTAATTCCTTTATAAGGAAATTAGTTTATTCCTCCTTAAGAGGATATGGACACTTGTTGCACACACTTATGAATGGTGGCATTCAAAAACTTGGGAGTTACATTCTAACTCCTCTCTCTCATCTCTATTTAAGAGATGCTCCTCTCTCTCATTTCTCATGATGAAGTTATTTCATTGAGCACATTGCTCTCTTTCTCTCTTCTCTCTCTCATTTTAGGCTATGCCCTCATTCATAATGTCACAAGGGATTTTCTTTTCTTTCCCCTTTCAAAATCTCTTGGCTTATTGTTTGGATTCATGGAGCATTATTGTTTTGGTGATTGATTTTGTAACTCTTTCTCATATTTGGCTTATGGTAAAATCCTTCAACTTCACTTTCTTGGATTATTTCATGAGCTTGTTTTCATTCTTTTAATACTTCTAACATGGTATTAGAGCTACTAATCCTTGTTTAAGTGTTTTGTAGGAAGGTGACATTCAAAGGAGCGAGTTTTATTTCAAAGTTTTTTTTTAAAGATCTAACATTTGTTGTAGCTCTAACTTGTTTCTTTCATATTTTTTTTCTCTCTAACCTTCTTTGGAAGGCTTGCTGCCAAAGAGTAGCTTTTAGATTTCTTTTGGGTTTGGTTGGTTCACAACAAAACCTAGCTAATCTTTCTTCATTTCAAGTAGTTCTTTGCAAGCACTAATCTAATATTTCTTATAGAATTCAAATAATAATAATCTCAGCATTTTATGATATCTCTTTCCATGGAGGCTATCTCATTTTTTTTGGAAGTTGTATCTCTAATCTCTTATTGTGTTATTTTAATCTCATATCTTTTTTACAATATCTTTGTGTATGTAGGTTTATTTTATTTATTTTGCAAGCATATCTCTGTTCTAATATACACCTTTGTTATTCTTTCATATATCTTTGGTTTTATAATATTGTGCATGCAAGTTTTATAATATTACTTTCATAAATCTCTAGTTTTTCTAACAAATCTTGATATACCTCTATATGTGTTTTTTTTTTCCTCTTTTATTTTCTAGTTGGATGCATGATGTATTTTATTCATTCAAATTCAATATTATTGTTGTCTCTATTATCCTTGGTGGACTATTCCTTACCCCATTTTTCAGTTCAGATTTTTCGTTGAAAAAATACATTCTATTTTGTGTTGGATGCTACGATAAAATGAAGCTGAATCTTGAAACACTGAGATATGGGTTTTGTGCAGAATGATCCTATTTAGCTCTTACGCGGGAAGTTTCTCTAAATTCGCTACTATTTAAGAGTTGTGACCAATCTTGGTTACTCTTTGTATCGTTGCTTCCATTCACGGGTTTGAGCTTGTCACTACTTGGCTGCTAGTATTTTTTTATGCTCAAGTCTATTTTATTCTTTGTCTTTCACTCCCATTTTAGTTATTTTAAATTTAGTTTGAATTTTAGTTTGACTGTTTATAAATTTATTAATGATTCCTTAGCTAAGTTTAGAGATAAATTTGAATTTGAATGATTATTTACCTAACCTTAGGTGTCTTTGTATTCCGGTTTGAATTCATTTTAGATAGTTTGACTGAGTTCTATTATATTTATTTAATAGCATTGTTTATTATATTTTCATTTATTTTTATATTATTGTTGATTATTATTAATCTTTATGCAGAAACATCTTTTTCTTATTATTTGTCTCTTATATTACTAATCATTGCAGGTTATTAAGCCGATAGGCTTTTTATTGTGGGCATCGCCCACTTGACGAAATCGTCTGATATGGAAAATATTTTTCCAATCAGCATGTAACGTTGGGAAAAGGGGAATGATGCTGGAAAAATTGATAAGCTTTGTTTTGTGTGGGATAAATCATTAGACCGTTAGCACTGCTTGAATTTTCCATCCCAGCTATTCCGTGTTGAACTCTCCCACCCTTCAACAATCCTTACTGTATTCCTCAAGAAAGTATACAAAATCCTCCATTGTACGCTGCGAAAGGGATTCCCATCAAAGATCAAAATCCTCCATTGTATGTTGCGAAAGGGATTCCCATCAAATATCTGTTGTGCGCAAAAAACATCTATTCAACAACATTGCCTCAAATTATGACTAAAAGTTTTCATTTGTTCAAATTGTTAGAACTACCAAGTTAATAAGCATAAGCTACTATTTTACTCTAACAAGTAATAATTTTGAAATAAGAAAAAATGTATTAATGATCTTCCAAGTGAGCAAATTCTTGTGTTTGAGCTCATCCCAAATGGAAGTCTTTATGATCAACCACACAAATATAGCAAGAATTCATCAATTGCATTGTCATGGTCATCTTAGATGATCATTGCACTTCAGATTGCATTGGCTTGTACTGCCTGCATGTAGATGTTAAGCCTCCTATGTTCCACCATGATGCCAAATATTCCAATGTCCTACTTGTAGATGACAACCATGCCAAAATTGCATATTTTTCCCTCTCAAAACTAAGGCATAGAGGCAACCGGGCTGTAGCAACAATAGTTAAGGGTACCTATGAATACACTGATCCATAGTATATCAAAATAGGGAAACCACCACGAAGAGTGATGTGTATTAGATTTGTGGTGGTGTTGTTGGAGATAATAACAGGTCATAAACTTGTGTGATATTTTGAGACCCTTGCAGACTGGAGTGAAGAGTATAGATTGAGCTAATACATGCAAACTGTGATGACAATTATTGATCCAATGCTTACAGAAAAGAAGATTGATTTGGATGATTTAAAGTTGACAATAGGGATATTGAATGCTTGTCTGAATAAGAATGGAGAGTAAAAACCCTCAATGACACATATTATTAGAGCCTTATCTTATAAAGCTCCCATTATAGCATATATTGTGAAGAATGATAATCCCAAAGAAATAGTGAAGATAACTTTCCATTCTCCTCAGAAAGATTCCACTTTGGTTATGTATGATGGACGTTAAAAAACACATATTGCAAATTTTCCTTAAAAGATTCTTTTGATGCTAGAAAGCTCCATCTAACATTGTAATTGAGATTAAAAAGATGGGTCAATCATTCAGATTGAAATGACCAACTATGGCCATAAACTCCGTAAGGATGATTTGCCAGTAGAGAGATAGAGTACGACAAGAGTAATTAAAAATATATAAAACAATTAAAATGAATAACCAAACTAACATAGGCTTGCTACAAATTCCATGAAATAGTATGAAATTGTGTTTAGAAATCAATCTATATGTATATGTATGAATGTAGTATTGAAAAAAAATATATGAAAATTTTTATGTATGAATGCGATGCTAGAAAGAAAAAGAAAAATGAAAAAATATATATAAATAAGGCTACTAAATATTATTAGTTAATGATAATATTAAAAATTATAAACAAATGTTATATAATGGTAGATGTCATTGAAAAAAGTTTCTATTCATTTTGACAAATTTTCCCTCTATAAATTTTAATCAAAATTTGTTGCTTTGCAAATTTGTTTTCAATGCACTAGATGGTCATTAAATTATCGATGATTGAAGGCCACAAATCCTAATATCACTATAACTAGTGGGTATTTTGCACATGATAATTTTGTCATGGTTACCTCACAAAACTCTTCAACAAGGACCCATAACCTTGAGTTTGACAAATCAGGCTTGGTTTGGAATTGCATGTTATGCACATTTGGTAATGAAGCATTTATCCATGCATGTGAAAGGTGTGGGACAACCTTTCTAGTAAATGATTAGAACACAATGTAGTTATCACATTTTGTTCATCCTATACATTTTCACATCAAGGATTGTCGATGCCTTTGATGGTCTCAAGTCTTTATATTCAACTTTATAGTTACTTTCAACATGGGTTCAATGAGCAATGTCTATCTGTGCTAATTGAGATGTTGGGCACAACTTTTTGAATGCTTCTTAGTGGGTGGACTTTCAGCCTCTGATGCACTACATAGAACATATGTTGCTATCGGCGTAACCATTGCATCTTATTGGTCCAAGTGCTAGTCATAACATTCTTCTAGTTATTGCAGTTTTTTAATCATTTCTTGTAGCACTATTATTAGTCACTTTAATTAATCATTAGATTCCATGTTTATATTTAACAAAACTTTTCAAAATTTGTTTATCATAAAAAAAAGAAGTTTAAGCATTAAAACAAATTTCCACTTCACTATTTTAAGATTACCTTTTTTCAAGATTTTAAAGTTCATCTATCATGTACTTTAAAAATTTAAACTTCTAATTGTCTTTTTTGAAGAATAAGTGGCCTTTGTCTTTTACTTTAAAAAATTCTCATTTATGACAATTCTCTTTTACTTTGTTTTTTAACATTAAATTTAAAATCAAAGTTTTTTAATTGAAAATTTTTAAATTAATATTTAGTATGTTATTTTCTTTTAATATTATTATTATTTTTTAAATGTTCATTTAAACTTTTATAATTTCATTTTAAATTTAAAGAGATTGAATTATTTTTGAAAAAATTAATTATTATAAAAATAAGAGTTTTTTTTTTTTTTAAATATCAATTTTTTTTAAGTGGGTAGATATGTTTTTTGCACATTCTATTATTGTAATTATGTCTACATTAATTTTGAAAATTTAGTTAAATAGTTCAAATTATCATTTATGAAAAACACATATTTCTTTTGTCTTCTGATTTATCCACATTATTAGTTTTAAGGAGCAAAAATGTATTTAGAAAATGGTTGATCCAAAGAAAATAAAAATCATTTTGCTAAATTATAATTGTTCAAGAATTGTGAGTTATCTAACAAAATTGTCTTTACGAGTATTATGAAAATTTTAGGCGACTCCTTGGTATAAGTTCAATATAGCTTGATCATAGCTTTGTATTATAATATTGTCAATGTATTTCAATGTCGTTAAAATCCTATATAAGTTATAAATGAATAGTGTTTATTGATTCAAAAGTCAATATGATTTCATGCATATGTAAAATATATTTTATGATGTTGATGCTATGAGTAGCGATTATATGCATTATTTGGCCCCGTGTCACCCGAGGTCATATGTATCCTTGAACTATGGTGTATCAAACCTTTTTATAAGCTTCTTGCTTACTCCTTGTTTAACATTATGTTAAACTAACTTGCTTGTTAAATTGATTTTCGAATTTCAACTATCATGCACTTTAAACTAACTTCACTATTGCTAGTTGATTGCTCGATCCTTGCCTTGTTCAAATATCTCTAACCTCTTTCTTCATTTATTTAATTTTTTTCTGGATTCATGATTTTGTTCTTTCAACTATTTTCTTGGTGGGATCATCCTTTCAATATTCACACTTGTGTTCACCTTGCGTGGAGATTTTAATTGATATCAAATAATTTATACGTATTGCTCTTCCAAATATTTCTTATTTATCTCAAATTATTTAGGTTTATGAGTTATCTTACACTATTGCCTTCATTATTTAGTGATCTGATTCAATTTTATTATGTTCTATTGATCTATTTGCACATGGTTCTAATTTTATACTTCTATAGCATATCTTTATGCTCATGGTAGCAGTTTATGGTTTTATACCATTGGTTTATATGAATTTTATTTGATCTTGTGTAAGTTGCATCGGGAGCTAATTGTTTTTTCAAGGTTAACTATGGTGGACCCGACGGTTTTAACTGACTCGTAGTTGCCTTATCTGGCTTGTGGAGTATCCTATAATTGGTGTGCACTTAAGTTTGTTCCACTTTGAAAGTATTTATTTGGTTCTATTTTGATCCACTTTGTTCCTCAGTGAGAGGATGATATTTTATGGAGCTTTACCCTCCATTTGGTTCTATTTATGAAGTATGATATTTTATGGAGTGTTGTCCTCCATTTGGTTCCACATATGAAATTTGATATTCGTGAAGTTGATATGACCCATCTTGACCTTTTTCCTCATGGTAAGGATATTGCTATTGAAATAGCTTTTGACCCATGGTGGATTTCTTAATTGAAGGCAATATGTTGTTTCTCCTCATAAACCTTTCCTTGATCTCCATCATTAATCATGCTTGGCATATCTAAATCTTGAATTGATCTAATGCTTAAGGCACATGTTCTATCATTGTCTCCCTTACATTTCTTTGATAAATATACTAATGTGATAATGTTTTGCATACTTCATTACCTAAATTGTGGGTCATGTAGGTGATGGAGTCGCGACCCATTCACTTGTAGTGAGATGACTCATTAGTGGACTATCTATATCCATGTGATTGATGTAATGTTGGTGCTAGTTTTATTAGTTGGCCTTGTCTGTGGTCATTTGTGCATTAGTATGTTCCTTTTATGAGAGATTTATTATACCTATCATGCTCATTTTGAGCTTATGATTTATTTTAGATATCATGTTAACTCTATTGCATGTTGGTGAACAAGTACATTTATCCTCATCTCTCTTGGTTCCTCTATGATTGTTTCTTATAATTATTATAACTTCAAATTTTACTTATTTGACTATATGATGTAATTTTACTTGTAGATCGGTGCCTTGTTTTTTATGTCTCTTTTTTTAGGTGATCCATCAAGGAACATTCTCATATTTTCACAAATATTATGAAGATGTGGCTATGCTTCCACTTGATCCCATTGAAAGGACTCATGTACTTCTCTTGGATCTACAAAAGTACCATATGACTTGAAGACAATCACATTACTTCATCTTGAAGAACGAGTTACAGATTTTTTTAAAATTGGGTTTGATACCCCTTGTTGCAAAATCACCCCAAGTAAAGATTAAAGGGGGGTGTTAGAATTTATAATCTTTCCTTGGTTTAATATTGTAAATTAGGATAAACCAAGGTATCCTTATTGTATTTTGTCCTCTAGTCAAAGTGGGAGGACAATTCATATTTTTGTAATTCCTTTATAAGGAAATTAGTTTATTCCTCCTTAAGAGGATATGGACACTTGTTGCACACACTTATGAATGGTGGCATTCATAGACTTGGGAGTTACATTCTAACTCCTCTCTCTCATCTCTATTTAAGAGATGCTCCTCTCTCTCATTTCTCATGATGAAGTTATTGTATTGAGCACATTGCTCTCTTTCTCTCTTCTCTCTCTCATTTTAGGCTATGCCCTCATTCATAATGTCCAAAGGGGTTTTCTTTGCTTTCCCCTTTCAAAATCTCTTGGCTCATTGTTTGGATTCATAGACCATTATTGTTTTGGTGGTTGATCTTGCAACTCTTTCTCATATTTGGCTTATGGTAAACTCCTTCTTGCATGTCACTTTCTTGGATTATTTCATGAACTTGTTTTCATTCTTTTAATAGCTCTAATACTGTTCCTATTCTGGTTCCAGTTCCAGTAGTTTCTCTATGGAGAGAAGGTCCCTAATGATGAATGTAGAACATTTTTCTGTAGAGCAGATCTTTCTTTCCTAAGTCTAGGCTCTTGAACTTTAAATTCTATGTGCATTGAAATAGGATTACTATCAAAGAAATACATTGCATTTTCTCTTAGATTCTATTGTTGTCTTCTCATTTTTATGTTATACTCTTGTATGCTTTTATTTGTCAGACATGTAAAACATGTTAGTTACAAGGCAGCTTGTCTGATTATTTATGAGTTTCTTTCAAGGAAAGAATTAACTTTTCATGAATAGTCTCAGAGAGTGAACATAATTAATAGGATTTTGATGATAACAGTATAGGAGTGACAGAATGGTTTGTAAGGCACTCTATTTAAACTACAAATAATCGGCAAGGCATTTCACTGAATTTGTTTTGATTTCTTCCTGTGGATTTACATACAGTAACTATTTACCCAATGGAATAGGCATTGGCTATATATATGTTATGTGGTTATCGTTTAATCATCAAACACCAATTTATCATTACTAGTACATTTGTGTTTTTAAGTTCATGCATATCTTGATAGAACTATATCTGAGGTGATATAGTTCAATTTGCTAATTCCTTAAAGAGAGAATCAAAAGGTTAGCCTTCCTTGAGTTGAACTTAGAAAAAGAAGAAGGATTCACATCCTTATTCCACTATTTTATGTTGTTACATTCATAGTTACTATTGTCAAACTCTATATCAGGATATTCTCAGCTGTCTATAGAGTGATCTTTTGTTGAAGTAATTTGAAGCCTAAATAACATACCAGTGAAGACCTAATCCATAATCTAAAAGTTTACTTGAAACATAGTAAATCAACTGAATAGGCAATACCCACCCAAGTCCTATGGAGCTCGAAGCAAAAGGAGGATCTTATCCAATCCTCATCAATTAGACTCTTTCTTGCAAACTTGGAGCCACTTAAACTAAGAATCAAGCCTACATATTAGCCAAGTTTGTTCCCACATGAAAAAGATCTAACAAATTGGTGACTCTACTGAGGAATCTATTAAAATGAAGATAGAATAATGTGGGTACGAGTAGAGCTAGCCTCTTGGCCAACTTATTCATTTATCCAGTGGTTTCCATTGAAGTGTATAAGAGTCTATTTTAAGAAGTTTCAAATTATCTCACCAAGTTGTGAGTGGTGAATTTGAGTTCTATGTTTGATCAGTGCATATAATGACATATTTTCAGTCCTGATAAATAGTATATGTACCTTGTTGAAGTCTATTGTGTTGGTGGAAAAGGGTACAAAAAGAGATCTTAGTTTATGAAAGTCTTTTCCTCTACAAGAAGGTGACGGCTCTACTAAGTGTTGAAGGTGATTTGGAGGTGACTTCAAATAAAATAGTTTGTAACAGCTTCATCATAATCTAGGTATTTTATTTTCATTGGATAAAAGCTTTTTTTTCATGAAAATAAGTTATACATGTTTTCCCTGTTAAGTGGTCAACACTAAGTTAAAAGGGAAGAGAGAGGCAATTTGTAGTTACTTTGCTTGTTAAGATGTCACAACTATTTCAGGTTAGGTTGTGTAATGCTATAAACTTTGAAGGTATCCTTGGATACTCAAATCCCATTCCATTAGCAATCAGGGATTATTTGCCTAAATTCACTGTTATGGGTGAGCAATCAACTGAGGAGCATGTTGACAAGTTTTCTAATTTAGTGGATGATCACAATATTACACATGAGGATGTATTGATGAAACTATTTTCAATATCTCTAGTTGAGAGTGCTAGGGATTGGCTTAAAGAAATATCTCATGGTTCAATAGGATCTATGGCTGAACTAGAAGACTATTTTACTAAACAATATGGTGACATAAAGGACAGTAGTGTTTTTTCTGCTACATCTAGTTTTGAAGAATCTATGTCAAATTCAGATTATGATAAAGAGGATCTTGAGGAGGAAGTTATCAAAATACAATTGGCCATCCTAAAACAAATGGAGAAAGAGAGGGCCAATAGACAAGCTCAGATTAGGACTGATAAATTGAAATGGAAAACACTGAACCAAACATCAATAAATAATGTTGAATATGAATCTAGTTATGCTAATGAGGTTGAGTCTAGTGATAGTCAATCTAGTTATATTGATTATGATGCTGATAGTAAGTTCATTGAATATGAAGATAATGAAGAAGAGTCTACGGTTAGTGATATTCCTGATAAATTTGTAGCTCTTCCCTTTTATCAGCTTAAGAGGACAACATTATTGTCTCAGTATGAAAGATATTTGGGAAAACAACAAGATGATAACTATGATGTGGATGTGAGTGTTTGTAGTGATTTCTTTACACAAGATGATATGATCTGAGAGATCTCACTCCATGATTCCAATGAGGAAGAAATTTGCAGCATCAAGTGAGAAGACAGTTGGGATAAATCAGAATGTCAATCCTTGCTAGGCAGTGAGAAATTTTTAGATTTTCAGAGGTATGTGTTAGAAAATGATTCTCAAGCTTCATGCCTTATGGATATAAGTTTTAAAAATAATGACATTGCTAAGGGTGAGGAAAATGACAATGAAGATTTTGATTGTGAAGGTGTATCAGAGACAAGTATGAATGATGATCGTTGTTCACTTCATAGTGAACAAATTTCAGATTTTTTATCATATGAATATCTCATATTTTTAGGGAAGGATAGATTTGAATCTTTACACTTCACACATATTAAGTTTGATGGGGAAAATACATCAGATAGTCAGAGTTTTGATACTTATATTCTTGATTTTTCTTGTCCTCCCATATCACTAGACTACAATCAAATTGAATATGATATGTCAAATTTTGGAATCATCAGCGTTGTTTCAGATTTAATGGATGTGGAGACTCTAGACATAATGTTGAAGCTTGATTGGGATAGTAGTGTGGATTTTGAATCTTGTTCTAATTCTGAGTCTTCCATCAAACCATTAAAGGATGATCTTTCATTTTCTCAAAGTTCATATGCTTACAATGAATGCTTTAATGTTTTTCCTCCCACCAACCAACAAGTTTTAGATTTGTATCATGCTGATACTTTGCAGGAAGATATTGAAGAAGATTCTAATGTAAGTACACAAGCCACTGATGATAATCTTTTTGAAAAGCAGAATGTGGATCATGACATGGAGTTTCTAAGTTTTGAAGATGATGAAGTTGAACCTTGTTCTTTTTGTGATCCTGATTTATCTCCTCTTGGAAAAAATCAAAGTTATTTGCATGAGATCCATATTGTTTATGATGAATATGAAGTTTCTTATGCTAGTATACATTCAGATTTTGATAAACCAAGTATTAGTGATTCTTATTTAAGCCATGATTTGGAAGAAAGATACAAATCTAAATATGTATTTTCAGATTTACAAGTAATTGATGAACCATTAATTGACAATGCTTTCCCATGTTTACAAGATGTTGATAAGGGTTGTAATCAACAAGATATCCCTGATTCTTTCCAAACAGATTTTTGTTTTGAAACTTTCAATAGTTTGCAAAATGTTGATGAGAGAGAACTGTGTTTTGTGGCACAAACTAATTATCAGAGTAATCTTTTCAGCTTTGAGAGAGAGCTGGAATGTTTCATCTTTTAGCAAGTCAGTAGTAATGAAGAGTGTGATGCTTTGATATCATACAATGACTAGCATTCAAGGTATTTCGGTGACTCTGTCTTGCCAAGTAAAGATGAGTTTGTTGATTATCTTTTGTTTGATGTGCTGAAGGGAAGTAGTAGTGTTTTCAGTCAAACATGTGGAAGCAAGAATTTTAGTTTATCTCTAATTTGTGGGATGAAAATCAGATGTATGACAGAGGTAAGAGCTGACTTCAGTTTTGGGGCTTTTGGCTTCTTGTAGATAAAGTACATATTGTATAGTTGCTTTTCTTTCAGTTGTGTGGTTTGTTTTCTTTTAGTAGAGGTTCCCATTTTTTGAGAACAGATGTTAGGAGGGAAAGGTGAAAAGAGAAGAAAGAGAAAGATTTGATTTGGTGTTTTCTGGGTGGTCTACTTCTACCATGAGATTTTGAAAGTTCTCTGCATGCCCACATGGGGCACACATCCACAGTTAGAGCCACTATTGGTACTCTCAAATTTGGCACAAATTTGGAGTGACCAATAGAAATTTTTCTCTAAGGCAAGTTGAGTACCCTTGAAAACTTTTCGAAGATGCCTACTTGGTGTGCTTGTAAAAGACACCCTGATGATTTTCATGAGATGTAGCTTGGGGAACAGGTTCAACACCTTTCATTTGACATATGCAGTGTGTTCCAACTCCTAAATTTTAAATCTGACATGTTTAGGTTTTAGCCATTTTGAGGTGTTCACTTAAATCTACATTTTTGCCTAAGTGTCAAATCATTGTAGTAGACCATGTTTGCATTTGAACATCTTGTGTCCTGTTAGGTTTCATAGCCCACCACTTTGGGAATGTTTATGATGTATATCAAAGAGCCTATATGTTGATTCTAAATCTTTTTCAACTCCATTTGATAAGTTTTCGGATCCCCCAAAGTTGGCTTTCCAAATTTGTCCTATTTCTCTATTCTGCCCAGTTTTCTAAATGGCCTTGTTTGACCAATTAAAACTTTTGACCATTTGACCCAATTGAGAAAATTCCTTTTGTAATGTATTCCAAACGTCAAGTACTTCTTATGTTTGAGTTTTCAGGCCATGATGAATCTGTTTGCCCAATTTGTCAACCTGATTCCGTTTGTAGTTTCTAACATTTTAATGAAGATCTGTTGCACTATTTAGTCGGAGGCCCACTTCGGATGATTTCATATTTTTCCATATGACTGATCATAATGGGTCGATTGCTGCATCATGTTGTAGGCATGAGAGTGAGTCATCATGCCAATTTTTGGCTCCCCATATGCCCATTTAGTTATTTTACTAGAGCCATTTCATTTGCAGATTATTAAATTCCCTGAGTGTGCATTGTTCAAAATTCTGAGTAGCCTACTTTGAGGTATCCCAGTTTACACCCTATTCAAGGTCTGACATAATTGAATGTTTTTTCATACTATAGACATGGAAGACTACTTTCCTGATGATTTGGAGGTCTCTGCCAATCCATCTGATTACTTTTCCAAGCCAATTCAAAATCTGATTTCTATGATTTTTATTGTTTTATTCCTGAATAGGTCTGATAGGCTGACTTTGGCATTTGATTGTTATTCGCCACTTTATATTTCAGGTGAGTTGATTATGAATCTGTGTACCTTGTATGGGGGTGAATCATTGCCCAAGTTTCTGATTCCTGAAGATCTCAGTGATGTCATGTTCTTGAGAGACCATTTGGTCAGTTTTTGAAGCTTCTTTCTGGAGGCACGACTTTGAAGTTTATTTCTGGATGATTGGTTTATTTTTCTAGAAATCTGATTTTAGCCTCATTTTTTATGTGTGAGGAAGATCATTCACGTAGGATTTCAAACCATGAGGGTTCTGTTTGAGTGGATTGCAAGATCAAACAAAAAGTGCTTTATGTTGATAAAAAGTGCGGATATGACAACTTTGCAAAGTAGCTATTTTCAAAAATTTGTAGTTTTTCGTCAGAAGGTTGTCTCTAGTTGAGGGTTGATGTGTAGCATTCCTTCTATATGATTCTTCTACCAGATCCAGTGGTTTGCCTTCGGCTCGTCATTTTATATTTTAAGTTTATCTCCTTCCGGGGTAGTTTACAGTGATTTCAGTTTGTGTTTGCCGATAATTCTGAACAGGTGATTTCAACTTTTAAAATCTCTTTCCCTATTTGTATTTAGATGAAGCCATTTTATAGTGTGATTATTTGTAGTAAAAAGTTTGTACTCACCGATTTTCAGCTTCCAGTGATTAGTTTTGAGCAGTTTTTTTAAAAGGCGATTGGGGGCAATTTATTTAGTTTGCCGACTGACGGAGTATTAAAAATTGAAAATTTTAAACGTTTCTGGTTATCCGGATTAGATTTGGTTGCAACTATCAGTCATCTGGGTAATGTTTTTGAAGTCCAGGTGTTTGAATTTGATATTTTTTTAGTTCGGACCAGTTTGGGGTCTAGCCTGCTTCATTATTTTTAATTAAAAGTTTTCGGCTCCATAGTGCTGCTGGCAATTCATGAGTTTAAAAGGGAAGATAGCAAAGTGAATTAGAGGACAATGGAGTCAGCTTCAAATATGATTATTGACATAACTGATGGAAGTATTGACCGTGGCTTTGAGTATTTTGAATTCAATATTGCAACCATAGATGTTATACTTATGTTGTGTGAAGTAAAATCACAAATCTGATTTACAAATGGTGTTTTTTTAAATTTTGGAATGAGTATAAAATGCTGATAAGGTTTGTAGATGATAAATCGATAGAAAAAGTTAGAGATGATGCTTTGATGCTCTCATGGCTGTGTATGTGGTATATGCATTCTTTTTGAA
The DNA here is from genome assembly GCA_027943335.1 of Chamaecyparis obtusa. NCBI lineage: Eukaryota > Viridiplantae > Streptophyta > Pinopsida > Cupressales > Cupressaceae > Chamaecyparis > Chamaecyparis obtusa. The sequence goes on from BSBK01004174.1 coordinate 134,574, forward strand.
ACATGACAAGCAGCAGAGAAGGCTCTACACACCAATCCATGGAGTTGGAATGCTTTGTTGAGATGGATACATTTTTAAAAAAAAGAAAAATAATAATAAATGCACTTAGGCATGTACGCACCAAAAGGTTTGTGATTCCTCATGAGTGAGTTGAAGTTCATAGGAGGTTGCAAAGAGGGAGTGGACACTGAATGAAGATACCACAACAAATAAACAAACATAGCCTTGCATAAATTAAAGGGAGTTTTGTGTAATATTTCAGACATATGTTGTGGCTGCTTGGAACTCATGTGAGCCTCCCTTTTGCCACATGAGCCTCTTTATAATGTGTTGTTGTAGCACAAAAGAAGTTGCAAGGGTGTTTACACAATGGCCATGTTGGAATCATTTGTAGTTGCACCAAAAGCTTGAACTATCAATGCCCAATACAAATGTCAGATTTAATCCGATCCACGGGAGGCAGTTAAGCCATGTTACGAATCTCCAATGAGGTGCTGACCACCAAGTCAACAATCTCCCCCTCAACACTGACTGAGCCTTCAGCACCCACTGAAGGGAGACTCGAACATGTGACCCAAGGCTTTGATACCAATTGTTGAAATCATTTGCCATTGCACGAAAAGCTCGAACTATCAATGCCTGATACAACTGTCAAATTTAATCTGATCCACGAGAGGCGGTTAAGCCATGTTACAAATCTCCAATGAGGTGCTGACCACCAAGTCAACCGGCCAGTGCATTAGCTAAAGTATGAAAGAAGATTTATGCAGTATTAAGAGAAATAAAATTGCAAAAAACTAGTCATGAATGGAGGAACCAGCGTGAGATGCTAAAGGAAGTGCTTTGTTATGTAAATAAAGAAATGAGACTAGCTAAGGGGTTGCTCACATGAGCAGCTGAGGAAATGCCAGCAAGCCAAACAGGGAAGAGGCTTTGTGAGTGGTTCCCTGCCTACAAGTGCCCTGTGTAAAAACAAAAGGAGGCTCCCACATTAAATAAAATAAATGCAGGGTGAACCCACAATAGTGGGTTACACTTTTTTGCTTGAACGGACACTAAACTCTACATTTTGAAAAAAAAAATCATATTCAGATCCATATTGTCGTTAAACTGTTTGAAATCAAAAGATGAAGTAAATTAGAGTCTTTTAAGATTTTTTGTCTAGATTCTAAATATATTTTTTATTTTTATTTTTGAATTGATTTGAATATTTTTTTCTTTCTCCCATGAAAACTGGTATGTTGCTGAAAACGTAATTTTTGAAGAGTTATATTGGTTTCATAGAGCATAACTTTTTTTTCTAAAATAGATATCAATGTGATTCTTTTGAATTTAGTTTTTTAACATCCATACTAAGGGCATGCAATTGGTTTGACAAAATTATTATGAATATTTCATATTTTATTAATGTTTGAAGTTGGCGAAACCGTAATTTTGACATACCTTGACTACATAGCTTATAACTTGTCGTGTATTTGTCCAATTTCATTTTTATTTTTTTTATAGAAATATACTTCAATAACTAGGGCATAGATATTTTTTAGAATTTTTTTCTCTCATTTACTATTTTTCCATAAGCATCAAACATACAGGTAGACATACGGTGAAATATCTATGTTTAGTAAAACTAAAAATACAAAGTCATAATAAAATTAATATATATTAACATTATAATCATTGGAAAGATTTTTCTTAGTAGTACGTTACTACATAGACAGTTTTGTCAAATGGATTCATTTGATTTTCCAAAAGATAAATTCGAAGTGATTTTTTGTCACCATTTTAATAGGTGCAAAGGAGACTCCATGATAGGCATGAATGAGTATAGATGTTATATCTATGTTTGTTTTTTTTATCTAAGAGGCTTTGAGCTATCCATTTGTATTTAAATCTTGCAAATAGAACCTCTCAAGGCTTAAATCATCATATTTTATCAAAAATTTGGTATTTTAGCAAAAATCAGCATCTCTAAAAATGTGTAACCCACTATTGTGGGGTCACCCTGCAATGAGGCTGTCTGCCCTGTGTAAGGAATTGGAAGCTGCTTGCATATATTAAATAAAGGAAAACTCACCCAAAACAAAGGGGATGCTAGCGTGAATATGAAATGGTGTGCATAGCCAATAGAAGGAAGAAAATTGCAAACAATGTGCATGTGGGTTTATCCTACATGCACCCCATCTTGGTGTTTTTTGATATTTATATACACTAGCATCCATGGTAAAGGTAAATGAAAGAGAAAAGAGGCAAGGCAAGCCTTTTCCTTGTGGGCTTGCATAGCTTTGTGTGGCAGCTGGGCACTAAAGACAAAATTTTGAAAAGTCTTTAAAAACTTTCAAAAACTTAGTCCCACATTAATTTGAAAATGGACATTTGAAATGTTTATATGAAATGCCCCACACATGAAATATGAAGTAGAGCTGAAGGCTATCCACACGTGCATGGTGACTAGTGTAATACCCCAAAAAAGGGCTATAAGTTCATTAATCCCCTACATCTTCAATTCGAACGAAATTGACATCAAAGTCCTAATCTAAGGCACATCTAAACATCATCGAATCATAATTGATTATGTTAAATTCTACATCGGAGAATATTCCTAGTAATATTCCTAATCATCATAATTATCTTTAATTTTATAATTATTTGGCAATAAATCACATTTATCCTAAAATTTGATTAATTAAATATTTTGCATATTTAATTAATTAGATTTAATATTTCCCACTTAATTGTTTAATTAAATTTAATTCTATCTATTATTAATTGTATTATTTAATTTTGACAATAAATCAAAATTCTTATGAATAATTGATTAAATTCTTATTTAATTAATTAAAGCATGTTGTCATTATTTAATAATATAATTTTTAATAAAAGTTTGGTAAAATAGTTAATTAACCCATAAATTAATTATTTTATTTCAAAAAGCAGTTAAGTTGAGAATAAATCACTTTATTTATTTATTAAATCATAATTATCCATGTGCACATTCAAGGACTAGTTAAACTCAAAATTGGAAAATCAATGCAAGTTGTTAGCTTTTTGAAACTCAACATCTTTTTGAGTTTTAAAGTGGATCTAAACTTTTAATTTGAGTTGAACTGTGCTTTTGCATGATTTTTGTGACTTAATTATCTGTTATTTAAAAATAACTCAAAAATCAACCTGAGTTATTCGAGTGATTTATGGCTTTCTTTCACAACCTCCAAAGCCTTGTATTTATATAAAAACAAGGCTCAGCTCTTCATAATTCATCTCTCAAATTTGCATCCAAGCATCTCATATTTTTGCACAATCACGCTAGAGAATTAGAATTGGAAGGATCAAAGCTTCTTGCGAATCAACATTGTTGTGAGATCAAGTTTGGTTCTTACATTCATTTAGGTTCATTTTCACATCATTGTTAGCTTACTTTGCATGTTCATAGATCAATTTCCATATTAGCATAGATTCATATCAAGTTTTTATCATTATTATTGCATAGAAAATACCAAAAAAAAATAGCTTAATTTGCATTCATTTCATATTTCATATCAATTGCATTCAAATCCTTCATTTAGGTGTCGTCTAAGTCACTGATCTTGATAACCATCTGAGAACATTAATCTCGCACCTACTAGAAGGCAGTAAATCACTTGGTTAGAGTAGATTTCAATTTTGCACAATTTTGATTTTTGCTAACCTCTAATGTTTTACTGAAGTGTTGTGTTTACAGATCAGGTACAATTTTCACACACACATTTCTGGTGCCCACCGTCATAGCCATAGATTATTTTACAAAATGGGTAGAAGCGGTCCCTTTGACACAAGCAACTGGAAAGCAGATATCGATGTTCATCTTGAACTATATCATATGTAGATATGGGATCCCTCATTCCATAATCACAGATAATGGTGGGCAATTCAGGAATAAAGATCTCGATGATCTATGTGCCAAATTTAAGATCACCCAACATTGGTCTTCTATCTACTATCCACAAGGGAATGGACAAGCAGAGGCTTCTAACAAAAATCTATTGAAGATCTTGCACAGAATAGTAAACAAAACTGGCAGAGACTGGCATCTCATGATCAATCTACCTCTCTGGGCCTACAGAACAAGTATCAGAACACCTACAGCGGCTACACCTTTTGCTTTAATTTATGGGTGCAAAGTGGTACTGCCTATTGAGGTTGAAATCCCATCACTAAGAATCAGAATGCATGGTCTCATAATTGATGATGACTACAGAGTGTCTAGGTTGCAAGAGCTTGAACTACTAGATGAGCATAGACAAGCAGCGTATGATCATCTCATAGTATATTAGAAGAGAATGTCTAGAGGCTACAATAAGAAAGTCAGACACAGAGAATTTTAGGTTGGCGATCTAGTCTTGAGAGAGAATCCTAAAAATCAATCACATTGAGAATGCAAGGGGAAGTTCGAACCCAACTGGCTGGGTCCCTTTGTTATCACTGCTACTTTTGGCTCTGGTGCCTATCAACTGTCAATGACTAAAGGAGAACAGCTCCGAGAACCAATCAACGTTCTCCATCTGAAGAAATTCTATGCCTAAGGCATTCAGTCTATGGTAAAATGTCCTCAAAAAATTATAAAAATTAGAAAAAGTCTTGAAAAAATAAACATCTTGGTGAAAACCTAGCAATAGACACCTTGATGATTCACAAAAAAATCAAAAAATATCAAAAATTCAAAAAAAATGAAAAATACAAAAAAAAAGAAAAAGTGCCTTGGTGAAAACCTGGAAACAGGCGCCTTGGTAGCAAAAATAGAATCTCTGCCAAGATGGTGAAAACTCAGCAAACGGGTGCCACTTGTTCAAAACACTCCATCTATCAGCACAATCTTGGTCTTTCCTAGCTTTCAGTCTTGCTTTAGTTTGTACATATCTCCCAGTTTGTTTCAACATTTCCAGTTTTTAATAAGTCGGTCTGTACACCAACCAGCTCAAGCATCTGTATCCTATCAATGTTTAACACTTGGGGGAAATCAATGTCATATCCTATGGTCTCACATGTATCTTAGATGGATCATATCTAGCCAGAGTCCTTTGAAGCTTCATGTGAGTCAATCAGTCAGTCTTGTCTCCAGAAAGGATTTTGCATCTACAACAATGCAATCAAACATCAAAACTCAACTGAAAACAATCTATGCTTTTTTACATGCTTTTATCTCTTTGTATGCTTACTGATTCGCATTGAGATTTTTGCATATTGTGTCCCTTCAAGCTCTTCGATGATGTCCTTTATAGGATCTAGAGAGTGATGACTAGGGGCATAATCTTTTCTTTGTCTTCTGCTTGTATGTGAAAATCTAATGTCTTTGGAAATTATGGATTGAAATGGTGTTCGACTGTAAGAGCCTCTATCTTGAATTGGATAGTCATGCATACCTCGACCATTGATACCTAGAAAATTCAAGGAAGTTTGATCTAACTATTGTCTTTTTGAGTGAGTTCTTTCTCCTACTGTGAAACACGATCTTACCTAAAGATGTGAATGATAAAGGGTCACTACAGGTAATTCACATTGGATTTAGAATGATCTCTTGACTATTTGATGTGTTTCAATGCAAGGCGTATTCAGGTCATCATGATGTTCATGTTTTGATGCTTATACAAATTGCTATATCAAAATGGACGTGATATTCAAGTCATCCTGGCGTTTGTGCCTTGGTGCTTATATCTAATCCGACATTCTGAAAACAAAATCAATATTCATATGTCCATGGTTGTTTTGGACTAGTGGGTGTTGTATTGGTTCTTGAGCGTTACAAATCAATATTCATATGTCCATGGTTTCATAGCTAGTGGGCATTGTATTGATTTATCTGGTTACCTAAAAGTTCAATGATGATAACAAATCGACATATGATCAATGACTAGGTCCTAGGTCTTAAGTTGCATTTCATTTTGCATGTCTCTTTGCATTTTGCACTTTGCATGATCTCACAATGACTAAACGAACTTCAATGCTTAAACAATTCTCCACTCGCATCTTCCAATCTAACAAGAGCTGAATCCCACACGAAGGTTCCTCCAATGGAATAGCAAGTAGAATCCTTTTTCGGGATCAAAATCAAAATCTGAGATCATTCATATTGTCAACTACTTGCATAATCAACCTTCAATCATAGTAGAAATCTATTTTTCAACTTAACTGATTATCTTACATCAAACTATCAAAATTTCAACTTGGTCAACTATGGTCAACTCATGGTCAAACTTAGTCAAATTTGGTCTTTTGGACCTCCAAATGATGCAGAATGCGTTCTCGGACATGTATAACCACTTCTCAAATCAATTAACATGCTTCTCAACTCTCAACGCTGACTTTTCTTGTCAGATTTCAATTTTAATCCCGAAGGGGGCATGGTATTGCACATCATTCAAAGTCTGTAAATCAAATTCTATCAATCTTTCATCAGTGATCAAGACAAACAATCACGTTTAGTTACTGATTCATCAAAAAAGACCTCATCGCTCGGGGCAAATCTATCATCACTCGGGGCATATCAGATTCATCAAGATCTATATCAATCTGGTATTCTCCTAATCTTGTAAACCATATCAATTTTTGCAACCATCAGATCATAGTGTTCTTTCCTTGGTTCTTTGGCAACTGAAGGATTTGGATGTGATACCTGCTAGTTCTGCTAAGACAATCGAGTCTAGAACGGGTCACTCACTTCTTTGCAATCCTAAGGTTTGGAATCAGGTGTTTTGACACTCTTTCGCAATCCTCGGTTCATCACTGCTACAATGAACATTATCTTTGGTCATTCAGGACCTATTATCTCCATATCAAATCAATATCAATCAGCTTCTGTCTCATATCAATTATCAATTTCAAACATCAGTTTCATATCTTTATCAAACACAGACTATCTTTGAACCACTGCGCTTCGCACAGTAATTCAAAGAGGGGCAAAATGTAATACCCCCAAAATGGGCTATAAGTTCATTAATCTCCTACATCTTCAATTCGAACGAAATCGACATCAAAGTCCTAATCTAAGGCACATCTAAACATCATCGAATCATAATTGATTATCTTAAATTCTACATCGGGGAATATTCCTAGTAATATTCCTAATCATCATAATTATCTTTAATTTTATAATTATTTGGCAATAAATCACATTTATCCTAAAATTTGATTAATTAAATATTTTGCATATTTAATTAATTAGATTTAATATTTGCCACTTAATTGTTTAATTAAATTTAATTCTATCTATTATTAATTGTATTATTTAATTTTGACAATAAATCAAAATTCCTATGAATAATTGATTAAATTCTTATTTAATTAATTAAAGCATGTTGTCATTATTTAATAATATAATTTTTAATAAAAGTTTGGTAAAATAGTTAATTAACCCATAAATTAATTATTTTATTTCAAAAAGCAGTTAAGTTGAGAATAAATCACTTTATTTATTTATTAAATCATAATTATCCATGTGCACATTTAAGGACCAGTTAAACTCAAAATTGGAAAATCAATGCAAATTGTTAGCTTTTTGAAAATCAACATCTTTTTGAGTTTTAAAGTGGATCTAAACTTCTAATTCAAGTTGAACTGTGCTTTTGCATGATTTTTGTGACTTAATTATCTGTTATTTAAAAATAACTCAAAAATCAACCTGAGTTATTTGAGTGATTTATGGCTTTCTTTCACAACCTCCAAAGCCTTGGATTTCTATAAAAAAAAGGCTCAACTCTTCATAATTCATCTCTCAAATTTGCATCCAAGCATCTCATATTTTTGCACAATCACGCTGGAGAATTAGAATTGGAAGGATCAAAGCTTCTTGCGAATCAACATTGTTGTGAGATCAAGTTTGGTTCTTACATTCATTTAGATTCATTTTCATATCATTGTTAGCTTACTTTGCATGTTCATAGATCAATTTCCATATTAGCATAGATTCATATCAAGTTTTTATCATTATTATTGCATAGAAAATACCAAAAAAGAATAGCTTAATTTGCATTCAATTCATATTTCATATCAATTGCATTCAAATCCTTTGTTTAGGTGTCGTCTAGGTCACTAATCTCGATGACAATCTAAGAACATTAATCTCGCACCTACTAGAAGGCAGTAAATCGCTTGATTAGAGTAGATTTCAATTTTGCACAATTTTGATTTTTCCTAACCTCTAATGTTTTACTGAAGTGTTGTGTTTACAGATCAAGTACAATTTTCACACACACAACTAGCACCTTGGTTTTCATGCCGGTGGACCCAGAATGAAGAAATTTTGTAGACAGCCAGTGACAGTGATGTGGCCAAAATGGACACATGGCATCTCATCGTGAAGCCGCAGGACCAAACCGCCAGTCGCACAGTCAGGTGATGTTAGTGGTTAGAGGATGAAGGTTCACAAATCTGGAGACTAACTTGGTCACGAGGTCACAAGATGCTGATAATTAGAGAAGAAAATCGCTGAGATCTAGAGATAACCACCAGTCGCAGGTCGTCAGATGAGGATTCAGAAACTTGGAGACTAATGCTTATTGTGAGGTCGCTTGAAGTAACCGCGGTTAAGAAAATCATTCCGAGACTAAGAGAAAAGGAGGTCACATGGTCTCCAGGTCTAATCGAGGTTAAAGAAATTATTCAAAGATTTGGAGATTCAGAGATTAAGAGACTAAAGACCTTCTGCAAGTCTCTAAATGAATGCATGGTTAAGAAATGGCTTCAGAGCTTTGGAGACTAAAGCAGTCTCCGGATCTCCAGATGGACTGAGATTAAGGTTGAGTTTTTCTGAGCATCCAATTAGAGCATGACACTTGGAAAATTCTAGTGATGTTTGAGGAAAAGCTAGAGTTAAAATGAATAAAAGATTTAAAATCTGTTATAGTTCAACTTTACAGATAAACTTGAATTTTTCAAATGACAGAGTTTGCTCAGATTTTTAAAGCTTGCAGGTTCATTTTTTGCCCAAACATAGCAGTATAATATATTTTCAGAAATGCCAGAAGATGACGGATGCGATGGCAGTGGATAAAATCAAATCTTATTGAGCAGTAATCATTTTTAATCTGAGATCAGATTTCTTCTAGACATGACAAATTTGCAAGTGGGAATGTTTGTGAATTCTTTTGAAATCAGATTTGCATGATGAAATCAAATATCCATTATAGGTATGAATGAGGAGTATAGATGTTATATCTACATTTTTTTTTAATCTAAGAGGCTTTGAGCTATCCATTTGTAATTAAATCTTGTAGATAGAACCTCTCAAGGCTTAAATCATCATATTTTATCAAAAATCTGGTATTTTAGCAAAAATCAGCATCTCTAAAAATATGTAACCCACTATTGTGGGGTCACCCTGCAATGAGGTTGTCTGCCCTGTGTAAGGAATTGGAAGTTGCTTGCATATATTAAATAAAGGAAAACTCACCCAAAACAAAGGGGATGCTAGTGTGAATATGAAATGGTGTGCACAACCAATAGAAGGAAGAAAATTGCAAACAATGTGCATGTGAGTTTATCCTACATGCACCCCGTCTTGGTGTTTTTTGATATTTATATACACCAGCACCCATGGTAAAGGTAAATGAAAGAGAAAAGAGGCAAGGCAAGCCTTTTCCTTGTGGGCCTGCATAGCTTTGCATGCCAGCTGGGCACTAAAGAATTTTTTTTTGAAAAGTCTTTAAAAACTTTGAAAAGCTTAGTCCCACATTAATCTGAAAATGGACATTTGAAGTGTTTATATGAAATGCCCCACACATGAAATATGAAGTAGAGATGAAGGTTATCCACACATGCATGGTGACTAGCACCTCAGTTTTCATGCTGGTGGACCCAGAATGAATAAATTTTGTAGATAGCCAGTGATAGTGATATGGACGAAATGGACATGTAGCATTTCATTGTGAAGCCACAGGACCAAACCGCCAGTCACCCAGTCGGGTGATGTTAGCGGTTAGAGGCCGAAGGTTCACAGATCTAGAGACTAACCTAGTTGCGAGGTCATGAGATGCTGACAGTTAGAGAAGAAAACCACTGAGATCTAGAGATAACCGCCAGTCTCCAGGTCGTCAGATGAGGATCCGGAGACTTGGAGACTAATGTTTATTGTGAGGTCGCTTGATGTAACCGCGGTTAAGAAAATCATTCTGAGACTAAGAGACAAGGAGGTCACGCGGTCTCCAGGTCTAACTGAGGTTAAAGAAATTATTCAGAGATTTGGAGATTCGGAGATTAAGAGACTAAAGACCTTCTCCAAGTCTCTAAATGAATGCATGGTTAATAAATGGCTTCAGAGCTTTGGAGACTAAAGCAATCTCCAGATCTCCAGATGGACTAAGATTAAGGTTGAGTTTGTTTGAGCATCTACTTAGAGCATGACACTTGGCAAATTCTAGTGAAGTTTGAGGAAAAGCCAGAGTTAAAATGCATAAAAGATTTAAAATCTGTTATAGTTCAACTTTATAGATAAACTTGAATTTTTCAAATGACAGAGTTTGCTCAGAGTTTTAAAGCCTACAGGTTCATTTTTTGCCCAAACATAGTAGTATAATATATTTTCAAAACTGCCAGAAGACGACAGATGTGATGGTGGTGGATCAAATCTAATTGAGCAGTAATCATGTTTAATCCGAGATCAAATTTCTTCCAGACATGACAAATTTGCAAGTGGGAATGTTTGAGAATTCTTTTGAAATCAGATTTTCATGATGAAAGGAGAAGATCAGAGCATTGAAGAGATAAATTAGATGATATCAGATTTTAAGTAGTGGTAGTTGAATTCAGAAGCCGAGTGCTCGAGAAGATCAAATTTGATTTCAGAGGAGAGAGAAGGTGAATAAATTCAGATTGCAAAGATCAGACAAGTGTTGATCTAGCATGAGTTTTAGGGTTTCTTCTTCCTCTATTTATTCTTCTTCCTTTCTTGAATAAGGGGTTCCTGTTCTTGTTCTGGTTCCAGTTCCAGTAGTTTCTCTATGGAGAGCAGGTCCCTAATGATGAATGTAGAACATTTTTTTTAGAGTAGATCTTTCTTTCCTATGTTTAGGCTCCTGAACTTTAAATTCTATGTGCATTGAAATAAGATTTTTGTCAAAGAAATACATTGTAGTTTCTCTCAGATTATGTTGTTGTCTTCTCATTGTTATGTTATACTCTTGTATGCTTTTATTTGCTAGACATGTAAAACATACCAATTGCAAGGAAACTTGTTTGATTATTTATGAGTTTCTTTCAAGGAAAGAATTAAATTTTTATGAATAGTCTCAGAGAGTGAACATAATTGTCAGGATTTTGATGATAATAGTATAGGAGTGATAGAATGGTTTGTAAGGCACTCTATTCAAACTGTAAATAATCTGCAAGTCATTTCACTATATTTGTTTTGATTTCTTCCTATGGATTTACATATAGTAACTATTTGCCCAATGGAATAGGCACTAGCTATATACTTGTTATGTGGTTATCTTTTAATCATCAAACACCAATTTATCATTAACAGTACATTTGTGTTTTTAAGTTCATATAGATCTTGATAGAACTGTATCCCAGGTGATATAGTTCAATTTGCTAATTCCTTAAAGAGAGAATAAAAAGGTTAGCCTTCCTTGAGTTGAACTCAAAAAAAGAAGAAGGATTCACATCCTTATTCCACTATTTTATGTTGTTACATTTATAGTTACTATTTTTAGACTCTATATCAGGATATTCTCAACTGTCTACAGAGTGATCTTTTTTTGAAGTTTACTTGAAACATAGTAAATCAACTAAATAGGCAATACATGCCTGAGTCCTTTGGAGCTCGAAGCAGAAGGAGGATCTTATCCAATCTTTATCAATTAGACTCTTTCTTGCAAACTTGGAGCCCTTTAAACTAAGAATCAAGCCTACATCTAACAGACCCGAAGTAAGTTAAGACAAAACACATGCTTAGTTTGTGAGTTTGAACCTAAGAATGTTAGGGATGCACTTGAAAATAAGGAATGGATCAATGCTATGAATGAGGAAATTCAACAAATTGAGAAGAATAAGACATGAACATTGGTACCTAGACCGAAGGATAAAAATATTATTGGTACTAAGTGGATTTTCAAGAGTAAGCTTAATGAGAATGGAGAAGTTACAAGGAAAAAGGAAAGACTTGTTTGCAAATGATATGCACACGAAGAAGGTATTGATTATGGTGAAACCTTTGCACTAGTTGCTAGACTTAGAGGAGTTTGCATATTACTTGCTTATGTTGTACATAAGGGATTTAAGGTATATCAAATGGATGTGAAATCAATGTTTTTGAATGAAATTCTTGAGGAGGAGGTCTACATAGAACAACCGGAAGGGTTTGTTGAACAAAATAAGAAAGACATTGTATGTACATTGTACAAAGCCTTGTATGGATTGAAGCAAGCATTGAGGGAATGGTATGAAAAATTACATGCTTATCTTATAAGTATTGGTTTTGTAAGAACTAGTGAAAACTAAAATTTGTACATGAAAGGAGGATTTGATGATAACATTTTGATTGTTGAGATATTTGTTGATGATATAATCTTTGGAAGACAAGATCTAATTTACAAATCTTTCACTAATGACATGAGAAAGGAATTTGAGATGTCTATGTTTGGAGAGATTAAATTCTTTCTAGGTTTTCATGTTATACAACAGAAAGATGGGATTTTCATCACTCAATCAAAATACATTAAAGAAGTATTGAAAACTTTTGGCATGAAAGATGCTAAACCAGTGGGAACACCGATGGTAATTATATGTAAATTGAAAAAAGATGATGAATCTGAAGAAGTAAATCAAACTCTATACCTATCTAAAATTGGTAAACTGATGTATGTTGTACACATGAGGCCTCATATTGCACATGCAGTGGAGATGGTGGCTAGATTTTTTGCCAATCCTAAAGATTCACATATGGTTGCAATGAAAAGAATCTTGAGATACTTGAAGAAAACAAAGGACTGTGGATTATGGTATACATTTTAAGGTAAATTTGAACTTAGAGTTTACACTGATGTAGATTGGGCTGGAAACATAGATGATCAAAAGAGAACAACTAGTGGGGCATTCTTTTTAGGGTAAAGACCTGTGACTTGGATTAGGAAGAAACAAGCATGCATTTCTCAGTCTACTGCTGAAGCAAAGTATGTTGTTGCTGCTGCAAATTGATCAAATATAGCTTGTATGAGACAAGTGTTGGAAGGAATGAATGAGGTAATCATTAATCTAGTGATTATATATTGTGACAACACCAGTGCTATAAATATTTATAAGAATCTTGTGATGCATTCAAAGACAAAGCACATATCCATTAAGTATCACTACTTGAGAGAAAAAGTTCAAGAGAAGAAATTGAAACTTGAATTTGTAACATCTAAGGAACAAATTGGTGATATCTTTACTAAACAGTTACCAAAGGACACATTTGAGTATTTGAGGACTAGACTTGGGGTTTGTCCCCTATCTACTAGTCACTAAGAAGATCATTCATGTTGATGCACATAGCTCACACTTTGGATTTTGTCTAGTGTTGTGAAAGATTGTAGAAGCTGAAACACAAATTTGTTTATCTGTACACTGAAGGTACATGATATGAATCGAACAATAGAAAATTACTTGGCTCCTACAGAGCTGTTTATATATTTTCTTTGGCATTGTTATCAAAGGGAGAGAGACTAAATATGGAAAGGAAAATCAATTATTGAGAACATGGAGAAAGGGAGAGACATATTTTTTGCTGAGAACAAAGGGAATCTGAGAACTAAAAAGATCAAAACTACATGGAGAGTTTGCACTTGTAATGTTGTTTTGTTTTGTAGTGATTAAACATATTAAAATTAAGCTTACCGAGCTACAAAATTTTCTTACATAGTTTTAGAATACATGTTTGGTATATGTATGACATATTTTCATATTGCTTGTGTTTCCATCAATTTCAAAGGGAGAGATTGATGAACTACAACAGATTGAATATCTGTATGAACTGAAGAAATAGTGATTAGAGATCACCGAGTACTGAAATGATATGTAAGATGATTAAATCAGTCAATATGTTGTCATTGATGTCAACTAGTCTTGATACTACCTATCATGTTAGTTACAAATATCTAAACATTTGTTGAAGGAACAAAAGATGAAGAATTGAGATATCTACATGAGGAAAATATGGATATGACAGATAAGGATAAGTAAAATATTGGGTAACTTATTGATGAGTCTATGGCTTTATATTATTGACTTAAGCATATTAAATTAATCTATTATGTAGAGGAGATTTGAAATTGAACATGTTAATGTGATCAGTAATTGAAGAATTATGTATACACCGAGCCAGTGCAATGTATACCGACTGAAAGTATTAAGCGAGCTAGTTCCACTAGTTATCATTGATGCATTTCTATATCAACTGAGTATGGATGAAAATATTAAATTCTAAGAATAGGTGACTAAAATTGATGAGTTGGATATTGGTATGATTTTGAGATTAAGGATGAAGTTTGTTATGAGATCTATGACTGATAAAATTTGGAGAAGATCTAAAGGATGAGATTGAAACGTGATATGGACACATCTTCCAAGGAAGGTTTAAGAGGAAAAATGGATGAAGTAGATTAAGAGACAAAATCTAATGGCTGATATGAAAATGGTTTACTTGTCTATATAAGAGATATGAGTTTCATTGTTGATATATGCTAAAAGAAGGAAACTATACAGAATTCACATGAATACTATTCATGCATGCTTGATCAGATTGGTTAGTGAAAGAACTGAGACTCCAAAGTTTACCAAGCATCAGAGAACCATTTACCGAGTAAAAGTAAGTTGAAGAATATTGAGGAAGTGAATTGATTAATGATCAGAGGATTTTATGGGCTTAGCATAGATCTGAATATCAGCAATTGAGTTGTATTTGAATCAAATCATTACTATATCAGTTTAACCATTGATTCAGAAAATATCTTAACCAAGTGGACTTAAGCATCTTATAGTCTGCCCTATCTCATTTAGAGAATGTATATTGTTATCTTGTTGACCTCATAGTGCATGCTGGTCAAAAGTTAACCGTTAGTGATAAATCCTCTAGCCAGGTCACACCTAATAGTGTGTATTGTAACCTTTAACAGGGTTGGCTCTTCACCAAGCTCACTTCAGAAGAGTGAATTATTTTTGGTTACCGATTCTAGGTGGTTTTTCCCTTAATAGGGTTTCTACATTAAATCATTGTGTTATGTGTTATTTGTGATGATTATTTTTCTATCATACTTTACATAATGCATAGTTGATTTAGTCGGTAATCACATCTAGATAATTAGTAGTAATCGATAAAATGGACAGACATATTGATATTTTATGTTACCAAGCTGCATAATTTGTTGTAATTATAATATAAGGTACATCTTTGTATTTGAGACTATAGGATAATTAATCTAACTGATTCACCCCCCTCTCAATTATTCTAACAAGAAGCTGGCCTTGTCAATGGATATCTTAGAGAGGTCAAAGATATTGTATAGCCCTTTGGCTCTAAACCCCCACAATTACCAACATATTTTATAGTTGAATTTGATAACTACCATGGTCCACCCTATAAATGAACATCTAAACCTTGTTCTAATAAAATTGATAACTTAAGGAAAGTGCACACAACTACTATTGACTATCGCATGAGCTATCACTATACACAAATCATAGGGGGTTACCCTAGATATAGCCACAATTGATATAGGTAAAACTGAAAAACAAGGCCTCACCTTTAAAGCAGTCTCCAGAGTAAAATCCCTACAATGCCTTCACATTGAATCTGCCTTCTCTTTTGATTACTGCTACAAAATGAAAAGGAATCCATACAAGATTATTAGAAAGAAAGAAGAGGCTCACCTACATGTTCTCTCACATGATGCCCAAGTATGTGATACTTGTACACCCTCTTTTGTTGTTCTATGGTTCACATTTTTCCCTTCTTTCATTTCAACAAAATTTTCATTCCTGACCATTTATAATTTTTCCTCTTCTATGTGTTCCCCTACCTAATGAAGAAGCATAAACAAAAAAAAAATGCAACAATGCGTATTTTTGTGTTCCAATCATTTCAATGCTACATTTTTGTGGGAAATCAAGTATATAAATTGTTGGAGATTTGCCAGTAGACTAGTACTGACTATATGTTTGTCATTGATGACACCATATGGAAAGTAGCATGTGTGGAGGTATTATGTAGTAAGCTTTTAGTATATGAAGCATGGACATGGTATCAACATGATATCATGGGCGCAGAGGTTAATTGTTAGTACAGATAGTTATATAGTAGTTGGTAACATCAGTGTTCCTGACAAAGTAACAGACAATGTTCTATGTATGGTTGTCCGTACAGTTATCATGCAGCCTTGTGCACTTGGATATATGTTGAAGACATGTTAGTTATGTTTCAATTATGGACGCATAGTTTGATATTTAGTAGAAGTGAAGATATGCAGTCGCTATTCACCAGTAGCAGTTTCTTGTGTTTGTTTAGAAGAGCCGATAGAGATTTTATTGGTTCTTGAGTTGCACCTATCTTTAGGGTATGTGCCCTTGGAGTTAAGATTAGAGAAGTGTTATTGATGTTTGGTTAAGAGAGCACATGAGTTAATTCAGTTTGAGGTGAAAGATCTAGTTGTTTTGATAGAGCCGACAATGTGTAGTGTGCGTCTACAATTATCTTATTGAATAGGTCCCAGAATGTGTTGTGTGCATAGTAGAGCTGAAAGAATGTTTATTGGAGTTTGTTATGGTTTCTCTAATATGATTTCAAGGTGGTTATAACAAGTCAAATTGATTATGTCATTTAGAGGAAATATATTTATAGGCAGTCATTTGTGATTGGTTAAGTGTGGTTCATGGTTGATTAAGAAGAGCAGAGTAGAGTGTGCGAAGTGTTGAGCCATCAGAAGAAGGTTTATGTGACCAAGTAAACTATTTGTGTTATACATTGGAATTGATCTAGACAGAAAGTCTAAGCGTAATTCACCAAGATCCAGATATAGTATGTATCTATTATTCAAAAGGTTGTAGCCTTCGCTCCTTTGAGTAGTGAGCTCTCGAACAGTGCGTCCTCTCCTCTAATAGGGACAATTGTAAAAGACTCCTAACAGGGTCCGAACCTTGACCAGGACTACTGTACTAAATATATTGTAAAGAAACTCGTAACATGGTTAAGGATCTTCTAAAAAGGATCATTATACACTAGTGCAAAATATCAGTGCGTGTCAATTCCCACCGGGGTTTTTACCTATTTGGGTTTCCCTGTAACCAAAATATTGGTGTTTTTTTCATGTGTTCTTTCATTGTGTTTATGCTTTATGTTTAAGTATACTTAATTGGATAAATAATTGAAACTTGTAGATAACTGCTTCAGCCCCCCCCCCACTCTCTTAGTTATCTCTTGGAACTATTCCTAACAATTGGTATGAGAGCCAAGTGCCTCAGAGATAAAGTTTAATAGCTTGAGGTTGATCAGATGGAATAATTTAGGAAAGAAATTCCTAAGTTTGATGGAGAGAATTATCTTGATTGGAAGAACAAGATGGTGACCCATTTTCAGTGCATTGCTTTTGAATTTTTTGATGTAACTATCAAAGCAGCCAAGATTCCCACCTTAGAAGACCTTGCAAAGGATGATGCTACTGAAAGGAAAAAGGAATTGTTTCATCAAAATTCTATAGCTAAAGAAGCCCTTATCAACACCCTATCTAATAGTGAATTTTCAAAGATAAGGAAGGTGGATACTGCCCACAAAATATGAAAGTACCTAGAAGACATATTTGAAGGAGACAAACAAGAAAAGGATGCATGCAAAAAGACATGAAAGAAAAGATAAAATGCATTAGAGATGCTACCTAAAGAAAATATCAGAGTTTACAATCAAAGAATAAATGAAGTAGTTGCTAGAATCAGGAACAATGGTGGAGAGATTTCAGAGGAGGACATTATGGACAAGTTAATGACTACTCTCACTTCTGAATATGAAAGAAAGATCAACATCCTTGATGAAACCATGTAGCTTACATCTAATTTCAAGAGAGAGACCTTGATCAAAAAAATCTTAGCTTTTGAGATTTCAAGATTGAAGACAAAACAAAAGAGTGAGATAGCCTTCAAAGAAACAGTTCATGGTAAGAAATCTGCAAACACTTCTTGTAATTTTGATGATGATGATGAAGAGAAAACATTAGATGATTTCATTGCTATGATTGCCAAAAGAGAAAAGGAAAAGGAAAATATGAAGGTCAATTACCATTTAAGTGCTTTTCATGTAATAACATCGGTCACTTTGCATCTAAGTGTCCTACTAGAGCTATAAAGTTCAAAAAAGATTACAAGCCTAAGTACTCTAAGGAATGTTACTTTGCTAGAGATGGAGTTTTAGATGATGAATCAGGTGAAGAAGAAATTGGATTCATTGCAATTGTAGACAAAATGAATAATAAGATAGCTCATCAAGAGCTAGCATTGATTTCACAAGCTGACATAAGGACAGACTGGATCATAGATAGTGGTTGTTCACATCACATGATAGGGGATAAAAGAAGGTTTGTTCATCTTGACAAATACAATGGTGGGATGGTTAGATTTGGAGACAACACTCCTAAATCAATAGTTGGTAGAGGAGCCATCATCTTGGATGGACTGAGGATGTTCTTCATGTTGATGGTTTGAAACATAACCTTCTTAGTGTTGGATAGTTACTTGAAAAAGGCTATCAGTTGGAATTCAAAGATGACAAATGCATCATTAACAAGGATGGTGTTATGATTGCATCAGGCTCAAAGACAAGAGGTAATGTTTTTCAACTCAATTCAGAAGCAAGGTGTTTTGTTGCTAAAGTTGATGATAGTTGGTTGTGGCATAAAATACTATGTCATATCAATTTTGATAACATAGTAAAGATAAGTAATGTAAAGGCAGTAAGAGATCTACCTAGCATAGAAAAACTTGTTGATACTCTATGCAGGGAATGTGTGATGGGGAAGCATGTGAGAAATTTATTTAGGAGCAAGCAAAATAAAGTAGAGAACAAGTTGGATCTGATTCATACAGACCTATGTGGTCCAACTCAAACAAGATCATACTATGGTGAAAGGTATTTCATTTTGTTTGTTGATGATTATACTAGGATGATGTGGGTTGCAGTATTGAAAGATAAGTCAAAATCTTTTGAGAAGTTCAAAATATTCATAGCTAAGGTTGAGAATGAATCTAGACTAAAGATAAAATGTTTGAGATCGGATAGAGGAGGAGAATTCACCTCTATCAAATTCTATGAGTACTGCAAAGAACATGGCATAAAGAGATAGTTGAGTGAACCTAGAACCCCTCAGTAGAATGGAATTGCAGAGAGAAGCAACAGGATCATTCTTGATACAATGCACACCATTATGATAGAAGGAGAAGTTGCACACACCTATTGGAGAGATGCAGTCAATACAATAGTTTATACCATCAATAGAATTCAATTGAGGCTAGGCACTGACAAAACACCATATGAGCTATGGTTTGGTAATGTTCCCATAGTAAAATACTTTAGAATATTTGGAAGCAAGTGCTACATCAAGAGGGATGAAGCTGTAGGCAAGTTTGATGCAAGAAGTGATGAAGGTATTTTTCTTGGTTACTCTACTAAAAGTAAAGCTTATAGATGTTTCAATTTAAGATTGAAAAAGATCATAAAAAGTGCTCATGTTAAGATTGATGAAAATTTTATGGTTCAAGAAAGATATCATGATTACTCACCCATGATTGAAGAAGAACCTAGACCCTCCACTAGTGAGACAATCATTGAGGAAATGTTTGATAGTATTGATGTATTATACAATGACCCTAAAACAAGTGAAGAAGATACTCCTAAGGTTGATAAGTCAACATCACCTAAAGTTCAAAAGTATACATCAAGAAATCATTCCAAGAAAGACATCATTGGAGATTAGAGCAGAAAAGTCTTAACAAGATCACCAGCAAAGAACTCAGCTAGCAGTGAAGCGGTATGTTTACTATCTCAGATTGAACCTTTAAGTGTTGAAGATGCATGTAATGATTCAAATTGACATGATGCTATGAAAGAAGAGCTTGATCAGATTATTAAGAATGACACTTGGGAACTGGTCCCAAGACCTAGTGATAAGAATGCGATTGAAACAAAGTGGATATTCAGAAACAAGATGAATGAAGATGGTACAGTAGTAAGAAATAAAGAAAGATTAGTATGTAAGGGATATGCACAAAGAGAAGGCATTGATTATTCAGACACATTTTCTACTGTGAGAAGATTAGAAGCTATTAAGTTGTTTTTAGCTTATGTTACAGTCAAAAACTTCAAATTTTATCAGATGGATGTCAAGTCAGCATTCCTGAATGGAGATTTGAAAGAAGTATACATTACGTAGCCAGAAGGATTCACCCTTTCAGACATACCTAATATGGTATGCAGATTGATGAAGGGCCTCTATGGACTTAAGAAAGACCCTAGAGCATGGTATGAAAGACTAGATAAATATCTAACAAAGATTGGATTCAAGAAAGGAGCAACAGATTGTAATCTATTCATTAGAGAGACATCTGAAGGTCTACTACTTGTAGCTATATTTTTTGATGACATTATCTTTGGAGGTAATGAAAAACTAAGTGTAAAATTTGCCAAAGAAATGTAGAATAAGTTTGAGATGAGTATGATTGGTCCTATCAAATACTTTTTGGGACTAAATGTGCAACAGACAGATAAAGGTATTTTCATTAATTAGTCCAAGTATGTGAAAGAGATACTAAAGAAATTCAAGATGGATGATTGCAAGCCAGTAGGAACCCCTATGATCACTGGATGCAAGCTTACAAAAGAAGATGACTCACCAGTAGTAGATATAACATTGTACAAGTCTATGATTGGTAAAATCATATATTTCACTCAGACTAGACCTGATATTTCCAATGTAGTTGGCATAGTTGGAAGATTTGCAACAGAACCTAAACAAAGTCACCTCATGGTAGTGAAGAGGATATTTAGATACTTGCAAGGCACTATAGATTATGGTCTATGGTATCCTAGTTCAAAAAATGTTGAACTTCATGTGTACACTGATGCAGATGGGGCAGGATGTGTTGATGAGAGAAAGAGTACATCAGGTGGAGCAATGTTTCTTGGTGGTAGACTTGTCACTTGGAAAAGGAAGAAACAAAATTGTATTTCTCAATCAACAATAGAAGCAGAGTATGTTGTAGTGGCCTTGAATTGTTAGACAATTGTTTGGATCAAGCAAATGATAAAGGATTCTAGAATTTAGATTGATTATCTTATTTTTATTCACTGTGATAACACTAGCACTATCAATATCTCAAAGAACCCTATGATGCATGCAAAGACAAAGCACATTGAGATCAAGTATCACTTCCTAAGAGAGAAAGTAGTAGAGAAAGAAGTCAAGATGGACTATGTGAGTACCAAAGATCAGTTGACAGATATATTCACAAAACCCTTGCCTAAGGATACTTTTGAGTATCTCAAGGGAGAAGTTGGGAATAATTTTGTTCCATGATTCTTCTTAGAAGAAAGAAGGAAAGGCATTAGTCCTTAGGTATTGATGGAAGGTACTCTACCTTAGGAGTAGTACCGATGCTTAAAATGAATGGTGCCCTTTGCCATTGATGTCAAAGGAGGAGTAATATACAGAGTCATGAAAAATAGAAGTAAAAAGGAGGAGTAGTATACTAAGGGGCAACATTATTCAGTTATGACAGCAGTACAGTTGATGAAATGGAGAATATTAGAAAATATTGTAGCAGATGGAGGATTCATCTTTGTGGGAGTTTTGAAGAGGAAATGGAGAATGTTATAAAAGAAATGTTCATTTGTGTTGGTGGTGGTTTTTCATTCCACATGTTGCCGTCAATGCCAAAGGGGGAGATTGTTGGAGATTTGCTAGCAGGCCAGTACTGACTATATGTTTGTCATTGATGACAAAATATGGAAACTAGCATGCGTGGAAGTCTTATGCAATAATATTTTAGTATATGAAGCATGGACATGATATCAGCATGATATCATGGGCACAGAGGCTAACTCTTAGTATAGACAATTATATAGCAGATGGTGTCAATAGTGTTTCTGACAGAGTAACAAATAGTGTTCTGTGTATGGTTGTTTGTATAGTTATCATGGAGCCTTGTCCGATTGGATATATGTTGAAGATGTGTTAGTGATGTTTCAATTATGGATGCATAGTCTGATATTTAGTAGAAGTGAAGATATGTAGTCGCTATTCACCAGTAGCAGTTTCTTGTGTTTGTTTAGAAGAGCCGACAAAGATTTTATTGGTTCTTGAGATGCACCTATCTTTAGGGTATGTTCCCTTGGATTTAAGCTTAGAGAAGTGATATTGATGTTTGGTTAAGTGCGCATGAGTTAATTTAGCTTGAGGAGAAAGATCTAGTTGTTTTGGTAGAGCTGATAGTGTGTGGCGTGCATCTACAATTATCTTATTGGACAGGTCCCGAAATGTGTTGCATGCATAGTAGAGCTGACATAATGTTTATTGGAGTTTTCTATGGTTTCTCTAATATGATGTCAAGGTGGTTCTAAGAGGCCGATTTGATTATATCATTTAGAGGAAACATATTTATAGGTAGTCATTTGTGATTGCTTAAGTGTGGTTCATGGTTGATTAAGAAGAGCAGAGTAGAGTGTGCGAAGTGTTGAGCCATAAGAAGAAGGTATATGTGACCAAGTAAAGTATTTGTGCTATAAATTGGAACTGATCTAGATAGCAGGTCTAAGTGTAGTTCACAAAGATCCAGATATAGTGTGTATTTGTTATTCAAAAGGTTGTAGCCTCCACCCCTTTGAGCAGTGAGCTCTCAAATAGTGCATCCTCTCCCCTAACAAGGACAATTGTAAAAGACTCCTAACAGGGTCTGACCCTTGACCAGGTCTACTGTACTAAATATATTGTAAAGAAACTCCTTACAGGGTTAAGGATCTTCTAACAAGGATCATTATACACTAGTGTAGAATATCAATGGGTGTCAATTCCCACCAAGGTTTTTACCTATTTGGGTTTCCCTGTAACCAAAATATTGGCATTGTGCTCATGTGTTCTTTCATTGTATTTATGCTTTATGTTTAAGTATACTTAATTGGATAAATAATTGAAACTTGTAGATAACTGATTCACCCCCCCCCCCCCCCTCTCAGTTATCTCTTGGGACTATTCCTAACATAAATATAGTCCTGCAATATTACAATTTTAATTCATCCTAAGTGGATGTTGCTCTGTATAGTACTTTATTCTACAATAGAACATGTTTCTGCAATGGCATTTGATTAAACTTATTTCTATTATGCAAACATTCAAATATGTTTTTACATCAACTTGTAGATAAATAAGTGGTGTATTGTTGCAAACAATATAGTTTTTAAAGTCTATGAGAGGCTCTTGAATCTTGAAATGTCAAAGTACATACTTTATTTGTCACTATATATCCTCTCCTTCAAGTACCAAGTTGCATCTATGGAATTTTTCACTGTCGTAGTTGTAGATTGAGCTGAATTTGAGGTTTGCTAGCTGTTTGGATTAATAGACTCAAGTAACTTTATATAATTTATTATTCTATAATTTAATTCCATGCTATGTAAGGAAAATTTTATTCAGACCTCCTAAGCTTTATTGTATTTCATCTTTCCTATATCTATAGTTCAACTCTGATCTTCCTAGACTCTATTGTTGAAATATGTAAAACAACAATGCATGTAGGATGTAGTTGGGTGGTCCCACAATAGTGAGTCCCACTTTTTGGCCAACTTTGACACAGAGTTCAACATTCTATGAAAAAGCTCCATTTTTGAACACTTGCTACCGCAAAACTATTAGGAATTTGAAGATGATGTAACTAGAGTCTTTTAAAATTTTCTTTCTAGTTTCTATATATATATATGTGTGTGTGTGTGTGTGTGTGTGTGTGTGTGTGTGTGTGTATGTGTATGTATATATATATATATATCTATATCTATATATATATATATATATACCCTAAACCCTATACATACATACATACATACATACATACATACATACATACATACATATATATATATATATATATATATATATATATATATATATATATATAATTTTTAAATCATTTAAATTCATTTTTTCTTCTCCTTCGAAAAGTGGTTTGCGTGAAAAAACTATGTTTTTAAAGAGTTACTATCACTTGGATCAACATAACTTTTTTTATAAATATGATAAGGATGTAATTCTTTTGAGATTATATTTGTAACTTCAATATGTAAAGGATGCAATTGGTTTTATTCATTTTGGATCAATATTTCATAGTTTATTAAGTTTTAAAGTGACAGTAACTGTAATTTAGACATAAGGTCACTTGGATTGCTCTAACTTGATCTATGCATATCGAAATTCAGTTCTTATTTTTTCATAGAAAGTTAACACAAATACGCTTTCTTACATATTTGTAATAATTTATTTTTTTTAATTTACTATTTTTCCTGAAGTCTTGAAGAGACAAGTTGTTGAATGACCAAACCTATGTTTAGTTAAAGTAATATTTAAAAGTGATAATAAACTCAATATGTATTAAAATTATATTTATTCGAAAGCTTGTTCCAAATACAATCGTTTCACATTGTCTATTTGAAAAAATCACCTTGTTTAGTCCTTGTTTCAGGCCTCCAAAGACCATTTTTTTGAAGTTCAATTATTTTCTGAGGGCAAAAATTTAGTTTTGGGGTCTTTGTGCAAAGACCCTTCTCACAAGCCTTTCAAGTGAAAATCCCGGCAAAAAGACATTCGCTAGAATTTTTCCTTGTGTACTTTGCACGAAGTATGTACTTCAAGTGAAGTCAGCTAGTGAAATTATTTTGTAAGAAAAAATAGAATGGTATAAAACTAAAAAATTTTGTTTCTATTTTATATTGAATTGCAATTAATAAATTTGCATTTTCTAGTATTGAAGGCATTTTTTGCAGGAGGATTGCTATTTCTATTTTTTCAAAGGCATAATTTTGGAAAGGAAAAATATTAGATTAAAGTATTTTTTGAAGAAGAAAATTTTTGTTGATGATCTTGTGGAAGACATTTTTTGGAGCTCGAAGAAATGGGGAACAAGAAGGGAAGACAAAGTAAATCTTCTAGAAAAAGGTCACTCGGTACTGAACAAAGAAATCATGAAGCTACATTGACATATTATCATAAAACTAAACAAGATGAAAGACAAGCTGAAGTGGGAGGGTCAAGTCAAGTCAAAGAATTTCACATTGAAGAAGGGTTAAGATTACTCCCTATGAAAGCTCAAACAATTGATATTGGAGAAGGGTCAACATCACGTGCTCCTACTAGTATGGATGAACTTTTAAATTTAGCTCAAAGTGTAAAGAAAAATATTAATTATAGAAAATTAGATCATTTACTTACAATGGATGTGGAGGATTTGAGATCACTTGCTAATGTTCATCCCTTAAGCCTTGCTAAGAAGAGATCAATGAATATGATAGAAAGAGAAATGTTGGTTAAATTTGATAATTTTGAAACACTTGAACTATTCGGAATGGGAACACTGAGAGGGGGGGGGGGGGTGAATTAGTGTTCACTATACTTTAACTTTTTACTTTAATCTTTATACTGAACTTAAATACTTAAGTACTGAATTAAACATTCACATTAACATGAAACATGAAATCAACACATGACACCAGTATGGTTACAGGGAAACCCAAATAGGTAAAAACCATGGTGGGAATTGACACCCACTAATATTCTGTACTAGTGTTTTGTGATCCTTGTTACAAGATCCTTAACCCTATTAGGAGTTGCTTTACAATGCTTTAAGTACAGTAGACCTTGTCAAGGGTTAGACCCTGTTAGGAGTCTTTTACAATAGTCCTTGTTAGGGGAGAGGATGCACTGTCCTAGAGCTCACTGATCAAGTGGTGAAGGCTACAACCTTTTGATCTCAAATACACACTATATTAGCAGGATGAACTGTAACTATGACATTGTTTGTCAAATCAGTTCCTTTGATGCGTTGATGATTTGACCTCTTGAAAATCTCTAATACATCTTATATTGTCTTCACATACTTCTTCTCTTCTTATCACAACTCTATCTTCACATCCATACTAAATACAATTGGCGCAACTTATATTTATATGCGCATACAAAATAAACAACTAGGTCAGCCCTTAAACCTATTACATATAATGCTTCCAAATGAATTGGATTAAATGTGTTTACAATAAAAAATATATACATGTCAGAAACCTAATTACAATAGGTGCATAGCCCTTAAATTATTAGAATATATTTGCAACTTAAAATGATAACTGTCGGCTGCTTACTCTATTCTTCACTGGCACACACTGGTTGTGCAACTTCAACTAACCGTATCTTTCTCATCCTTGCATATCTTATTATGTTCTCATAGAATAAGAATGTATATATTCTAACTAAATTACCTTCCAGGGCACACACCATAACTCGACCATATGCACGTGCACTGATGCTCTGAGCTGTTCCAACTCTGTATACTATCTAGTCTTCAACACTTAACTGATTTTTGATCTTCTCATCAAGTGCGTTGACTCCAAACTGCTATATGACTTTGTTTCCATAATGAGAACACTATATTAAGTCATATCCATTAGTTTAGCCAACTTTCCAATAATATCCCCCTTTGTCATTGATGGAAACAAAGGAATATGGCCAAGTTGCTAATGTCCTTAATACAAAAAACTTTTTGTCATCTATACATATACTTATATCTCCCTATACATATTATGATCCATATTCTATACAAAACTCCCCCTTTGACATTAATGACAAAGGTGCTTCAAAAAACTATATCTATACATACTCACTAAGGGAAAACTTTAGGATATGCTATCTTTAGGTTCTGGATCTCCTTCTTCCAAAAAGTGATCAAAGAGTTTACTATCTGGAGATGGGTGCATAATGCATACTGAAGCTTCTCCATCTTCTTCAAATATATGGAACGAACTTGATCATATTTCATCATGGTGGCATTAATCTCCTTGATATTGTAATTGAGGATGTGTAATGAGGGCACAAGAGCATTTCTCAACTGAGTTTGTCTAGCCTTATCATTGTCATCTCTTTTTCTGCCTTCTCAATTTTATCAATCTATCCTTGGTAGACATTGTTGCACATGTTCACATCTGTCGATGTGTCTTCCAATGAACTCTTTACTTGCTCAATCATAGCTTCTGCCTCTTTTATTTTCTTGAAATGAGCATCAATAAGCTTGTATTGATCCATGCATTCTACAATGATTCTTCTTCCTTGATCTAAAAATTCTTTCAAGGATGCTTGACTAGTCTTGAGTGAGCTAAGGTCAAGTGCAAAGTTGTTCACCAATTCATTCAATCTCTTCTTTGGGTACTTTTCTTCTACAACTAGGGATGCAGATTCTTCAAGGCTTGTGAAATTGTTTTTGAATTGTGAGATGACTGTACTCACATCATCAACGGAATGTATCTCTGACACTTTCTTTTCCTCTGGCAATAGACTATTCAAAATTTTTACTGATTCTACCAAGAGGGGATTCCTCATCACTTGCTTTTCTTTGGCTTTCTCCATAGCTAAGACATTGAACTTAATCAGGTCTTCTTCTCTCCATAAGTCTAAAATGGATGTGTCAGGTGTCAAACTTGACAACAATGCTATAGAGGAAGCGATGGGAGTGTTGTCCATCACTACTTGTTTCACCTTGGTTGAAATTTCATCCTTTATCTCACTTTCTTTTATCTTTCCTTTTTCTATCTTTACTTCCTCTTTTTCTATTTTTTCTTTTTCTATTTATTTTCCTTCCATCTTTTCTTCTTCTTTCTCATCATCAATCAGTACTTCTTTTTGATGAGTGGGAGGTCTATTTTTGCATAACATTTCAACTTCTTGTGTGCTCACAAAAGCTTCCCCAAACTTATCCAAGTCATTGTCTGTGGCTGTCATTGCTATCTCTACATCGTCAATGAAGATTGTATCACCTTTTTGTGTATCTATCATGGGCATAGACTTATCTACCTCTATTTGAGTTTCTACTACAATAAGGACCTATAAATGGTATCTTGGTGGTCTTTGCTGCTTTTTCTTGCTCACTAGGTGCTTGAGTGATGGGCATAGATTTAGGTTTCATGTGTTGTGTTGTATAACATGGGAATCATCTCCAGGTTGTGGGACCTATGCTAACTAAGATGAGACCTCCAAGTTCTAGGCTAGTTCCTCTTGGATAATCACCTTAATTTGCTTCTAGACAAGAAAGGAAACTTTGAGGGAAAACGGATAGAAGGAATGCTTGAAAGGGAAATGACTAAAAGCAAACTACCTACTAGGTGATACACCAAACTAAAATGAACACAATACACTGACCAAATTAGCATGAAGGCTCTCAAATCTAATAGAACATAATCTTCCTAAACATGCTTGCATAAGTGTTTCACAAAGAGGCCTGAACAAAAGACACAGACTGTGACCTGCAAGAAAATGTTCTCTTCAGCAAAAGGGCACAGGAATGAGATAGAATGATAGGGGGCTAAAGTATACCCACAAACTCTTCAAATAAAATCATACATAGTAGTACACAAATAAGCTAAAAGAAAGAAGGGCTCTGGAACTCTAATATTTTTCTAACCAAGATAGTATATTATACCCATAAGAAAAATATAGACAAGGGAAAGACCTGAGGGAAGATTAACCAATGAAAGACTACAAACTATCTGTGAAGATTAACCCTCAAGCACTTTTCATTTGTGGCATTACGACAATCATTTGATCTCAACTGAACTTTAATCTACAAGCAACCTAACTGCCAAAAGATCATAACTACTCGCTAGATCGCTGAAGGCTAAGGCACAAAACCACTGAGGTTACGTGAACATGTGACCAAAGAAAATGTCAGGTCACTAAAGGAAAAACACTTAACTGCTAGAAACAAGAGACCAGCCGAACACACAGTCACCCAATCACCAAATAAGAACCTATCTGCCAAAAAAAATTGGAGATCAAGTGATCGAATCACCAAGAAGAACTGGGTCCCACATAGTCACAGCAATGCAAATGAAAAATTTTGACATCAGAGATAAGTGCACAGATGCGAAAAGGCACAAGGTCGAAAAAAACTAGGATTTTCACTTAAAACCGAAAAGGCATCAGAGAAATAGAAACCATTGAGGGCTTTTATACTTAGACAAACTTGACACCACTTGACATAAACTATGTCCCTACAAACCTTAGAACTTGAATATCTCCTTGGTTCTTGCAATTAAGCACATGTGATTAGAACTAGAGCCTGGTAACATATTGGAGAACATGGGGCCAAGGGCGCAAACCATAAAACTTTGTGGATTTACTTCACAAGTGAAAACAGGCCAAAATTGTATGATAATAAATTTTGGGTAACATGTTGCTCTAAGAATACCTTCTCAAAGGCCTTCTATGTTTCCTTAGTTATCAACTCATAGTCTTTGTTCATAATGTGTAGTGTTCTCATCTTTGTCCTTAAGTGTGGCTTCACCAAATTCAATAACAGTGTATTTTCTTCTTCAAAACATACTAGAAGATTGGAATCAAGTGTTTGTTCCCTGATTCTAAAGTCTTCTTCAGTGGCTTGTTTCTTCAAGGTATCCATAATCTCCCATACCTTATATGGGATAGTTGTCTTCAATTCAAGAACTGTCTTATTGAATTTTATCACGTGTTTGATCAACATCTCATGAATCTTCGACTTATCAATTTCATGATATTTTTCATAAAACTTGGCTATCATATCTAGCCTTCCTTCTACTACTCTAGTCCTTAATAATTGAAGACTAGGTATGAATCCTACTTGTGGAGGCAGCTACATATTTTTCAATTTGTTTCTTGTGGCTCTAGCTGAAGGGTGACTTGTGGAAATTTTTTTTCTCCTCTTGGGCATCTTAGGAGATGCATCTGTGGACTCAATATCAATTGTACTAGTGGGTGTAGGACTAATATAATCAATTGTACCCTATTTATCCTTTGGATCATCAGTCTTCTCAATCTTTACCTTTTTCAACTTGGGATCATCAAACTTGGCTTCCACTGTGGATGCACTCTCAATTTCCAAAGCAATCTTTTCTTCTCTTGCTTTGTCTAGGTCTTCTTGTGTTACTCCATGAATTATGAGTATCTTAGATGTTACCTTAGAGGCTTTCCTCTTAGTTGCTATGCTATTTAGCTTGGCATCTACTTCTCTTATCTTCTCCTCATAAGTTCCCCATCTAGGCTCATTAGGGTCAGTAGGAGCTGAGAGCAATATTTGAGCATATGCTTCTAAGACTTGTTCCTCTATTTCATATCCAAGTGGATGAATCCACTTTGTTCTAGGGACTATTGCCTCCATGCATGTTGTATCTATTTCAACCATTAAAAAAATTGTCCTTGTACTTTCCAATACTGTTTTGTGGAATTTTGTACCTCATTTTCATCTTGACCCTGAATGTCTTCAATTCCAATGTTATGTAATCTCTCAAAGTGCTTTTAGTGGTTTCCTTCTAAGATATATGTGCCATGGTTGGAATGGATTTGTCCAAATATGAATCTAATACTTTCCCAACTATATGTAGATACATGTATATGATCAAACACCCAAACCTGAATATCTTGGTCTTGTCATGCTTGATTGCCTTGATGTTGTTAATCAACTATGCATGCAAGATCTCATAGAGATTGAACTCCCCATCTTCCTTCACAAGTTTGATGGCTGCTATAATTGTTCCCGTAGACACACTATTCACCCTGTTGGTGTGATGAAACCTATACCCAATAATCATAGACATCAATTTGATGTCTCCTTCCTCAATAGGCTCAATTGTCATCCTGCACCTATCACTCCTTGACTTACATATTTGCTCAATAATTTTTCTGAAATATCTTTGGTTAGGAATGAATGCTAAACTATTTGGTAGCATTTCTGTAGTATTTTTTGTTGCATTCATGACTATGGTTGTCATTGATGTCAACATAGTGATTTACCGAAGACTTGCAGAGAAGAAGATAGAGTTTGGATTAGCGCACGTGGGTTATTGTAGTTGGAGCTATGAAAATTTGAGGATATACTCTTTGATATGTCATATGTCTATAGTTAAGAGTGTAGATAGTAATTCATTAATTCATGTAAGTTATGATCATTTTGGTGGAAGCAGTGTTCAGGCAGTGTTCTTAAGTAGTGGTTTGTGGAAATTAGATGATATCTCCTAATCAGGATGGAATCTAGCTTTGCACAGTTAAAGGGAAGTTAAAGACACATTGAAAGTGATTTGGATGATAGCATAGACTTCGAGGTCACATGAGTGAAGATTTATTGTATTTGGAAGCTGATAGTTTTATGTAATTTTGGTGTAGTGTGTGGAAACTTTTATTTTGTAATTGTATGCCAACTCATTTGTAATTATTTGAGTGTACTATAAAGGAAGGAATGCATTTCCTTGTTGAGGTGTGGAATTTTAATTTAGTTTTAGTGATGATGTGTGATGCGGTATGCACAAAGTGAAGAAAAGAGCTAAGTATGAGAAAAAAATTGTGAAGGAAGACATGTGAAGTACAGAGATTTGTAATTGAGATATGATGTAATAGTGAGTGTGGTTTTGCATAGTCAAAGAAGAGGTAACCTATTATTCTATTGAGTAATGCAAAGATTATTTGAACCGTGTGTTTAGTGATCTTACCCTAAAGCTATTTGGGTAGTGGGTCATTCTGTCTTCTATAACTCTTAACCGGGTTAGAATCTTTTAATAGGGATTCATATGTACTGAATGTATTTCATAAGACTCCTAATAGAGTCCATCCTCTCACAAGGAATATTCATATTAGTGCATCTTTTGTGGGCATCATTCCCACCGGGGTTTACTCTTTGATCAAGAGGTTCCCTAGTCAACATATCTTGTGTCATCGTGTTATTGTGTATGAATATCTTTCTATGGTTGGTAATTATATTGATTATATGGTTTAATGTTGTTGAAGATGATAAAAGTTATAATTATTTGATAACTGATTCACCCCTCCCCCCCTCTCAATTATCTTGGTGGACTTTACTTTCTAACATTTGGTATCAGAGTGGTAGGTCCTTGAAACAGAAGTTTAATAGCTTAAGGAGATCCATGGTGAATTTTAGGAAAGAAAGCCCTAAGTTTGGTGGAGTAAATTTTGACAGATGGAAAGAAAAGATGAAGACACACCTATTATTTTTAGGACAAGGTTATTGGTTGATATCAAAGAATAATAAGACTATCATTGAAGAGGAAAATCTTGAAATATGTACTACAGAAGAGAGAGATCTATTCATGTGTAACATACTTGCAAGAGAAGCACTTTTGATAGCACTACCGAAGAATGAGTACAGTCAAGTAAAATATTTTAAAAAATCTCATGAAATTTGGATGGCTTTACACTCTACTTTTGAAGTTGATGAACATGAAAAAAGAGTTAGATTACATAATTGGATATGTGCATTTGAAGATATAAGAATATTGGAAGATGAATCTGTTAGAATCTATATTGGTAGAATGTCAGAGATCATTTCAGGTATAAAATCTTGTGGAGGAATAAAGACAAAGAATGAAGTGATATGGAAAATTCTGAGGACATTGACTTCTATTTTTAAGTAGACAACATAGATGATTGAACAAGTGATACCTTGTACAACAAAATTTACAAGAGAGACTCTTCTTGGAAGATTGGAAGTAGCAGAAATGAACCTGGGATTATCAAGAGACTTACCTAGAATGGAGACAACATTCAATGCTCTTAGTGTTCACCCTACTTTGTCAAGAAGCATTAGTGTGAGTGGAGATTATGGTGGCAGTAGAAGATCTAGAAATGAAGAAGACAAGAAGATTGAAGAAGGTATTGCCTTGCTTGTGAAAAGAGAACTAGATGGTAAGAAAATTTTTAAATGTTGGACTTGTCAAGAATATGGTCATTTTGCATCTAAATGTCCTAAGAGAGTTAAAAAGTACAGAAGCAATTTCAAACTTAGAAGATCTAAGGAATGTTATTATGCTAATGATGAAGATCTTGAAGCTTATATAGAAAGAACTTTAAGTGAAAGTGATACTGAAAATAATGATGACATAGGATTTGTAGCAATTAAAGAAGAAAATCCAGAATCTGATGTTAAGAAAGAAAAGGCCTTAGTTTCTCAAGTTAAAAATAAAGCTGATTGGATTATAGATAGTGGTTGTTCACATCATATGACTAGAGACATGAAAAATTTCATAAAGTTGAATGAATATGATGGTGGAGTAGTTAGAGTCGGAAACAATGCACCTTATTTGATTAAAGGTATAGGATCTATTACTCTTGATGGAAAGACGAATACTGATGATGTTTATTTTGTGGATGGATTGAAACATAATCTTTTGAGTGTTGGATAGTTAGTTGATAAGGGATATCAAGTTTGGTTTACTGAGAAAACTTGTGTGATAAAGGATAAAGATGGAAATCTAATTGGATTTGGATCTAGAACCAGAGGTAATGTATTTTAGTTGAATCCTACTGAGATGACATGTTTGATTACTAAAATTGATCACAGTTGGTTATGGCATAGAATGTTTTGTCATATAAAATTTGATAACATTGTGAAAGTAAGTACTACACTTGTAGTAAGAGATTTACCTAGAATTGTGAAGCCTACTAACATGATTTGCAAAGAATGTGTAATGGCTAAATAGAAGAGAAGTTCTTTTCCTAGTAAGAAGTTTACATCTACAGAGAAGCTAGAGATTGTTCATATAGATTTGAGCAGTCCTACCAGGACTAGAGGATTCTATGGAGAAAGGTATTTTATGATTATTGTTGATGATTTTACAAGAATGATGTGGATTGCATTTCTTAAAGAAAAATATGAAGCATTTGATAAGTTTAAGATTGTTAATAATAAAGTTGAAAATGAATCTAGAATGAAGATTAAATGTTTAAGATCTAATAGAGGTGGAGAATTTACTTCTAGAGAGTTTAACAACTTTTGTGAAGAAAATGGCATTAAAAGATAGTATTCAGTCCCTAGAACACATGAACAAAATGGCATTGCAAAAAGAAGGAATAGATCACTGACTGAAGTAGCAAGAGCTATGTTGTTTGAAAATAATTTGGCAAAGATATTCTAGAGAGAAGCAGTGAACACAACAGTATACACAATGAACAGAGTACAAATTAGAGTAGACACAAACAAGACACCTTATGAATTATGGTTTGGACATGCACCCTCAGTTAATTATTTTAGAATTTTTGGAAGCAAATTTTATATAAAGAGAGATGATGATATATGAAAGTTTGATCCTAGAAGTGATGAAGGTATATTTCTTGGATATTCTTTGAAAAGAAAAGCATATAGATGTTTCAATAAAAGAACTAAGACTATTGTTGAGAGTGCAAATGTTAAAGTTGATGAAAATTTTAAAATTTAGGAAAGAATGCTTGATTATGAATTTGATGAAGAAACTCATCCTAAGCCTAATACTGGAACTACTAAGTTGTTTTATGAAACTGACAGTGATTTGTTGAATGAAAGCCACAGTGAAGTTATTGAAGAACCTACATCTGAAGAGAGATCTAAGATAGTGACACCTAGCAAGAGTTTGTTAAAGAATCATCCTTTGAATAGATTAATGGGAGCATCAAAAGAGGAGTTCTTACTCGAAATAAGGCACAAGAACAGTTATGTGTGATTTCACAAATTGAACCTAAGACTACTAATGAAGCTTGTGAAGATGAAAGTTAGACTAATGCTATGAAAGAAGAACTAGATCAGATTGAAAAGAACAAGACATGGGAATTGGTCCCTAGACCTAAAGACAAGAATCTTATTGGAACTAAATGGGTATTCAAAAACAAGATGAATGAACAAGGAGAAGTAGTGAGAAACAAATCAAGATTGGTATGTAAGGGTTACTCGCAACAAGAAGTAATTGACTATGAAGAGACTTTTGCACCTGTTGCAAGAATTGAAGTAGTAAGAATGTTTTTGGCATATGAAGCTTAGAAGAAATTCAAAGTGTATCAGATGGATGTGAAGTCAGCAATTCTGAATGGATAATTGGAAGAAGAAGTCTACATTGAGCAGCCTGAAGGTTTTCCCTTAACTAAAGAAGGAGACATGGTATGTAAATTAAAGAAAGCTTTATATGGACTTAAACAAGTACCTATAACTTGGTATGCAAGACTAGACAAGTTTTTGTTAAAGTTGGGATTTATAAAAGGTACAACCGATAGCAATTTGTACACAAAATAAATTGAAAATGGTTTGTTAGTTATAGTTATTTTTGTTGATGACATTATCTTTGGAGGAGAAGATGAAGCTAGTGACAAATTTGCTGATGAAATGAAAACTAAATTTGAAATGAGTATGATTGGTGAAATGAAATACTTTTTGGGATTTTAGATAACACAAAACAATGATGGTATCTTTGTAGGTCAGACAAAGTACCTAAATGACTTGTTGAAAAGATTTGGAATGGAGGATTGTAAACCAATTGGAACACTTATGGTGACCAGAAATAAGTTATCTAGCATAGATGAGACTCCTGTAGTAGAATAGAAGAAATACAAATCTATGATAGGAGGATTGCAATATTTCCCTCAAGACTTGATATAGCACATTCAATTGGAATTGTAGCAAGATTTCAAGCTAAACCTAGAGAATCACATTTTGCAAGAGTAAAGAGGATACTGAAATATTTAAGAGGCATAATGGACTATGGATTATGGTATGAAAATTCTAATGATTTTACCCTCTATGCATATACAGATGCTGATTGGGGAGGTAGTGTTGATGATAAGAAAAGCACCAGTGGAGGAGCATTTTTCCTTAGAGGAAGATTAGTTTCTTGGCTAAACAAGAACAAGAATTGTATCTCACAAAGCATAGCAGAAGTAGAATATGTAGCAGTAGCAAACAATTGTAACCAGATAATTTGGATGAAGCAAATGCTGAAGGATATTGGAATAAAATTTGTTGAACCTATTGTTATACATTGTGATAACACCAGTACAGTTAGTATGTCTAAGAATCTTGTATTACATTATAAGACAAAGCATATAGAGATTAAGTATCATGTTGAAAGAGAGAAAGTTTCTGAAAAAGAAGTCAGACTTGAGTACATAAGTACAAAGGAGTAGATAGCAGATATATTCACAAAGCCTTTGCCTAAGGATACATTTGAGTATCTGAGAGGTATGCTTGGGGTTATGCCCCAGCCTACTTTTGAGAAGTGATGTAGTTGGTTGCATCCATCCAGTGGTATATGAGCCTTATCTTTCTTCTGGATTGGATGTTGGTACTTCCTCTATGGGGGAGTATGTGTATCTGAGCTGAGTCATGAGGACTCTAGTAAATGTATTTTTTGAAAAGTGTCTTTTGACATTAAGTTGTTGTTGACTTAGTGATGGAATTTTTTTCATTGATTTTAGTGGGGGAGTGTGTGTGTGAATTTTGTACCTGATCTGTAGACACAACACTCAATAAAACATTAGAGGTTAGCTATAATCAAAATCATGCAAAATTAAAATCTAATCTAACCAAGCGATTTACTGCCTTCTAATAGGTGCGAGATTAATGTTCTCAGATTGTAATCGAGACCAGTGACCTAGACGACACCTAAATGAAGGATTTGAATGCAATTGATCTAGATATGAGATTGAATGCAATTAATCTATATTTTTTAGATTTTCTATGCAATAAGAAATGAAAACTTGATATGAAATCTATGCTAGATGAAATTGATATGCTATGAATGCTATTGAAAAATGATATGAAATGAATGCTATTGAAAATTGATATGCTATGAATGCAAAAATAAGATTGATCTCACAAAGATGTCGATTCGCAAGAGCTTTGATTCCTCAGCCTCCAATTCTCCAAATCTGATATGCTATGATTCCTGTAGAGTAAGTTTGCAATTTGCGAGATGATTGAGAGATGAGTTATGAAGAGTTGAGCCTTGTTTTTATAGAAATCCAAGGCTTTGGAGGTGCATAAGAAAAAAAGCCATAAATCACTCAAATAGCTCAGGTTGATTTTTGAGTTATTTGATAATAACAGATAATTAAGTCACAAAAACATGCAAAAGCTAAGTTTTAACTCAAAATAGAGTTTAGCTTTAATTGATAATTGACAGTTGTCTGCTTTTATGATTGTGCATGTTTTAATTATGAATTAATTTAATAATAAAGTGATTTATTTCCAACTTAACTACTTTTAAAAATAAAACAATAGATTTATGGGTTAATCAATTATTTAATCAAACTTTTATTAAAAACTATATTATTAAATAATGACAATTTGCTTTAATTAATTAAATAAGAATTTAATCAATTATTCATATGATATTAGATTTATTTTCAAAATTAAATAATACAATTGATAATAGATAGAATTAAATTTAATTACACAATTAAGTGGCAAATATTAAATCGAATTAATTAAATATAAAAATATTCAATTAATCAAACTTTAGGATAAATGTGATGTATTGCCAAATAATTATAAAATTAAAGATAATTATGATGATTAGGAATATTACTAAGAATATTCCCCGATGCAGAATTTAAGATAATCAATTATGATTCGATGATGTTTAGATGTGCCTTAGATCAGGACTTTGATGTCGATTTCATATGATTTGTTGATATAGGAGATTAATGAACTTATAGCCCATTTTTGGGGTATTACATTTTGCCCCTCTTTGAATTACTGTGTGAAGCGCAGTGGTTCAAAGATAGTCTGTGTTTGATAAAGATATGAAACTGATTCAAAAGATAAACCGATCTCAAGATAGAAACCAATTGAAAGATATTGAGATAGGAGGTCCTGAATGACCAGAGATAATGTTTACTATAACAGCAAATGAACCTATGATTGTGAAAAAGTGTCAAAATGCCTGATTCCAAACCTTAGGATTGATAAGAAGTGAGTGACCCATTCTAGACTCGATTGTCTTAGCAGAACTAGCAGGTATCATATCCAAACCCTTCAGTTGCCAAAGAACCAAGGAAAGAACACTATGATCTGATGGTTGCAAAAATTGATACAGTTTACAAGATTAGGAGAATACCAGATTGATATGGATCGATGAATCTGATATGCCCCAAGTGATGATAGATTTGCCCAGAGCGATGAGGTCTTTTTTTTTTTATGAATCAGTAACTATATGTGATTGTTTATCTTGATTACTGATGAAAGATATTGAAAGATTTGATTGACAAACTTTGAATGATGTGCAATACCATGCCCCCTTCGAGATTAAAATTGAAATCTGACAAGAAAAGTCAGTGTTATAGTTTAGAAGCATGTTAATTGATTTGAGAAGTGTGGTGAAACACATTCGAGAATGCATTCTACATCGTTTAGAGGTCCTGGAGACTAAGTTTGACTAGGCTTGACCATGAGTTGACCATGGTTGACCAATTTGAAATTTTGATAGTTTGATGTTTAGATAATCAATTAAATTGAATACTAGATTTCTGTGATGATGGAAGGTTGATTATGCAAGTAGTGAATAAGATAAATGATCTCAGATTTTGATTTTGATCCCAAAAAAGGATTCTACTTGCTGTTTCGTTGGAGGAACCTTCGTGTGGGATTCAGCTCTTGTTAGATTTGAAGATGCAATTTGAAGAATCATTTAAGCATTGAAGTTCATTTAATCATTGTGAGATCATGCAAAGATGAAAAATGCAAAGAAGCAT
This sequence comes from Chamaecyparis obtusa, assembly GCA_027943335.1. Classification (NCBI taxonomy): domain Eukaryota; kingdom Viridiplantae; phylum Streptophyta; class Pinopsida; order Cupressales; family Cupressaceae; genus Chamaecyparis; species Chamaecyparis obtusa. The sequence goes on from BSBK01004174.1 coordinate 173,333, forward strand.
GCAATATGAAATGAGACATGCAAAATGAAATGCAACCTAAGACCTAGGACCTAGTCACTAATCATATGTCGATTTGTTATCATCATTGAACTTTTAGGTAACTAGATAAATCAATACAATGCCCACTAGCCATGAAACCATAGACATATGAATATCGATTTGTATGCGTAAGAATCAATACAACACCCACTAGTCAACAACCATGGATATATGAATATTGATTTTATTTTCAGAATGTCAGATTAGACATAAGCACCAAGGCATAAACACTAGGATGACTTGAATATCATGTCCATTTTGATATAGCAATTTGCACAAGCATCAAAACATAAATGTCATGATGACCTGAGTATGCCTTGCATTGCAAACACATCAAACAGTCAAGAGATCATTCTAAATCCAATGTGATTTACCCGTAGTGACCCTTTATCATTCACATCCTTAGGCAAGATTGCGTTCCACAGTAGGAGAAAGAACTTACTCAAAAAGACAATAGTTAGATCAAACTTCCTTGAATTTTTTGGGTATCAATGGTCGAGGTATGCATGGCCATCCAATTCGAGATAGAGGCTCTTATAGTCAGACACCATTTCAATCTAGAATTTCTAAAGTTGTTAGATTTTCACATACAAGTAGAAGACAAAGAAAAGATTATGCCCCCAGTCATCACTCTCTAAATCCTATAAAGGACATCATCGAAGAGCTCGAAGGGACACAATATGCAAAAGTCTCAATGTGAATCAGTAAGCATACAAGGAGATAAAAGCATGTAAAAAGCATAGATTGTTTTCAGTTGAGTTTTGATGTTGATTGCATTGTTGTAGATGCAAAATCCTTTCTGGAGACAAGACTGACTGACTGACTCACATGAAGCTTCAAAGGACTCTGAGTGGATATGACACGTCTAAGATACATTGGAGACTATAAGATATGACATTGATTGCCCCCAAGTTTGAACATTGATAGGATATAGACGCGCAAGCTGATTGGTGTACAAATCGACTTATTGAAAACTGGAAATGTTGAAACAAACCGGGAGATATGTACAAACTAAAGCAAGACTAAAAGCTGGGAAAGACCAAGATTGTGCTGATAGATGGAGCATTTGGAACAAGTGGCACCCGTTTGCTGGGTTTTCACTATCTTGGTAGAGATTCTATTTTTGCTACCAAGGCGCCTGTTTCCAGGTTTTCACCAAGGCACTTTTTCTTTTTTTTCTTTTTTTTTGTATTTTTCATTTTTCAATTTTTTTTTTGAATTTTTGATATTTTTTGATTTTTTTGCGAATCATCAAGGTGCCTATTGCTAGGTTTTCACCAAGATGTTCATTTTTTTAGGACTTTTTCTGATTTTTAGGATTTTTTCAGGATATTTAACCATAGACTGAATGCCTTAGGCATAGAATTTCTTCAGATGGAGAACGTTGATTGGTTCTCGGAGCTGTTTTCCTTCAGGCATTGAGAGTTGATAGGCACCAGAGCCAAAAGTAGTAGTGATAACAAAGGGACCCAGGCAATTGGGTTCGAACTTCCCCTTGCGTTCTCAATGTGATTGATTTTTAGGATTTTCTCTCAACACTAGATCGCCAACCTAAAATTCTCTATGTTTGACTTTGTTGTTGTAGCCTCTAGACATTCTTTTCTGATACACTCTGAGATGATCATATGCTACTTTCCTGCGCTCATCTAGTAATTCAAGTTCTTGTAACCTAGACAGTCTGTAGTCTTCATCAGTGATAAGTCCATGCATTCTGATTCTGAGTGATGGGATTTCAACCTCAATAGGCAGTACCGCTTCAGACCCATAAACTAAAGTGAAAGGTGTAGCCCCTATAGGTGTTCTGATACTAGTTCTATATGCCCAGAGAGCTGGATTGATCATGAGATGCCAGTCTCTTCCTGTTTTATTCACTGTTCTGTGCAAGATTTTTAAGAGATTTTTGTTTGAAGCTTCAGCTTGTCCATTCCCTTGAGGATAGTAGATAGATGACCAATGTTGAGTAATCTTGAATTTAGCACATAAGTCATCTAGGTCCTTGTTTTTGAATTGTCCCCCATTGTCTATGACTATGGAATGAGGGATCCCATATCTGCAAATGATGTAGTTCAGGATGAACATAGAGATCTGTTTCCCCATTGCTTGTGTTAGAGGAACTGCTTCTACCCATTTTGTAAAATAATCTGTAGCTGTGATGATATGGGTATGTCCATTAGAAGAGTGCGGATGGATAGTGCCTATGAGATCAAATGCCCATTATTGAAAAGGCCATTTTGTAGTAAAGGGAATTAGATCTCTCCCTGGAGCATGAATCAAGTTGCCATGTACTTGACACTGTTGACAGTTTTTAGCAAATTTAATAGCCTCTTTCTCCATTTCAGGCCAATAGTACCCAGCCCTAATAAGTTTTCAAGCTAACGTTAAACCATTCGAGTGTGACCCACATATACCCTCGTGGACTTCCTCTAATGCACGTTGAGACTCTTCCCGTTCTAAACATCTAAGTAGTGTACCATCTAGACCTCGTTTGTACAGATCATTACTAATGATGACATATCAAGATGTAGATCGGATAAGGTTTCATTTCTCAAAATGGTTAAAGGACTCAGGGATGATTTGGTCATGGAGATAGGAGAATAGATTTTTGTAGCGAGATGAGTCATAACCTACAATAGTGCAGATCATGCGGGTTTCAGGGGAGTCATATGCAGGATAGGATAGGGCTTCCATGAGGAACTCGTAGCATAGCTCATGTTCGAGCTACTGTAAGAGAGTAGATAGTGTCGCCATTGCATCGGCAGCCTTATTCTCCATTCTGGGTATTTGCTCAAATGTGATAGAGATGAAGTATTTCTTTAAATCATCTACCATTCTCTTGTAAGGAATGAGCTTTTCATCTTTGGTTTGGTACACATCATTGACTTGATGGATAACCAATTCTGAGTCTCCGTGGATGTGCATCTCTGTAACTCTCCACTGTATTGCCATTTTCATACCATTGAGAAGTGCCTCATATTCAGCAATATTGTTTGTGCAAGGAAATTTTAGTTTAAATGCTTTGGGTATCAAGTATCCTTGAGGAGTGATGAACAATATGCCTGCTCCAGATCCATTTTTTGTGTAGGAGCCATCAAAGAATAACCGCCATGTTCTAGAAGAGAGGTGCATGATAGAGGAATCGGGAAATTCCATTTGCATGGGTGTATCATCAAACATGGGTGCATCTGCTAGTTGATCAGCAATAACTTGACCTTTTATAGCTTTTCTTTCCACATACTCAATGTCAAATTCACTCAAGAGCATGACCCATTTAGCTAGTCTACCAGTGAGGGCCGCCTTGCTTAGGAGATATTTTAGTGGATCAATTTTAGCTACCAAATGAGTAGTATGAGCTAACATGTAGTGTCTCAATTTCTACGATGCAAAGATCACAGCGAGACAAGCTTTCTCAATCATAGAATAGTTCTTTTCATACGCCACCAATGTTCTGCTTATATAGTAGATGGCTCTTTCCTTTTTGTTCTCATCATGTTGTGCTAGCAATGCCCCCAGTGATGTATCTATTGCGGAGACATATAATATTAATGGCTTCCCATGAATAGGAGGCATTAAGATAGGAGGATTCAAGAGATAATTCTTGATATAATCAAAATTATTTGCACAATCTTCATTCCATGCAAAGGTCACACCTTTATGTAATGTCTTTGTGAAAGGTTGTGATATGTCAGCTAACTATGATATGAATCTTCTGATAGATTGAACTCTTCCTTGCAACATCCTCATCTGACTGATATTTGTGGGAGGTTGCATCTCTATTATAGCTTTCACCTTAGCTGGATCGACCTCAATGCCTTTCTTTGAAACTATGTATCCTAAGAGCTTTCCAGAAGTGACACCAAAAGCACACTTCTTAGGATTTAGTCGGAGACTAAACTGTTCCATTCTGTCTAGGATCATGCTCAAGTCTATTAGATGTTCAGTTCTAATCATGGATTTTGCCAAGGTATCATCCACGTAATCCTCCATTGTTTTATGCATCATATCATGAAAAATAGATGTCATTGCTCTTTGATATGTAGCTCCAACATTTTTGAGTCCGAATGGCATAACATTCCAACAAAAGGTTCCCCACGCATATGTGAATGCAGTTTTCTCTTGGTCTACTGGAGCAATTTTGATTTGGTTGTATCCAGAAAAACCATCCATAAGGGAATATATTTCATAGCCCGCAGTCATGTCCACTATCATATCAATGTTAGGTAGTGGAAAGTCATCCTTAGGGCATGCTCTGTTCACATCTCTAAAGTCCGTGCACACTCTGATTGAACCATCTGGTTTTGAAACAGGTACAATGTTAGAGATCCACTCAGCATGGTCTATGACACAGATGAATCTAGCTTTTAGGAGTTTTTCTAGTTCTGCTTTGACTAAGAGTGCAACATGAGGATGCATCTTTCTCAGTTTTTGTTTGATTGGTTTTACTCCAGGAGCAATGGATAGATGGTGCATAATGAGATTGGGATCCAATCCTGGCATATCTGAATATTTACATGCAAAGTTGATCTTTTTGTCTGATAAGAATGTAGTGAATTTCTATTTCTCTTCTTTTGATAGAGATTGTGCTACATGTACCAATTGTGGTTCCTCTGTTGTACCCAAATTGATGGATTGAGTTGGCTCAATCAGAATTGGAGATCTATCCTGTAAATGACTCGGAAGGACATCAAATATCTCATCCTTAGGCACCTCAGAGAGATTTTCACCTTCAGATACATCTTTTCTTTTTACTTTTGTTGGTTTTGAGACTGCCACAAAGTGGTTTTCACCCTCAGAACTCTTTTTCTTTTTCTTTTTACTCTTGTTTTTCTGACTAAGATATTTGATGTCTGACTCGGTCATGCTGACGATCGATTCACTGATGGAAGTCCTCATAGGCTTGACTGCATTGAGGTAACAAGCAAGGGCATAGTCACTTGGAAAGGTGTAGATACCATGGTTTGGGTTTGTGGAAGTTCGATCAATAAGATCAGGGCGTTGGATAGTCAAAGCGGGAAAGGCTTGGGATATGGTGTTCACAAACATGGATATGTCATCATTGGTCCTAACCTGACGCTCAAGTTCAAAGGTGATATTATAGCTCAAAATGTTCAATTCGTGAATAGGCTCAACATCATCATGGGAGTCCTCTTCAGCCATAGGTGGATCAGACACATTAAGTTCATTGTTTCACTCTAGACCTACGTTGGGTTGAGACACATATTGGTGAATAACATCAATATATTTCTCTGTTATAAGCTCTTCTTCTTCTGGAATGGCACCCCATTCATAGTCATTTGACTCAGCTTCTAATTTAGGATCTCTAAGAAATCTTAGAAAATGTGTGAAATCAAGATGAATACCCCAAGAAGGATTACCCTCAGTCTCTGACTTAAATTCATATTCATGGGAATCAGTGTCAGAATAAATACCCCCTTCTTCTTGATCAGTTTGATTGCCTTCAAGATTGGTTGGTTCTTGTGGTGCAACCATCTCTTGCGCTACAGTAGGTTCTTGTGTGTCTACTACATTAATTCTTTTGATAGGATCATCTTTATCATCAAGAAGATCTTTGATCTCTTTAGGCAATTTTTCATAGGGGATGAGTTCTGAACTATCTGAATCATCATCTGAGGGTTCTGTCTCTTCTGTCTATTTTTGAAGATTGATTGAAGATTGATAGTTATGACAAGGTTTTGACATGAGATAAAAATGACTCAAATTGATCAAACAGAAGACTAGATCAGATTCAAAAGATCAAACTCAGAAAATGATAGAATGCTCAATAGCTACTGCTTTGTTCCTAACACAATGATATTTTTGACAGATTCTGGAACTAGGCTGGAAACATTGGATATCTTGCAATTTGACAATTTCTGACAACTCTCTCAAATTTTTCCAAACGACACTCTGCAGACTCGTACGACACTGGGTAGTCTATGAAACAACAGTTGCTAAACTCGTACGACAGTTGGGTAGCAATGAAACGACAGTTGTCAATATCATATGATAGTTGTCAATATCATACAACAGTTGCTAACAAGGTTTTGACTTTCTTGAATTTGCTGGTTTGAAAACTTGTACGACACTGGGTTCTCAATCATACGACAGATGGGCAATACTGAAACAACACTTGACAAAACTCGTACGACTTTTGACTTTTTGAAATGACTTTTGACTCCAAAAAGAATTTACGTCAATTTTTGCAAAATTTAAGGTCTTCAGTTCTGGATTGTTTGCAAATTGTACTGTCCATATTTTGAAGGTTATACCAGATTTGATCATTTTTAATAGCCAAGTAGATAAACAAACACGCAGAACAGCAAGCAAGTGATTCCAAGCACGTCTGAAAACAATGAACAAGGGAAAAAGCAACCTTGCGCATGAACAATCAAGTGACCAAATTGTGCTAATCCCTGAGAGTACTAATTGTGTATGTTCTGAAAAGTTTTGCAATAACACACATATACCTGAGAATGAAAAATTGGCCTCTCTAGGGTTTTTAGTAATGGCTTGACTCTGCAACTTTTATGATTCAAAGGGGTGAACTCCAATCCCGGCGCACCAGGGTTTTGACACAGTCTGAGAACTTAATCTTCAAGAGCTGCTAGGGAGATCTGACAACCCAACAATGAACCATACTCGTGGAGATTTCTTCCACAAAGACATTTATATAGCGACTGTCACTACCATGGCAAAAATGGCTATTACCGCTTGAGGTTCTGTCAACGTAGTTTTCCCTATGAAGGGATTGTCCGCTACGGTTAACCCTCTCTAAAGGTGACTCATAGATTTATACCACAAGGGGACTTGGCTCCAGATCCGAGGTTTTTGACACCTTTTCACTTTTAACCCAAACAAAGCAAGCAGATTAATCCGACACGCTAAGACAAAGTTTGTTTCACCAAGGCCTGTGATATCAACTCCACATGATCTATCAACCTCTCCGGGGAGAGAATGTAGCAATCAATAAGAGAAGACACACTAACCAATTTTGATTCACCAAAGCTTGTGATATCAACCCCATGTGATCTATCAACCTCTCCGGAGAGAGAATGTGTCGATCAATAAGAGAAGACGCACTAACCAAGTTGAATGTGAAATGCACTAAGTATCCTCCCTACCTACAAGGATTCTATCATCAAGAAAGATTTCTCTAGGAATCCAATCTTTCAAGAATCACGAATAGTGTTCATAGAGCTTAATTACTATGTGAGCACAGATATATTCCCGAAAGCAAATCTACAAAAAGCATCCAAAAAGTAGAAAAAGGAACACTTAACGCTTAAAGAAAATATGAGATGAGTCCACAAGGTGGAACACTTAACACCTCACACAAGCTGAAAATGAGTCCACAACTTAGAAAACAAGTGAGTTCCTAAAAGCACAAAAGGGTTGCCAAGTGGAACACTTAACACTTCTGTCCTGTTGACCCCTCCCCTTTATGGCGCTGAGATTGCAACCACGGGGCGAAAATGAGGGGTCGGCAGATTAGCGAGTCCAATAACCCAAGATAGCAATCAAGATCAATCACAAGTATTCTAAGACTACTTAATGAATCCTTAAGGGATCACAACCTAGTATCAAATTATGCAAGTGTGTAGAAATAGATCAAAAGCATGAAAAGATGCACACAAGCTTGACACATAAGAGATTTATTTTAAGTCCCAAATCAAAATATTATTAGATGAAGGAGAATACCTGGGATCCTTGCAATGTGCTTAGTAGATTTTACCTGATTTTTAGCAATTCTTGTTGAGCTTTTCCATGCAAGCAAGTGACGAACTCTCCAACAAGCAAACAAGCAAACAAGATATGCAAAATATATTCAACTTATGAAAACCATAGGGTTAGCTCTAAAAATCAATTGTTAGGAGAAATAATAATCATAAATTAATCCAAATGACAACTCATATCATGCATTGAATCATATGAAAAATAAGTGCATACCCATCATAAAATTTTAATTTTTTTGCACTACATTTGACCTAGTCAACAAGATCTAATTTTTTTTATATGATTTTGGCCACAAAAATAGAAATTTAGAATAGAGACCCCTACTAAAAAATAGAGAGCTTTCCAAAAATGCAAAAATTTTAGAAAAATCTGTTCATTTGTGCCCTAGAGACCCGTTTTATCAAAACAGACTAGTTTTTGTAAATTGACTATTTGAGCTATTAAATTGCATCCAAATTTAAAATACAAAGGATAGACCCCCTATATAATTTGAAATTTTTTTTGAAAATATAAAAATTTCAGAAAAATATGCTGATTTGCGTCAGGTATTAATTTTTTATGAAAAATTGAAAAAAAATTATTAAAAATTCAAAATAATTTAGAAAATTCTAAATTTTTTTTTAAAGCTTCCCATATATGTCTCCAACCTGAAAAAAATAATTACAGACCAAAATTCGAAGCCGTTTGGGAGATAAAATTAAATCTTTGAAACTTTAGGGTTTTAGCTCCAAGAATCAAAATCAGCATGCAAAGGTGGGTTGCCCCACAGTGGGCGCCAGAAATGTGTGTGAATTTTGTACCTGATCTTTAGACACAACACTCATTAAAACATTAGAGGTTAGCTATAATCAAAATCATGCAAAATTAAAATCTAATCTAACCAAGCGATTTACTGCCTTCTAATAGGTGTGAGATTAATGTTCTTAGATTGTAATCGAGATCAGTGACCTAGATGACACCTAAATGAAGGATTTGAATGCAATTGATCTAGATATGAGATTGAATGCAATTAATCTATATTTTTTAGATTTTCTATGCAATAAGAAATGAAAACTTGATATGAAATCTATGCTAGATGAAATTGATATGCTATGAATGCTATTGAAAACTGATATGAAATGAATGCTATTGAAAATTGATATGCTATGAATGCAAAAATAAGATTGATCTCACAAAGATGTTGATTCGCAAGAGCTTTGATTCCTCAGCCTCCAATTCTCCAAATCTGATATGCTATGATTCCTGTAGAGTAAGTTTGCAATTTGCGAGATGATTGAGAGATGAGTTATGAAGAGCTGAGCCTTGTTTTTATAGAAATCCAAGGCTTTGGAGGTGCATAAGAAAAAAAGCCATAAATCACTCAAATAATTCAGGTTGATTTTTGAGTTATTTGATAATAACAGATAATTAAGTCACAAAAACATGCAAAAGCTAAGTTTTAACTCAAAATAGAGTTTAGCTTTAATTGATAATTGACAGTTGTCTGCTTTTATGATTGTGCATGTTTTAATTATGAATTAATTTAATAATAAAGTGATTTATTTCCAACTTAACTGCTTTTAAAAATAAAATAATTGATTTATGGGTTAATCAATTATTTAATCAAACTTTTATTAAAAACTATATTATTAAATAATGACAATTTGCTTTAATTAATTAAATAAGAATTTAATCAATTATTCATATGATATTAGATTTATTGTCAAAATTAAATAATACAATTGATAATAGATAGAATTAAATTTAATTACACAATTAAGTGGCAAATATTAAATCTAATTAATTAAATATGAAAATATTCAATTAATCAAACTTTAGGATAAATGTGATTTATTGCCAAATAATTATAAAATTAAAGATAATTATGATGATTAGGAATATTACTAGGAATATTCCCCGATGCAGAATTTAAGATAATCAATTATGATTCGATGATGTTTAGATGTGCCTTAGATTAGGACTTTGATGTTGATTTCATATGATTTGTTGATATAGGAGATTAATGAACTTATAGCCCATTTTTGGGGTATTACAGGGAGAAGTATGCATGAAAAACAATATGAGACATCTATTGGAGAGAACTGAACAGGATAACGAAGCAAGATTTGATTGATGAAGAGGATTTGAAGAAGCAGTGTTGCAATATTGGATTTTTGGAACATTGGATGTTTTTCATCTATGTTGCCATCAATGCCAATGGGGGAGATTTTTATGAATGAATTCTAAAGTGTTTGGGAGCCATTATGTAGTAGTTTTTGTTGCATTCATGACTATGATTGTCATTGATGTCAACACAATGATTTACCGAAGACTTGCAGAGAAGCAGATAGAGTTTGGATTAGCGCACATGGGTTATTGTAGTTGGAGATATGAAAAGTTGAGGATATACTCTTTGATATGTCATATGTCTATGGTTAAGAGTGTAGATAGTAATTCATTGATTCATGGAAGTTATGATCATTTTGGTGGAAGTAGTGTTCAGGCAGTGTTCTTGAGTAGTGGTTTGTGGAAATCGGATGATATCTCCTAATCGGGATGGAATCTGGCTTTGCATAGTTAAATGGAAGTTGAAGACACATTGATAGTGATGTGGATGATAGCACAGACTTTGAGGTCACACGAGTGAAGATTTATTGTATTGTGAAGCTGACAGTTTTATGTAATTTTGGTGTAGCGTGTGGAAAATTTTATTTTGTAATTGTATGCCAACTCATTTGTAATTATTTGAGTGTGGTATAAAGGAATGAATGTATTTCCTTGTTGAGGTGTGGAATTTTAATGTATTTTTAGTGATGATGTGTGATGTGGTATGCATGAAGTGAAGAAAAGAGCTAAGTATGAGAGAGAAATTGTGAAGGAAGACATGCGAAGTACAGAGATCTGAAATTGAAATCTACTATAATAGTGAGTGCAGTTTGGCATAGTCAGAGAAGAGGTAACATATTATTCTATTGAGTAATGCAAAGATTATTTGGACAATGTGTTCAGTGATCTTACCCTGAAGCTGTTTGGGCAGTGGGTTCTTCTATCTTCTGTAACTCTTAACCAGGTTAGAATCTTTTAACAAGGATTCAAAATCTCCTAACAGGGATTCATATGTACTAAATGTATTTCATAAGACTCCTAATAGATTCCATCCTCTCACAAGGAATATTCATATTAGTGCATATTTTGTGGGCATCATTCCCACCGGGGTTTACTCTTTGATCAAGAGGTTCCCTAGTCAACATATCTTGTGTCATTGTGTTATTGTATATGAATATCTTTCTATGGTTGGTAATTATATTGATTATATGGTTTAATGCTATTGAAGATGATAAAATTTATAATTATTTGATAACTGATTCACCCCCCCCCCCTCTCAGTTATCTTGGTGGACTTTACTTTCTAACACTTTCCTACTAGAAGGTTGGCACCTATCTTTGAGAGCCCTGTCATCTCATGTATTAGGTCACCTGTAATTCTGACCGACACATCTCCTATCTAGAATAGGTCATCATGAATTCTTCTCAAAAGTATTTTAATCCATTTTGTCTCATAGAATTCATATGCCATAGCATACTCTACTATGGGGTGATCATTCCACTTCACATATTCATCCAGGAAGGTTTTGTTTGGTTTTAACATTGTTTCCATGTGCACCCTTAACCTGTCCAATCCTATTGGTTCCTTCTTACAGTAGATGTAAGCCCTAATGTCTTCCACACACATAATGCCCATAGGCGTGTAAGAGAATGCTCCCTCTAAATCATCTAGGGTAGATTTAAATGGGTGCCTTTTGAACACATATCTTTTCTTTTCTGCAACATCAAATACAATGGGAGTGGCCATCACTTACTTGATTTATCACTTTCCAAGTGTTCTCCAAGATAATCTGAAGACTTTTGAATCAACACGATGAGCTAGGGTTTCTACAATCTAATCAATTGTGTTGCATCTCACTAAGAGATCAATCTCCAAGACTTCTCAATAACTTCTAAGGCTCTTTCTTCTCTTCAATCACTTTGAGTTCAAATGCAATGAGTAATCAAACAACTTTTTGTGTACTTAAAGTGAGAATTCCACCATTAATGCTTGTCACATAAACCAGGTCGTCACTTCAAAATTTTCATCTTTCATTTTGTAAAGAATTAGCTAGCGCACTCTTGCACAAAGGTTCCTTTATACTCCAAAAGCTTAATTTGAAAGGTGCATACCCTGAGAGTGAGTATACTAGCCACATAGGGGTCTAGAGCTAAATTAGCTCCCCCTATGACTCTGAGGGCCATTCATCCAGATGTAGAGGGTGTGTCCATTGTGGATGCATCCAATACATTCTTATCAACTTTCTTCTTCTTTTCTTCTATCTAAATCAAGCTCGCATCCTCTAAGGTGTTTACAAACTTGACTTCTCCTTCAGGATCCAAAACTAGTTCTTCCACCTTTTTAGGGCTTTCTTGACCTTACGTCTTTGATCTACATAACTTTGAGATATGTCCAGCCTTGTTACAAGAGTGAAAAATGACTGGAGGTCTTATATTCCTTGGTGCATTGACATGAGTCATCATTCTACATTGTTTCACTGAGTGACCATTATAGTTCCATAACTGACATGTAACATGCTGAGAATTTCTTATATTTGTCTAATTCTGATTTCTCTGATCATGCTGAATCTTGTTCTTCTTACTAGTCTTTCAATACATGGCTCTATGACCAAATTTGTTGCATGTATAATAGTAACCATTGAAAAGGTCTTACCTCTGTATAGTTCCTTGCAATGTGTCCATGCTTGTTACATGCAAAACAAGTGCATTCTACTTGCTTGCGCTCATTCTTAGGTGGTCCACCGTTATGTTTGGTTTGATCTTCAGTCTTCTCAGTATCAGTAGCGTGTTTTTGTGTATCCTTTCTTTCTCACATGTTGTCAATCTAGTTTTGTGCTTCATTATATCCAATATAGCTAGTGTCTCCTTTGGCTCTTCTTGCATAAAATTGAGATTCTATCAAATCAGAACTGGTGTGTAATTTGTCAATATGATTATTTTCTTCTTTCAATTCAGACTCCAAGCTTTCTTTTCTATTCTTTAGTTCCAAGATTTCCAAGTTAGCTTGCCTTAATTCCTCATTGAGTTGAAGGTTCTCTTTGAATTGTTTGTTAAAGGCTTCTTGATTTTTTATCAGCTTATCATCAAATTCTTCAAGTAGTTCTTTTAAAGATGCATTATCTTTATTTAGCTTCTTGACCTTTGCTCCTAGATCACTGTTAGATCATTGTTTCAAATCCTTTCTTATCCTTTTGATAACTAATTGTGCATCATTGACCTTTTCCTTTAGTTCTTCAATTTCTCTTTCTGATTTGTCTAGATCTTCAAGGGCAGCTTCAAGATTTCTTTTTAGATTTCTTATTTTTCCATGATCTCCTCAAATGGTTAAACTTCTTTGTTGAGGACCAAAGCTCTAATACCAATTGTTAGGAATGGGAACACTAAGAGGGGGGGTGAATTAGTGTTCACTATACTTTAACTTTTTACTTTAATCTTTATACTGAACTTAAATGCTTAAGTACTGAATTAAACATTCACATAAACATGAAACATGAAATCAACACATGACACCAATATGATTATGGGGAAATCCAAATAGGTAAAAACCCTAGGGGGAATTGACACCCACTAATATTTTGTACTAGTGTTTTGTGATCCTTGTTATAAGATCCTTAACCCTGTTAGGAGTTTCTTTACAATACTTTAGGTATAGTAGACCTTGTCAAGGATCAGACCCTATTAGGATTCTTTTACAATAGTCCCTGTTAGGGGAGAGGATGCACTTTCCTATAGCTCACTACGCAAGTGGTGAAGGCTACAACCTTCTAATCTTAGATACACACTATATCTGCAGGATGAACTGTCACTATGACACTGCTTGTTAGATTAGTTCCTTTGATGTGTTGATGCTTTGACCTCTTGCAAAGATTTAATACATCTTATATTATCTTCACATACTTCTACTCTTCTTATCACAACTCTATCTTTACATCCATACTAAATACAATGGGCGCATCTTATATTTATACACGCAATCAAAATAAACAACTAGGTCGGCCCTTAAACCTATTACATAGAATGCTTCCAAATGAATTGGCTTAAGTGTGTTTACAATCAAACATATATAAATGTCAGAAACCTAATTACAATAGGCACATAGCCCTTACATTATTAGAATATAGTCACAACTTAAAATGATAACTGTCAGCTGCTTACTCTATTTTTCACTGGCACACACTAGCTGTGCAACTTCAATTGACTGTATAATTCTCATCCTTGCATATCTGATTATGCGCTCATAGAATAAGCATGTATATAGTCTAAATAACTTAAATTCCAAGGCACACAACATAACTCAGCCGTATGCACGTTCGTTGATGCTCTAAGCTGCAGGAACTCTGTATACTCTCCAATCTTCAACACTTAACCGATTTCTGATCTTCTCATCAAGTGCACTGACTCCAAACTTATATATGACTTTTTTGCCATAATGACAACACTATATGAAGTCATATCCATTAGTATAGCCAACTTTCCAACATGAACAAGCTCAATTGTTTTCACTTGTACTTATAAACAAACATTTGGAAGGGGAATTAACATTATTGCATATAGACACATCACCAAAGAAGAGAAAAGTTGTTGACATGCAAACTCATATGATTGAAAATCTTAAGGAAGGTTTGAACCAGCTAGGGAAGTGATCTCAAACTATAGATAAGTCCATTAGAAGAAAATTTATGTTGATATCCATTGTAGGTAACACTATGGGATGAAAAAGACATATATCTTCAGTTTCATCTCAATTTAGTTTTAATAGGAAAACAATATCATGATATGTTAATAGGAGAATACTTTTCAATGATAGCACCTTGGAAGGCAATTGGGCAATCGTGTGTACAGCTCTTGGTTCTGATAGGATTGATAAAGGAATAAAAAAATTGGTCACACGATTTGGAATGATAATACACATCCTTCATCAAACACTAGAGATGTTACCAGACATAGAATTTTAGCTAATCAATATGAATATCATACGAAACATTGGTTGGACACAACACAACATGAAATGTATGTGTCATTTTGTAGTTCAAATCCTAATATAAAGATTGGGAAAACATTGTTTGAAATATTGAAGCCATATTATATCAGGACAAAAAAAGTGTTTGAAACTTGTTGTTGTCATTATCATATTGCATTTGATCTCCACTATCAAGTTTTTTGAAAGTTTGTAGAAGACACTTATGGTTTTGAAAATGCTCCTCCTACTAGACAAAGTGAGTTCATCTCATCCATTTTATGTGACAAAAGAGATGATGTAGCTGGACAAATAAATTGCATAAAAGGAATATGCAAAACATGTGCTAATTTGTCTCTTTTTCCATTAAAAAATGAAAATATTGATGTAACAAAGATGGTAAGTTGCAAGAGTTACAAATATGTAAAGAATGAAACAAAATTTGGGAAAGAATCCAAAAGATTAGAATTTGTTGAAGAGGAGAGACATGTTGGAGTATTTATGGACAATTTTAAAAAAATGATTCAACCCTACATTCATCATGTTTTTTTTGCAAAGTGGCAAGCACAAAAATTCCAAACACTGAGAGACAATTTCCCACTTGGAACTATTGTATCAGTTGTTGAATTTGTAGAAAATTATTCTTTTGTTCATCAAAAGGCAATTAAGTCAAAATACTATTTTTCAGAGAAAATTACTATTATGGTACATGTGTGTTATCAACACACACAATTAGATTTGGATGGTATTAAGAGCACATTTGAAGCACGGGTCATCAAGAAGGAATATCATTTTTATATAAGTGATGATAGAGAGCATGACATTCATTATGTAGAACACTGCTTCAAGATGTTTTTTACAAATTTGAAAGAAAGAGGTATAAAATCGATAAACATTATGTTTGGTCAAATTGATGTGCTACACAATTCAAATCATCAAGACCATTTTATGCACTATGTAGATATCATCGTAATGAAAACATACCACATGTCTGGAGTGTCTTTGAGAGTGGACATGGAAAAGGTGAACATGATGGTACTAGAGCTTGCATCAAACGTGCTATATGAGAGTATCAAATGAATTATAAGGGAGTGCATATAAAAAATGCACATGATGTGGTTGAATGGTGCAAGACACATTTCGTACCAAATGAGAATGACATGTCATCAAGATTGACTCAGGCAGTGCCATATAGAAATTTTTGGGAGATAAAAGGTATGCACACATTTTTAAATTATTTGAAAGTGTTTAAAAATTTTATGATATTTTTATTCAAATTATATTTATATAGAATGTATTATATATGCATTTGTTCAGGTGTGGATAGAAAAATTATGCATGGTTGCAATAGGATAGAAAAGATGCGATATTTGCATTCAGTTATGAGTATGAATTGTCACAATTGCATGTTGAACACTAGGGACTGCTCATGCTTTTATTGTCATTGCATTGCTGAGAATTATGAGGAATGTATCAATCAAGACTGTGGATATGTAGGTGCATATAATCTAGTGCCACTAGTTGTTACTAATACATTTGATAGAGATGAATATGAAAACTTCAATGATGTCCCTTTGATTTCTATTGATTATGATCATATCTTAGCATTGGTCAAAATTGGTAAGTATATATATTTCACATTATATGGTCTATTGAGCTGCATGTATAGATAGATAGATAGATCTATAGATTAAACTAAGTAAATTTTAAGATCTGACACATGTATATATAAATTTACTGTGCAGGAGATGTCTTTGCAGTGATTCCTAAGCATGGAAATGTAGGAGTTGGTTATTATTTACTGTGTTGTACTACGGAGAGGATGAAGCTACTTGAACCTGAAGAAAGTGATGGAATGTTGTTCCCCATAGGTCTGTATTGTTGGCATGTGATTTTTTGGAGTACTGGAAATGTTCTAAGGGTTGTCATTTATTGCAGCACTTATGATAGTATGATAGCATGTTGTGGAGATTGCCACTGGATTCACTGTCATGCAAATGACTAAGTCCAAAATCAAGAAAATAGGGTACAGTGCCACAGTTTTGGATAGCGATGAAGACATACAAGGTTTTATGGCTTGCAAATTTAAATAGAGGTATTTTTGGATATGTACATGCCTCAGTTAAGATCACATGAGTTTTTGATTGCTGGTGTGCAAGATATAGTGTTTGGAAGGTGTGTGAAGATAGTAAAATAATATATCAGGGTACATGAACGGTTGCGAAGATTAAGGAAAGCATAATGGATATGGTAACATGCTAAGACTTGTAAATAAAGTATAATGCCAACTCTTTGGTAATATAAGAGCATTGAATCCATATATATCATTTGCACAAGTTTCTATTATGTTTTGTATGACAATTGTGTAGCCGACTGGAAGGCCAACTTTGTATAAATATAGATTACTCTTGTGAAAGAAAATATATGGATGATGTATAGATGACAAGTTTGTGAATAGAATAGCAGAAGTCAGATGTGAGATCAGTAAGAGGCCGAGCTAAAATTGTAACTATCTAAGAAAGATAATTGCTTGTATTGTTCCCTTGTTGAAAACTATTTTGGGACAGTTTTGATTATAAGAGAAGTTTAGAGACAAGACCTTATGGGGAAAATCAAAGAAAGTTCTGATAATGACACATCAGACAAAGTAAAGATGTTGGAACAAGAAAAAGAGGAAATCAATCTCTTGATGATCAAGGAGATTTAGCATGAGAAGGATCAAAGAAACAAAGTTGAAGAGTCACTAAAACAAGGAAACCTGATGAAGGATGCTCCCCTTAATACCACAAATGCATAACATAAATAGAGAAACAACAACAATATATGCAAGAACCAAAAATGGGCTTCTTATTATCTCCACAAATGTGGAATTACAAACTTTCAGAATTACAATATGCAAAGCGACATGGGCATTCCCTTACAATATTCTTTAGTACAAAGCCTCGAATCAATATCCAGATCCACTACCCAGAACTATCCCAAACTACCTAAGACAACACTACAACCTTCCTTATATAGGCAATTTTCCACTGCCTAGGAAGGTTCCAGAATTTTAGCCAACAAGGCCAACCAAACTTAGAATTATTTTATTTTACAATTTCTTACATCAACGTCAGCTCAAAATAACTTTTGAAACTAAAACATAAATTTTGAAGGAAAATCATTTTTTGCCATTTCAGGTGACCAAACATCCAAAGATCATAAGTCATCGCCAGTTGACCCGATTGACTATTATAACCCCATTCCAGAAAGGCCACGAAGTGCTCTATAGGCTTGATTGGCGCAAGCGCCTATCACCCAAATTATTGACCTCATCTGGGGCCTCTAAAGCCTTCAAAAATGAGTTCAAAGTTTCTGTACCCTATTGCCAATACTGAAAATCTTCAATATCTACAAAGCTAGACTTGATCTGTCAATGAAAGTTTACTGGCAGGTTGATATGACCAAAATGAACCTCGAGGGAAGAAATCAAAATATTCCAAGATCGGATGACCAACTTACTAAAAATATCAAGTTTCCATAAATAGCAACTCTGCACAAGATAGCCCTTATTGAATACAAAACATAAATATTTTTGGGTGATGCAAGATTGCTCTTACACCTAGGATGCTCCTACATCAGACACCTAGGGTAATTTGAGAAGTGACCCTATCATGACTTAGGTGTGCAGAGGAAAACCAAGATAGTTAACCTCCTCCTTTGTTAGCCATGATGAAACCTCAACAGGTCATCCTTTCCATTTGACCAAATACTCTTCATATGTCCTATTCCTTGTGCTTCTGCCAACATGACTATCTAGTATGTCTTCAATCTCCTTGATATCTAAACTGGCTGCTGGAATACTCCACTGTGCTATTGTAACCTCATCTTCAACACCTCCTTCATGATACTCTGTCAGATCTGAAACATTAAATACTGATGAAATATTCAGCTCAGTAGGCAACTCAACCTCATATGCATTTCCTAAATCATGCTTCTTCAGTATCTTACATGACCCAAACTTCTTCATTTTCAACTTGTTATATGTACCAACTAGAAATCGCTCCTTCCGCAAATGAACCATGACTTCATCTCCAACCTGAAATTCCTTATGCCTCCTTTTCTCATCTACCTTAGCCTTCTATTGCACATTCATCTTGGTAATGTGCTTCCTCACCTCATCATGGATGCTCTTCAAATGTTTTACAAAATCCTTAGCTTGAGAACTACTTATTTCTCCTTTATCTATTTTTCCCAATTCAGATGCATTTCTAGGGTCCTACTTCCATATCCAATTTGTGGATGATGTAATGAACTAAACTTCAAATCTATCTTCAACTCTTCACTTTCTGTGAGTGTCATTCTATGTGCTACCTTATTTGGCAAACTGGCTCCTAGAATCAAGTCCATATGATGACTCATCTTTCTTACTTGTGGTAATCTATCAGGTGCATTATCAGATACAATATCCTAAAACTCATTCAATAATTCTACAACTTCTATAGGTACATCTTCTACTTCCTCTTTCCCATCCTTTGGAATTAAGGTAAAACACATATGCTCATGCCGCATACCATCTATGAAATTTCCTCTATCAACAAAAGTTATTCTTGCATTACCACATACCTTTTCTTCAGTCTCCTTCAATGGCTTTAGCTTATGTCGCACTCCATCCTTTGTCAAGGAATATGTATTCATATGACCATCATGTATAGCACATATGTCAAACTACCACATCCTACCCAACAACATATGACATGCATCCATAGATATGATATCATATAGTACCTCATCATGGTACCCGCCAATCTTGAACTTTACTAGGCACTGTTCACTGACCATGACCTTGTGGTCATCCTGCACCCAGGCAACCCAATATGGATGTGGATGTTTCTACCTCTTGAGCTTCAACTTTGTCACCATATCTTCTGACACCAAATTATCAGTACTACCACCATCAATAATCACATCACAAAACTTACCCTCACACTTGCACTTGGTGCGAAACAAGCTCCTTCTTTGCTCATGTTCATTCTCACCACTCAACATTTCTCTTCTATTAATCGACATTTCTCCTCTTTCAGCATCTTCAAAATTTGATGATTTGACATCTTCATCTACATGTGCAACTTTGGCCTGGCCTTCTTTCCTCCTATTTATCCTTCCTTGGCACTGAGGAGATTCAAATGCCCTATGACCTTCTTCTCCATAGTGAAAACATGTTCCATAGAAGCCTCCTCTTCCTGATCCTTGTCCTCTTCCTCTTCCTCTCTGATCTCTATTATTCTGATCATGGAAATGATTGAAATTATCTCCTCTCTGATTCTAATTGTTACTAGCCTCATCCTACTTTTTTGGATCTTCATTTCAATCTCCATATGATCTTCCATCAAATCATCCACCATGACCTCTTCTCTTTTGTCTGCTCTCAAATTTCTTGTTCTACTTTTCCTCTACTTTTAGGGAAAACTGGTATACTTGTTCAATATTGTTCATTCGAACTAGATTCAACTCCTCCTGAATGCTCAGCCTCAATTGATTAAGGTAACATGCAACTTTCTCCTTATCAGCTTCTGCATGGCCTGCTCTAATGAGGATTGGATAGAACTCCTCTATATACTCCTGAATAGATTGTCCCGCTTGCTTCAAACTTTGGATTTTCTTCAGTAGGTCAATCTCATAATTAATAGGAATGAATTGTCACTTCAATTTATCCACCATCTGATGCCATCTTGTAATTTTATCCTTTCCTCTTCGATTTCTCTCCAACTGAATCTCTTGCCACCAGATCTTTGCATGACCTTTCAATTTGGCCTTTGCAAATTTGACCTGATCAGGATCCTCGATATCTTCATACTCAAAATATTCTTCACATTCATTGATCCAGTCGATCAACTCCTCTGGGTTAAGATTTCTTGAAAATGAGGAACCTCAATCTTAGGTCTTTTTCTGATCTTGGAAATGGACCGAAAAAGTCTTTCTTCCTCTTGGTTCACAACTTTGACTTCTCCTTCTTGATATTCTTCTTCATCTTTATCCTCATTTTTATCTTTGACATTAAGATTCATTCCTCTGCAAATCTCTTCTTGCAATGCTCGCACTTGTCTCTGGAGCGCTCTAACCTCAAGTGTTACAACACTAGCTCTTCCGCCACATTCCCTTCATGGAGGAATTTTTATGCTTCTCACTGAAACCCTAACCATGGTCCTGGTGCAAACTACCTCACAGTCAGCAATCTGTTTACACAAAAACCCTAACCCACAGTCCTAGTGCAAACTGCCTCACAATCGGTGATCTGTTTACACAGAAACCCTAACCCACAGTCCTCGTGCAAACTGCCTCACAATCGACAATCTATTTACACACTCAAGAACTCCTACTCTGATACCACTTGATGAAGGATGCTCCCCTTAATACCACAAATGCATAATAGAAACAAAGAAACAACAACAATATATGCAAGAACCGAAAATGGGCTTCTTATTATCTCCACAAATGTGGAATTACAAACTTTTAGAATTACAATATGCAAAGCCACATGGGCATTCCCTTACAATATTTTGTAGGACAAAGCCTTGAATCAATATCTAGATCTACTACCCAGAACCGTCCCAAACTACCGAAGACAACACTACAACCTTCTTTATATAGGCAATTTTCCACCGCCTGGGAAGGTTCCAGAATTTTAGCCAACAAGGCTGACCAAACTTAAAATTATTTTATTTTACAATTTATTACATCAAAGTCGGCTCAAAATAACTTTTAAAACCCAAACATAAATTTTGAAGGAAAATCATTTTCCGCCATTTCAGGTGACCCAACTTCTGAAGACAATAAGTCATCACTAGTTGACCTGATTGACTATTATAACCCCATTCATGAAAGGCCACGAAGCACTCTACAGGCTTGACTGGTGCAAGCACCTATCACCCAAATTGTCAACCTCATTCAGGGCCTCTAAAGCTTCAAAATTGAATTCAAAATTTTTGTACCCTGTTGCCAATACTGAAAATCTTCAATATCTACAAAGCTAGACTTGATCTGTCAATGAAACTTTACTGGAAGACCGATATGACCAAAATGAACCTCCAAGGAAGAAATCAGAACATTCCAAGATCGGATGACCAACTTACTAAAAATAGAATGTTTCTATAAATAGAAGCTCTACACAAGATAGCCCTTATTGAATACAAAACATAAATATTTTTGGGTGATGCAAGATTGCTCTTACACCTAGGATGCTCCTGCATCAAAACCTCCAGATTGAAGATATGAAAATAAAACTTGGCCATTACAAAGATAAATATTAGGAATTGGACAACTACAATCAAATCATCAAAGGTGAACTCACTCAAGCTAGACTGCTCATTGTAGAAATAAACATGAGAAATGACAAGAATAATGAACAAAGAATAGAACAAAAGTCTAAAGGAGACATGAGTGGACCCAATAAAGTTGGAAGTTCAAGAACTCAAGAAGAACCAAAAGAAGCCAAGAATGAAGAAAGATCTATTCCAAATGAAATACCTAAAAATGAAGATTCTAGAGAACAATTCAGACCCTTCAGAGGTAGATGCTTCAGATGCAAAAAGTTGGTCACATGAAAAGAAAATGCAGAAGTAATGATAATTCTAAGCCCTTTACCAGCTACTATTTTAATTGCTATGAGTATGGACACAAAAAGGAAGATTGTAGAAAACCTGATCAATCCAGGTATAAGCAAGACTATATCAGAGAAGAAACTGCAGCGAAGATTACATGTCAGAAATGTAATAACTTTGGATACACAACAAGGTACTATAAGTTGCAGACCAGTCAAGATAGAAGAAGACCACCCATCTACTATAAATGCAATAATCTAGGTCACATTGTGAAGTTCTGTAGATACAATGGAGACAACAACAAAAGAGGACCAAGAAGATCTAATGAGCCAGAAACACCACCACCTATAGTCATAAGGATGAATATTATTGACAGTGGTAAAATCCTAAATGATTACATAAATGAAAGCAAGAAATTAGAGAATGACAAGATATGGCAAGTAAAAATTCTAAATAAGGCAGTGGTTAAGGGAGAGACAGCTTGTGATTTTGTGTCTTTGCATGAATAATTCTTTGAGGCATCAGCCTAAAAGGCATCATGGCCTCATGGGGAGTAGTGGATGAAAACAATAGAAATTATCCAGCCCTTGTATGAATGGAATAAGCTCATGCGAGCTTAGGTATGATATGTACAAATGTCTTTGAATCTGTGGTGATATCGCAACACCTAAAGATTCATCTTCTGTGTTCACGAGTTTTGCATTAACTGAACGACATGTGAAGTTGAGCTACTCATGTTTAATACACACACTCAACTTTTGATGGATAAATGACTTGAAAGATTTTATTTCTCCACCATTTGTTGATGGTCGACTAAGGAGAGTAGAAGTGTAAAGGCTAAGCAGTAATCTTGCAGAGATAGATGAAAGAAAGATATAGAATTATAGAAAACCTAGTAGAAAAGTATGAGGACACCATTTGTTTCATGGTTGAAACTGATTGTATCTTCTTTGAGGCATTTGAGCCTAGAAAAAAATGGTGTTATCCTATGGGATATGAAGTAAGTGCTGAAGTACTAACTATGCAAGTAGAGCATGTATTAGCAACAAAGAAGGATCCTACCCAAGAAAGATGGGGTACATACAGAGAAAAATATGAAAAATTCAGAGAAGAACAAGAGAAAGTAACAAGAAAGAGGAAAGTCAACAAGATAGTGGAAGATATCACTACAATGGTGGGTATTACAAAAGCACAATTGATAGACATCAAAAACAAGATGGAGGCATCTTCTAGATTTTCCACTGATTCACCCACTCCACTGAAAGATGAGAAGACAACTACTATTGATAGTATCATTGATTTATCAGTTCCTCAAGAGGAAGAAACACATGAAGATGAAATTGCAATTTTTCCTAGAAGATCGTCTAGGACAGTCAAGCAGGCTAGTCCAAAAGGAAGAGAGGTAGAGGTAAAGAGGAAGAAAAAGGAAGAGAAGACAACATACAAAGAAGAAGAGAAAATGGTTCAAAAGAGTCCACAATCCTTGTGGAAACTAGACATGAAAGCACTATAGAAAAGGATTATCAAGGATGGGAGCCTGATATCAGTAAACAGATATTATGAAAGATATAGTCCTGAGGAGAAAGAAATCATTGAAGATACTCTCATTGAGCATCTATTAATCTTCAAAAAGAACTTTTTGGAATTTGAAGGAAGTGTTCCCAAAGATCTGTATAGCAAACTGGAAATTTGAAAATAGTTAGCACATTCTAAAGATGAAAACATAAGAAATAAAACTATTGATGATATGTTGCTAGTTGTGTCTATACAGGAAAGAGAAAGGATCATAAAGACAATAAAACCTCTTCTAAGAACAAAGACCAGGCTAGTCAAAATCATGGATAGAAGATATGATGAGGTAATTGATGATACCCAAAAGGCACTAGATCAAGTTCTAATGAATACCATACCCAAAAAGGTGTCACTGCCTAAGATTGCTAAACCTATGTCCTTGGGTTTAGGAGAGAGTTCACAAATAGTGGATAAGAGTGCTCAAGTTAACTTGCAACTAGAATTCTTTGTCACTAGTCTGCCTATTAGCCTTGACACTTCATAGGATATAAATGATCCATTCATGCACAAGATGGATAGTGCGATGGAAGTCTAATATTAGGAATAGACAAAAGAGAGGAAATCAGAAGAAAAACAAGCATAAAAAGTACAGGATAAGGAGTTACAATAAGGACATCAAGAAAAACAACCTAAGGCAGAAGAGACCACTGAAATCAGACTCGATTCATCTCTATTGTTGGAAAGTGTTTCCAAACTAGTAAGTTCTGATGTGGACTGCATGGATGAAGATGAACTAATGAAACTCTCATTTATGGCATTTACTAAAGCTAAGGAGAGATCAACCCAGAAAGGAGACAATAGAGCCAAGATAATGGGCAGGGTAGTAGAAACAATAAACAAGCTACTACCCTCTCCAATTATCCTAAAAGACATGGATGAAACTGAGAATCTCAGTATAGTACTGGATAGCTTTGATAGTCACTTTGACTCATTGCTAAAAACAACAGAGGAGAAGGCTGAAAGAAACTTCTTGGAGAAGTTAAGAAAAGTTCATAACTCTATCTCATGGGACTTAGACATTCTTAAGGCTACCACTCTTAAAGCCAAGAGATATGTGGCACAAGGCAGGAAACTATATAGTCATTGCATAAATCCTTGCAAATATTTGAAAAATGTTGAGAAGGCCATAGCAAAAGATAGGGTCAGTCTGGATAGAATAGTGGACAGTTGTGAGTCATCTTTGCAAATTATGGAAGAAATTGACAAGGAGACATACAGGTTACTAGAGAAAATAAGGATACTAGAAATGGAGAAAGGGAGAGTTGCAGACAAGTTTAGTTCATTAAGACACCTATTAACTCCCATGCAATCAATATTGGAGACTCATCTCCCTGAGATGATAAAGGTTGAAATTTCAATGACAGTATCTACTCTCACTGAGCTTAAGGCAACATAGACAGCATCGTATGCACTGAATGAGTTAATCCATGTCAATGAGCTACTAATAAGTTCATGGGTTGAGGAGATTAAGACCTTGGAAACATCTTTCCATGATGTCTTAAATCTGGTAAGCAAGAACTAGACCACATATGCTTTAGTTTTGAAATTTTGAGAATAACCTTTGCCATTGATGTCAAAGGGAGAGGAAGAAAATGAGAAAAGAGAAGGAAAAGAAGAGAAGTGCTTTGTGACACTTAGTCATTTTTCTAAGTATTTCCATCAATGCCAAAGGGAGAGATTGTTGGCATGTGATGTTTTGGAGTACTATAAATCTTCTAAGGGTTGTCATTTATGGCAACACTTATGATAGTATGATCACATGTAGTAGAGATTGCCATTGGATTCACAGACATGAAAATGACTAAGTCCAAAATCAGGAAAATAGGGTACATTGCCATAGTTTTGGATACCATTGAAGACATACAAGGTATCATGGCTTCTGAAGTTAACTAGAGGTATTTTTGGATATGTACATGCCTCAATTAAGATCACATGAGTTTTGGATAGCTGGTGTGCAAGATATAGTGTTCGGAAGGTGTGCAAAGATAGTAAAATAGTATATCAGGGTACATGAATCGTTGTGAAGATTAAGGAAAGCATAATCGATATGGCAACATGCTAAGACTTGTAAATAAAGTATAATGCCAAATATTTGGTGATATAAGAGCATCGACTCCATAAGTATCATTTGCACAAGTTTCTATTATGTTTTGTATGACAATTATGGAGCCGACTAGAAGGCTAATTTTGTATAAATATAGATTGCTCTTGTGAAAGAAAATATATGGATGATGTATAGATGACAAGTTTGTCAATAGAATAGTAGAAGTCAAATGCAAGATCAGTAAGAGGCTGAGCTACCACTGGAACTATCTAAGAAAGATAAGTGCTTGTATTGTTACCCTATTGAAAACTATTTTGGGACAGTTTTGATTGTAAGAGAAGTGTGCTCACTACCTTTAAATGGGTGTTTTGTATGCCCCTAACAGGGTTTTTGTAATCCTCTAACAAAAAAATGTACTATGTAATAATCAGCTCCTAACAGGGCTAGGACTCCTAACATGGACATTATATTTTAGTACATATTTTTGGGTACCATCCCCACCAGGGTTTTCCCTTTAACTAGGGTTTCCTCGAGAACAAATCATGGTGTCATGAGTAATGTGTTATGCTTATCTATTCTTTTCAGTTATGCATTACTTTGGATTATTTATAATTGTTTGAAATTAAAATCAAAGTTCTATAATATTGATTCACCCCCCTCTCAATTTTACCTAATCCTAACATGTATATGGTTTACATCAATATATTGAACTCAATTTATAAATTTTAAATTTCAACCTTTTAACAAATTTCAAATTGAAACACTACCATGCTCTACAAATTCCTGCCCAAGCTTTGTTTTCAAACTGCAGGCTCCCATGCCCGCATCCCCTGGGGGAGAATCTTCCCCCTCATAGGCCCTCCTCTTGGACCCCATGCTAGTCCCGTGATTACCTCTGTCATAGACTCACTAAAAGATTCAATGGAGGGAATCCAAAGGGCATCCTCTTCTTTTGATGCTCCTTCATCCCCCCCCAAATCCAATTGGAAAGGCACTCTTGTTGGTGAAGCCCAAAAATCTCTGGATGCTCTCCTGGTGGATTTCATTCAGAGTGAGGAAGGCACCAAACTTTCACTCCCAGATTCTGTGGTGAGTAGGACTATAGCAGATTTTCAGCTGGCTCTAGTAGGTCGATTCTTCAAATTTTGACCTACCATTGAAATTGTTAGAAAATGGGTGTCTACCCAATGGAAGATTAAAGGATTTGTCCTTGTCTCGGCTATGCCAGGAGGGTTTTTTCTTTTCAATTTCACTACTCTGGAGGACGTGGCTTTCATCCTGTCAGGGTCATGGGTCTATGGAAAACACTTCCTAGCCCTAGCAAAATGGAAACCCGGGTTTAACCTAGCAACTGAGCTGACCTGAATGGCCCCTGTTTGGGTTTGACTCCCTGGTCTCCCTTTAAAATATTGGGATGATCAAGTGTTTAGATGGATAGGAGACTCCTTTGGAACATTTATCATTACAGACAAGGTAACCCACTCTAAATACAGGCTGGTATTCACAATATTCTGTGTGAATGTCACTCTGAACAAAACCCTCTCCAACTTTTTTTAGTTTGAAATCCAAACTAGGCAGATGGAATCAAGCACTAGTGTATGAAAATACCACTCTCTTTTGCTAGAGATGTGATACCATAGGTCATTCTAGTGATACTTGCAAGGCCTCCCAACAGGGAACAAAAAAAGGGAATAAGGATAAGGGAACAACTGAGGATCCACCCTTAACTACTAAAGGAGAGGAGAAGGATAAGACCAGCTCATCCCCAGTGGCTGAAGTGTTGGAAAACCCAAAGTGGGAAAACCAAGAGATGGAAGAAGGTGAGATAGTCTCCCCTCTAGAGAAAGAAGTGGTACACCCTAAACTTGAACTGCCAAAACCTCTGCCTATGGAGGAGCCAAATCTCCTTCCTTCGATGGAGCCATTGGAGAACCCCCCAATGGCCTCCCTGGAGATGAGTGAGATTAGCCATATTGTGTTCAACCAACCCACCATTGTGGTTTCCCTTGAGCTTAAATCCCCTAAATTTAATACAAAACCTCCCCCTCAGCTAGAGAAAAAGAACCACCCCTCATCTCCCAACTCTCTGGGTGTAGATTGTTGTGTGGAGGAAGATGACGGGGAATGAAAAATGCAAAAAAATAAAACCAAGCCCAAGAAGGCTAATGTGGGGGTGGAGACACCCAAAGGAAGGCTATCAGATCACACTAGGAGATCAAGATGGACTATAAGGGATGTTGCAGTAGGTAGGCATAAAACCCTACAAACAAGATTTAGAAATAAGAAATGATTTATCTTTCTTGGAATGTTAGGGGTTTAAACAACTCCCTCAAACAAAGTGTTGTTAAACATTACATTTTTTACCATAAGTTGGATATTCTGCTCATCCAAGAAGTTAAAAACTTTTAATAACTCTGTCACCCTAGTTTCCAATCTCTGGCCGGGGACTGAGTTCCTCTATTCTGAAGCTTATGGGGCTTCCGAGGGAACTGCTATTCTCTGGAACCCCAATACAGTCACAGGCCAACTACTCACTTCGTCATCCAACTTCCTTGCTGTGACTTCCAGGAAAAAAAGGCTTGAGTGGCACCTATTCAATATATATGCCCCTAATACTCGGTCTAGATGGGCTTCCCTTTGGAATGATTTGTCCCTTTGGATAGACCAGGAAACTTATGCTAATTACTTGCTAGCTGGTGACTTCAACACCCCTCTTTACCCCTTGGAGAAATGTGGTGGATTAATGGACTACTCTGATAGTATGGGGGACCTAGTAGATTTTATCTGCTACACCAACCTTCTGGACATTGTTCTGAAAGGAAACCCCTACACCTGGACCAACAATAGGAAAGGCTCCCATCTCTTCTAGGTGTGGCTTGACCATTTCCTTCCCACCTCTTTGTGGGATCTCTGCTTGACCTCCACCTTGTCCTCCCTCCCCAAAACTACTTCTAATCATAACCCCCTCCTTCTTTCTTGGTGAGACTCCCCCATGTATGGCCCAAGCACCTTTAGGTTCAAAATTTTGTGGTGCTCTCACCCTTCTTTTAGAGACCAAGTGAAATCTCGGTGGGCCACTAACATCAGAGGCACTACCATGTTCAGGATCACCTAGAAACTGGAAATTATTAGAAGAGAGGTCAAGAGCTAAAGTAAACATAATTTTGGTGATTTCCATAAAGAGAAGAAGGAGCTTACTAAAACCTTAGTGTCCCTCCAAGCCCAATTGGCTACTAGAAATCCCCCACCCCAGATATAGGTGGAAGAAGAAATAGCTAGACACAAATGGTAGGAAACTCTAACTAAAGAGGAAATCTACTAGAAGAAATGATCTAGAATACAATGGCTTGCAGAAGGGGACAAAAACATGACCTTCTTCCACAGGTCTTCTAGCAACCAAAAAAGAAGGAACACCATCAACACAATTAGTGATGAGGGAGGGAATGAAGTTATTGAAAAAGAGAAAATCAATCAAGTCATGGTAAACTACTTTAAAGGACTGTATTTGAATGATGGACAAATGTGCTCCATTAACACCCAAAATCAACTTCTAGAGAACATCCAAAGTGCTATTTCTCACAATGATAATGAACGGCTCATGAAATGTGTCTCTGATGAGGAGGTCAAGACGGTGGTCTATTCTATGGGTACTTATAAATGCTCGAGACATGATGGCTTCCCCCTGACTTTCTTTTAGGAGTACTGGGATATTCTAGGACTAGATGTCACCCGCACTGCCAAAGATTTATTTAGAACAGTGCATCTTTTAAGGAAACATAACAAAAATTATATTGGTACTGGTCCCCAAGAATGACAACCCCACCTCCATGTTGAACTTCAGGCCCATCAGGCTTTGCAATACATTTTACAAGATCCTCACTAAGATATAGGTCAACAGAATAAAGCCTCTACTGGATAAGGCAATTAGCACTACTCAAAAAGGTTTTGTTCTCAGAAGGTAGATCCTTGATGTGGCCATCTCCACCCATGGAATCATCCACTCCATGGATAGGAGCAACATTCCAATTATGGCTTTCAAACTTGATATCTCTAAAGCCTATGATAAAGTTAATTGGTCATTCTTTCTTAAAATCCTTAGTAGGATGGGGTTCAATGAGAAGATTATGCACATTATCCAAGAATGTACTCAAATTTTCAACTTCTCTATTTTAGCCAATAGCACCCCAGGTAATTTCTTTCAACCTAAAAAGGGTGTCAAGCAGGGTGACCCTCTCTCCCCCTACCTTTTCATTATGGTGGTTGAAGTCCTCAGCAAGAATCTGACTATGCTATCCTCCATGGGGAGAATACAAGGTGTCAAACCTGCTTCCACTCTACATTAGATTGTGTTGGAGAAATTCATGGATGACACTTTCCTCTTTGCCTATTTTTTGGTGATTGAGGCTAGACAGTGGAAGAAAATTCTAAAAAATTATGCCCGGGCTTCTGGACAATGTATTAACTATCATAAAAGTCAAATGTTCTTCTTCAATACTCCCATTGAGACACAAAATAGAGTGCTTCAAATTATGGTTTGTTAGTCTGCATCACTCCCCTCTACCTATTTATGCCTCCCCCTAATGGTTAAAGAGGTTTCCCATGAATTCTATAACTCCATCTTGGAAAGAACCCATAGGAAACTTGCTAGATGAAAAGGGAAGATTCTAAGAAACGCTGGTAAACTGTAGTTGGTGGCTTTTACTCTTCAGGGGATCCCGGTCTGCTTTCTGTCTCTCTTTAAGATCAAATGCAACATGGTGGATAGGTTAGAAAAAATTTAGAGAACTTTCTTGTAGGCTGGTTCTGAAGAGAAAAAGAGGATGTCCCTGTTCAATTGGGATATTTTTTTGTCTCCTGAAACGTCTGGGTGGTTTGGGCTTAAGGAGAATTAGCTTGATGAATAGAGCCCTCACCATGAAAGTGGCCTGGACGCTCATAGAAAGGAAATCAGACTGGTGTAAGATCATGGAAGCTAAGTACCTTCAAGGGCACACCTACGAGGAGATGTACCAAGATAATGACCTCCCTGATGGCTCCAAACTTTGGGCGAACATATGAAAATGTAAAACCTTTCTCTCTAAAGGTGCTTTCTTGCAGCTCGGTGATGGGAGATCCATTAGATTCTAGAATCACTATTGGATTCTGAACTACCCTAACCTTGGTAGAAGATTCACCCCCTCATGAACTACCTTGGGCCTATCCTTGGCAACAAAGCTTCCAACTACATTGCTGGAGGGAATTGGAAAGATATATCTAATTTGGTCAGAGACAGACCAAAACTAATGCACTTGGCTTTGGAGCTCATGGAAATTTTGAGAAATGCCAAAATCCCAAGAATTAGTGGCCATGATTCCATCATTTGGGCCCCCACCCAAGCGGGTACCTTCTCAATCAAGAGTTCCTACAACCTTCTTCTGAAGGAAGAGAATAATCTAGAGGATTGGACGAAGGTGTGGATTCCTCAGCTCATGCTGAAAATCAACTTCTTCTGGTGGAGCCTTATGCATGGTAAAGTCTTAACTCAGGACAACCTCATAGAAAGAGGCTTCTCTATGGCCAGAAGGTGTGTCCTATGCAAAAAAGAGGAGTAAACAGTGAGTCACCTATTCATACACTATGATTTTACCACTAACATTTGGCAGGATGTTATTAGAAAATTGGGAATCTCGTGGGTTTTGGGTTATGATGTCCACCAGTTTACCACTTGCAGATCTCCCTCCAATCATCCCCTACTCCAACTCCTATGGCGAATTCTGCCTCTGCACATTTGTTGGACTATTTAAAAAGAAAGGAATAATAGGATATTCAGGGAGTCTAATTCCCCACCTGAAGCTTGCATCTATCTTTGAACCAAGCTCCTCTACAAGAATGCCAATGTGGCTGAGTGGAAACTCCCCTTGGCACCTCCCTCTTCCTGGGAAATCAAAATGGTTGATACTTGGAATCTACTGACGAGTTTATCCAAGTTTGACGACTCCAAGTTAAAGGCTAGAAAGGCTACCCGATGGGTTGCCCCACAAAGAGGCTAGACCAAATTAAATTTTGATGGTGCGGCTAATAATCTCACCCAGGGTGGGGGAGGTGTACTAAGAGACCACAATGGCACTTGCCTCTTGGCTTATGGGGGGTTGCTTAAGAATTGCACTGTCAATCAAGTTGAGGGCATGGCTCTCTTATGGGGGATTAAATTTTCCATTCAAATGAATACCAGACTGCTAGAAATCAAGGGAGATTCCAAAGTGGTGGTGGAGGCTATCAAAAGTAGTGCTAATGTGGGGTGGCATGTCAGCACCATTATTCTAAAATCTATGACCTTCTTAACAATCTCCAATGCATGACTATTTCCCTCACTTACAGAGAGGGAAATGTGGTGGCAAATTTGATGGTTGATATTGGTCTTAAGCAAACCATGCTAAGAAGTTGGGAGGAAATCAGTGAGCTACCTTGGGAAACCCACCAGTTGATTGGGTGGGAGAAAAATGATGTCGTTAATGTTTAAAATGTGTCAGGTTGTCAACTTTGCTGAAGACCCTACCTTCATTACGTGTCGGCATAAGATGATGATATTTGTGATTATGTATAAGTATGCCCAAAATTCCATAAAGGATGATAATTGCCTTTCATGCGAATAAGTGCGGAAAGATAGTTGTCCACATCAGCAAGCTTTTTTGGTTAACAAGGACACTAAGTGCAGCTCTGGCGTAACTGCTAATTATGGCACTTGAAGATCTGATGGATATCATCGTACGGAGCTGGGTTCCCCAAATACCACCCAAGGCATGCCTTTTGAGTATATTTTACCCTTTAAATAGTTAACTCTAAACAACCTATTTTATGCTTTGTTTCACGAAGCTTGGCCCTACAATTCTCAAGAAAATGTGGCGTAGGATAAGGAGATTATCGACATGGGAGGTAATACTTTATGCATTGAACTTGATAAGATTGATGAGGCGTTCACTTCTGACCCTTTGGTGACCCACTACTATAAGGAGAGTGGTATCTAGGGTTTCATGGAGCATATGAAGGGAGGGCATGATGAGCAATTATCCAAGTAGTTCATGTCTTCTTGGAATAATAGGAAAGTTTCTATTGGAGGTATCCACTTCCAGATTAATGAGGAAGTTATTGCTAAGGTGATAGGACTCTCACTGG
The DNA here is from genome assembly GCA_027943335.1 of Chamaecyparis obtusa. Classification (NCBI taxonomy): domain Eukaryota; kingdom Viridiplantae; phylum Streptophyta; class Pinopsida; order Cupressales; family Cupressaceae; genus Chamaecyparis; species Chamaecyparis obtusa. The sequence continues at coordinate 206,492 of BSBK01004174.1, forward strand.
AGGTAAGAAAATATAAAAAAACCAGTAGGACACCAGACCTAACAAACCTAAACCAATTCTTCAAGGTGGGGCAAATTCCAGTGAAGAAGTCTAGAGGCTTCAATCGCGAGGAGCTCCTGGAGTTTTGGCCCAAGCTGTGCCTCATTGTGATGAATTATTTCACCCTCGAAGGTAAATATATAGTGTTCTAAGTACTATTACCATTTACCTTTCCTTAATCATATCAGGAATAAGAATCTCATATCCATTCCCTTTTACCTCCTTCATTCTATTGAAAGTAATATTTTGGATATTAGGGAAAACCCTAAAAAGCCGATCCCTATTCTCCACCAGGGTCTCCTACTCTATCTTTATAACTTCTATACTGCTCTATCTTTATAACTTCCATAGGGCCATTTTCCTTCTGCCCCAAGCTCCCCTTGTTATCCAAGAGGTCACCCAGGATGATTCTCCTCTGAAAACCGATAATCCCACCTAATCCACCTCTCTCCAGGAAATTTTGGAAATGGACCTTGTCCCTAAAGAAGGAAAAAGCTGCAAAAGATGTGTGAAAAACCCTTTTAAAAAGGTGGAGAACCTTTAAGAATTCCATGTTTCCAAATCTTTACATGCTAAATATTTGAAGGAGATGGACAATACCCCTAAGACCAAAAGGAAGCCCAAGAAATGAAGGATTTTGGATAGCCAAGTCAAGTTAGAGGTGGATTTGGGGGGCTCTATCCGCCGTTCAAATAGAATTGCTAAGGAGAGATGCAAAACCAAAATCAGGGAAATGACCTTGAAGGAGAAGTCCCCTTCGGTTAATGTTTCCCATTCCACTAAGTTGATTGAGGGCTCTTTTGATGACCACCTAAGCTCGTGTAGGACTGGCACTACTCCCCCCTGAACCCCCAACATACTAGGGAGATTCCCTGAAGCATGACCTCACTCTCAGCCTCCCCCCATGATCACCAGACCAAGTCCCCCACTACTGAGCATGACCTTATGTCTCTAGATGGTAATGACAGGCTTAAGGGCTCCCTTAAGATGAATTTCTCGAAACTAGAGAATGAGATATTAGGCATCAAAAAGGACATGCAGGACATTAAAAACTGCATCATGGACACTAAAAAGTTATCTGTTAAGGTCATGCATCCATTGGCTGTGACCCTTTGCAATGTGCAGGAAAAGTTGGTTGGTGGCAAATTGGAGGCTGATGAAGACAACAAGGACCTTTTCCTATTCTTTTAGGAGGAGTGGGCTACAACCCTGATGTCCAAACATCTGGGTAGGAGATCTTAGCTTCTGATGCTGTCATGAGGTCTTTAGTTTTGATTGGGCATGTTGGCCCTAGTTTTTCTATGATGCTTTCTTGTTTTAAGGGCAATATGTCTAGTTCCTGGTCTAGCCCTGTGTGGCACAATACTATTATTTTAATTTCTACTTTTTGCTTAAGATACTTTGGTTCTTTTTTTTTAAAAGAACTATTTTATTTGTTTTTGATAGAGGTAGATTAGACTTTATTTTTTCTGCTAATAAACTACTGATGAAATGCTTTGTCTAGTGCTACTAATATGCCGTTAATGTGCTTCTAGTCCTTTGTACCACTAGCCAACACCCTCTTGCTTCTTTTATCTATCAAAAACAAATTTCAAATTGATTTTGTTTAAATTTATATATTGTTAAAAATTGTGACTTGCAGGTTCAGTTGTTTTAGAGGGAACACATTTCAAGCAAATCAAAGTAATTCAACATTGTATTCACTCTGTTGATTATGAACTAGACAATAAGGTGTTTCAATATAGTCCCCTAGTAGTTGCCACATCCATTTGTCTTCATACAGTTAAATCTCAATGTGGACGTCGTAAGTGGAGACTAGATAGTGAGGATCATGAGAGACTATTACATGTTCTCCATGAAAGGACCGAACCACTTGAGTTGTTCTAAAAAGAATAATATGTATACTTATTTCTTGTGTTAGGACCTACTTGATATCTCTAGATTAAATCTCATTATACTTTTTTTATATATTTAAACATATGATGGACTATAATTTGTTAATATATGATGGACCTATTTGATGGTTCAATGGTTTTAATATATAGAATTTTATATGTATACTTTGATTATTCAATGATTTTTATAGATTGCATATTGGTTAAAGATTTTATGTATGATTTGATAATTCGATGTTTTTAATGATACTTTTTATGATGCTTATGATTTCTAGATCCCCTTAAGACCTCCCCTTAAGACACTAAAAAATGATGAAATTAGTTAGATTACTTATGACATGTGTTAGTCCTAGAATTAGTTACATGTATACTTTGATTATTCAATGATTTTTATAGATTGCATATTAGTTAAAGATTTTATATATGCTTTGATTATTCAATGATTTTTATGATACTTTTTATGATGCTTATGATTTCTAGATCCCCTAAAGACCTCCCCTTAAGATACTAAAAAATGATGAAATTAGTTAGATTACTTACGACGTGTGTTAGTTCTAGAATTAGTTACCATGTATTAACTAGTTATTTTTTATGATATTAATTCTAGATCCCCTTAAGACCTCCCCTTAAGACACTAAAAAATGATGAAATTAGTTATATTACTTATGACACATGTTAGTTCTAGAATTAGTTAGAATAGTTATTATCCATTAGTTACATGTATTAAATAGTTATTTTTTATGCTATTAATTCTAGGTCCCCTTAAGACACTAAAAAATGATAAAATTAATTATATTACTTATGACATGTGTTAGTTCTAGAATAAGTTAGAATAGTTATTATCCATTAGTTACATGTATTAACTATTTGTTTTTTATGATATTAATTCTAGATCCCCTTAAGACCTCCCCTTAAGACACTAAAAATGATGAAATGAGTTAGATGACTTATCGTATCTAATCAAATCATATCATCTAATCAGATCATATCATCTAATCAAATCATATAATCTAATCAAATAAAACCATGTAAGCAAATCATCTAATCAAATTATATATCATCAAATAAAATCATCTATTCAAATCAAATCAAATCAAATCATATCATCTAATCAAATCATATATCATGAAATAAAATCCTCTAATCAAATCATCTAATTAAATAAAATAAAATCATATCATCTAATAAAATAAAACCATCTAATCAAATCATATATCATCAAATAAAATCATCTAATCAAATCAAATCAAGTCAAATCATATTATCTAATCATATCATCTAATTAAATATACGTCTCTAATCAAATATATGTCTCGAATCAAATATAAGTACATCTAATCAAATATATATGTTTCTAATCAAACATATGCCTTGAATCATAAACTAAAAATATCAAACATATACTAATGACATATATAATGAGTCTCAAATAAAAGATATGTGCAACATGTTCTAAACTAGGGAGTCATCTAGGTGCATGTGAACAGAGAGACCCTTTGAGAGACTACCACGAGCATCCTCTGGCTATGAGACAACAACTAATCCCTGCGAGTATAAATGCATGTATATATAATAATAATCTAAAATAATTAACATATTATAAATGCATGTTTAAACTTACATATTTTTAAAACTTACTTGATCACTACTAGGTGTCACATTTGTTGAATCGCCTCTATGAAAAGCATCCTCTGGCTATAAAGAAATGAATGAACCCTGCAAATTTAGTGTACAACAGTTGGTTATATGCATGTGCATAGTACATATATTATGTAAAGTACTTGAAATATATAAATACATGTGTACACATGCATGATTAAACATACATATATCTAAAACTTACCTGACCACTAGTAGGTGTCACATCAAATGGATCTCTCACAGGAAGATGCTCTAATCCCACACTAGAGGTAACATTATCTTCTAACTTTGCCTAAAAAATATTATACATTGAACAAACATCAATACACATGTCTACAATTAATTGTTCACTAAAACTCCTAAGAAAAAAGAAAAGAAAATTTTATATGTACCTAGGTCTCAAGAGCAGGAGGATCATCAGCACGCTACACCATCGTATCATCAACTGAAACTACATCACCCACACCACCTATGGTTTTGAACCTCTCTAGTAATGAGGAGTGTAGGGGTGACACTAGCTAGGAGGGGAGTGATGTAGAACCTGAACCATCTGGAGGCAATAACATATCCATAAATGAGCCAACATCAGTGCCAACGTCTAACTAACCCAATCCATGCAACTGCTCATCAAAAGTGTCTAGGGCCTCAATGGTGATGCATACATCTCCCACCTGTATACCTGGCTCTATAGTTGTAGAGTGATTTGTGGGTGCAAAGTGCTCTGCGCTATGCTGTGCCTGACTAGTAGATTGTGCGTCTTATGTTAGTGGAACTACAAGACCTCGTGCAATTGCAATGAAATCCCTAACTAAATGTATTGGGATCCTATGCATGTCAACAATATAAGAATAGGCCTACAGGAGATCCTCCAAAAAGTAAAGGGCCATATCTAAATGACTATGATGACCCAACAGTGCTCGTATCTCTCCAGGTATAGGAAGACCTATAGCTCTATATGTCTCATCAGTCACACCTGCAGTAGTACTAGACAAAGCCTTAGAATATGATCTGGCTCTACTCGGTCTAGTCAAAATGTATTTTCCCACTGAATCTGAAGTGATGGATGTGGCTATAGAAGAAATATGTCCTATACTATCCACAACTCCCCTCTAAGAAGCAATGATGACTCTATCTACAGTAGCAGCCATCGTCGGTGCCACTGTCGAAGTCCTATGCCCAACTAGCTATCTAAGAGGCTGTACAACTTGATCAACCCTATGATACTGATCATGATATGCAACCCTAGTGAGCCCCTGACCATAATATGTTGGTAGATCTAAATAGTTGATCCTGAGTCTCAAATGGAACTCAACGTACAATTGCTATGCAAAATATAACAGAATCAGGTCATTATTTGGATAACGACCACATGTTGCAAGAAAGCGGGGGTAAATCATACATTTTATTTGAGGAATCACATATCGTGTGACCTGATATGCTCTCATAGTGGTCCTCCCCTCATAATGTGGGAAAACCTCTCGTTTGATGGTTTCCTTGGGGATAAGGCTTTGAACCGTCACCAAGGAAACATCACCCGAGACCTCGGCCCTCAACTCTGGAAAAATGGTCTCAACTACCTGAGGTGTGAAGGACGAGTGAGACCTCAATCTACCAGTCATAGTCTCCCAACTGGTCAATATAGTAGCACAAGTATCTCTATATATACCATCTACTGAAGATGTATAGATAGACTCTCTAAGTTGAGCCATCTCCATATCAGCAATGTGAAAAATGGTATACATATCAGGAGTCTGAGGTGCATCCTGAGTGGCCATCTAGATACATAATATGTGAAAGCTAAGTGTTAATAATTAAGTACTTGATTACATGTCATAACTGAATGTAAAATGGAAACAAATATCTAAATATATAAAATTATAGGTCCTATTAGGTAGTAGGTGCAATAAGTGGTCCTAGAGTGTCTTAAGGGGTCGTGGGTAACATAAGAGGTCCTAAGGTATAGATAAGGGTCCTAGAGTGTCTTAAGGGATCGTAGGTAACATAAAAGGTCCTATGGGATCCAGATAAGAGTCCTAGAATGTTAATGGGTCATAGGTGTAATAAGTGGTCCTAGGGTGTCTTAAGGGGTCGTGGGTAACAATGGGTCCTAGATGTGTCTTAAGATAATGTAAGGGATGGATAAGGATCAGGTAGAGTGTCTTAAGGGGCTGGGGGTAACATAAGAGGTCCTAAGGGGTCCTAGGTTACATTAGTGGATCCTCGTATGATATTAATTGAATCTAAGATACATAAATGTGTCCTAAGACAACCTAAGATATGTTAATGGGTCTTGATGATCTGAATGGGTGATATATGTCTTCAAATGTTGTAAGGGATGTATAATGGTCCAACAATGTTAATGGGTCGTAGATGTGATAACTGGTCTAAGGGATCTTAGGTTGCATTAATTTATACTAGTATGTCTTAAGGATTCTTGTGGGCAATGATGGGTTTGCACATGTATTAATAGAAGCTAAGATAGATGAATGTGTCCTAGGACATTTTAAGATATAATAATGGGTCGTATGGGTCATAAGGGGTCCTATGTGTCAATTAAGATATATAATGGTCCAACAATGTTAATGAGTCATAGATGTGATAAGTGGTCTAAGGGGTCTTAGCTAACGTAAGATGTCATAAGCTATAGATAAGGGTCTTAGAGTGTCTTAAGGGGTCATGGGTAACATAAGAGGTCCTAAGGTATAGATAAGAGTCCTAGAGTGTCTTAAGGGGTCATGGGTAACAAAAACATTCCTAAGGGGTCCTAGGTTAAATTAGTGGATCCTTGTATGTATTAATTGAATCTAAGATACATAAATGTGTCCTAGGACAACCTAAGATATGTTAATGGGTCTTCAGGATCCGAATGGGTCATATATGTCTCAAAATGTCATAAGGGATGTATAATGGTCCAATAATATTAATGGGTTGTAGATGTGATAAGTGGTCTAAGTGGTCTAAGTGGTCCTAGGACATCCTAAGATTCTTTAATAGGTCTTGGGGGTCCTAAGGTTTCATATTTGTTTTAAGATTTTATAAGGGATCCAGATAAGAGTCCTAGAATGTTAATGATTTCATAAGGGATATAGATAAGAGTCTTAGACTGTCTTAAGGGGTCATGGGTAACATAAGTGGTCATAAGCTATAGATAAGGCTCCTAGAGTGTATTAAGGGGTCGTGGGTAACATAAGTGGTCCTAGAGTGTCTTAAGGGGTCATGGGTAACATAATAGGTCATCAACTATAAATAAAGGTCCTAGAGTGTCTTAAGGGGTCGTGGGTAACATAAGATGTCATAAGCTATAGATAGCGGTCCTAGAGTGTCTTAAGGTGTCATGGTAACATAAGAGGTCCTAAGGTATAGATAAGAATCCTAGAGTGTCTTAAGGGGTTGTGGGTAAGATAAGTGGTTCTAGAGTGTCTTAAGGGGTCGTGGGTAACATAAGATGTCATAAGCTATAGATAAGGGTCCTAGAGTGTCTTAAGGCATTATGGGTAACATAAGAGTTCCTAATGTATAGATAAGAATCCTAGAGTGTTTTAAGGGGTCGTGGGTAACATAAGAGGTCCTAGGGTATCGATAAGGATCCTAGAATGTCTTAAGGGGTCATCGGTAACATAAGTGGTTCTAGAGTGTCTTAAGGGGTCGTGGGTAACATAAGAGGTCATAATCTATAGATAATGGTCGTAGAGTGTCTTAAGAGGTCATGGGTAGCATAATATGTCATAAGCTATAGATAAGGGTCCTAGAGTGTCTTAAGGCATCATGGGTAACATAAGAGGTCCTAAGGTATAGATAAGAATCCTAGAGTGTCTTAAGGGGTCGTGGGTAACATAAGAGGTCCTAAGGTATAGATAAGAATCCTAGAGTGTCTTAAGGGGTCGTGGGTAACATAACATGTCATAAGCTATAGATAAGGGTCCTAGAGTGTCTTAAGGGGTCGTGGGTAACATAAGAGGTCCTAAGGTATAGATAAGAGTCCTAGAGTGTCTTAAGGGGTGATGGGTAACATAAAAGGTCCTAAGGGTTTGTAGGTTACATTAGTGGATCCTCATATGTATTAATTAAATCTAAGATACATAAATGTGTCATAGGATAACCTAAGATATGTTAATGGGTCTTCAAGATTTGAATGGGTCATATATGTCTTAAAATGTCATAAGGGATGTATAATGGTCCAATAATAATAATGGGTCGTAGATGTGATAAGTGGTCTAAGTGGTCCTCGAACATCCTAAGATTCTTTAATGGGTATTGGGGGGTCCTGAGGTTTCATATTTGTTTTAAGATTTCATAAGGGATCCAGATAAGAGTCCTAGAATGTTAATGAGTCGTAGGTGCAATAATTGGTCCTAGAGTGTCTTAAGGGGTTGTGGATAACATAAGAGGTCCTAAGGTATAGATAAGGGTCCTAGAGTGTCTTAAGGGGTTGTAGGTAACGTAAGAGGTCTTAAGGGATCCAGATAAGAGTCCTAGAATGTTAATGGGTTATAGGTGCAATAAGTGGTCCTAGAATGTCTGAAGAGGTCGTGGGTAACAATGGGTCCTAGATGTGTCTTAAGATAATGTAAGGGATGGATAAGGGTCAGGTAGAGTGTCTTAAGGGGTCGGGGATAACATAAGAGGTTCTAAGGGGTCCTAGGTTACATTAGTGGATCCTCATATGATATTAATTGAATCTAAGATACATAAATGTGTCATACGACAACCTAAGATATGTTAATGGGTCTTGATGATCTGAATGGGTCATATATGTCTTAAAATGTTGTAAGGGGTGTATAATGGTCCAACAATGTTAATGGGTCATATATGTGATAAGTGGTGTAAGGGATCTTAGGTTACATTAATTGATACTAGTATGTCTTAAGGGTTCTTGCGGGCAACGATGGGTTTGCATATGTATTAACAGAAGCTAAGATAGATGAATGTGTCCTAGGACATTTCAAGATATAATAATGGGTCGTATGGGTCCTAAGGGGTCCTATGTGTGAAGTAAGATGTCATAAGTGATATGTAATGGTCCTAGAATGTCCTAAGGGGTTGTAGGCCTCATAATAGGTCCTAAGAGATCATAGGTTACATTAATTTCTCCTAGAATATGTCTTAAGGAGCCTTGAGGCAAACAATCAGTCCTTGTATGTATTAATGGAGCCTAACATGTACATCAATGGGTCATAGGACATCCTAATTTGTATTATAAGATCTTGAGATTCCTAAGGGATCCTAAGTGTCTTAATATGTCGTAAGGGAGGAATAAGGGTCTTAGAAACTTACTGTACTACAATTTTTTAACATTTTCTAACATACTACTAGATCATTTTAAAAAATTTAACTACGATTTTCTAAGATTTTTACAAATGAAAAATTATTTAAAACAAATAACTAACTAATATTTACTAAAAATGCATGTACATGTGATAGAGAGAGAGAGAGAGAGAGAGAGAGAGAGAGAGAGAGAGAGAGAGAGAGAGAGAGAGAGAGAGAGAGAGATTCCTAATATTTACAACTTTAAATTTAAAATTTAAAAACAAATACTTTTAATAATTTCTATAAGATCTTAATGTTTTCTAACATTTTCTAACATTTCTACTATGGTTTCTAATGTTTTGTAAATATTTTCTAACAATTGCTAACAAACTACTATGATTTTCTACCATTTTCTAACATATTCTAACATTTATACTACGATTTTTAATATTTCTATCATTTTCTAATAGTTAAATACAATTTTCTAACATTCTACTATCAATTTCTAACATATTAGATAATATTTAACTACGATTTTCTAACATTTCTACAAATAAAAATTTATTTAAAACAAATAACTAACTAAAATAAATATAAAACATATTATTTACAATAAAAAATGAGAAAAATTTGTGTACCTAACACTGCTAACAATATGAAGATGTTGAAAAATCTCGGGTAGGCGCTAATGTGTTGACGTGCTAAGGTGCTTCACTCCAAGGCTTGGGGTCCACAAAGTCTGACAGTAACAATGAGAAATAAAAAACAAACGCTGGAAATATATAACAAAATTCGACCGAAAGGGGGTTCACACAAAGACCCTCTTCGTGCAAAGATCCTGCATAGGGTACTTCACGCGAAGGGGGGTCTTTTCGCGAAGCCCCTTGTCTAGGGTACTTCATGTGAAGTGGGTCCACCACTTTGCGTGAAGTATCAACTTCGTATGAAGACTCTAAATTTTTTGTTTCCCATGACGCCGATTTTGTTCATCCCTAAAAGTGGGACATAGCTTTGTGGTATCACCCAGTTATTTAAACCCAATGACATGCAAACACTATATTTTTTTTGTCTAGATTTCTTATTTATTTCCATCCATTATTGTTCGAAATAAGCTTTGGTTTTCTAGTGCGCTTCAATTTATACTTGTGCTTGTTTTTACAAATAGAGCATTTTCTAATGTGTTCAAATTTATTTAAATGATAAATTTTTTTTGGATAATAACTCCAACATAGACAACTTGCCTAAACTTTAACTTCAAATCATCCGAAGTGGATGTTGCTAAGTACAAGACTTCCTTCTACAATGACACATTTTTTGAAATAGTGTTTTCACCTTTATGACCTATCACAATACCCTTGCACCTTCTTCAGGTACAAGTGCTATATAGTCAAATGACAAGAAAAGGTAATATGGTTTTCATATAACAAGGGACTCTAACAGTCAAATTTAAGACCAGAAAGCAAGTACCCTTATTGTATAAGAATAAGGGAGTACAGATACCCTTGCTATAAGGTAATCGTTCACACGGTTGTTCTCGGTATCAAATCAGCCAGCAATGAGTGATTAATCGCTGTAAATTCTACCATCTGGGTTTGTTATGCCTTTTACATTTCTAACCTTTTCGAAAGCAATTCGACGACTCGGCCCATGGATGGTTTTAAACTAGGGTCTTGCTCAAGACAAACCAACGCTGTTCTCACAACAGCTTCCACCTCTTCTGTGTCGATGATCCCATTCAACCTGGCGTCCACAACTTCCTCTAAAAGCCTTCCCTTGCCCATCTTCATAGACACCCACTGCACCAGATTCCCAGATTGATTGGATGCATTTTGGCCGCTTACAATCTCCAACAGCACAATCCCAAAGCTATACACATCCTCTTTTGCCGTGATGGGAAGATTCATTACCCATTCAGGAGCCACGTATCCCCGAGTTCCACGAACTTTAGAGAAGGAAAAAGCTCGATCTCTGTCCACCAGCTTTGATAATCCAAAGTCAGATACCTTGGGACTGAAATTGTTATCTAACAGTATATTCTGAGGCTTAACATCACAATGGAGAATCCATTCCAAACATTCTTCATGAAGATAAGCCAATGCCTTGGCCGTGCCAATTGCAATCATAAACCTCTCCTTCCAGCCCAAAGATCGAGTACTTTCTGTAAACAGATGTTTGTCCAGTGACCCATTCTCAACGTCCTCATAAACAAGCAGCCTGTGATGCCCCTCTGCGCAGAAACCAAACATGCGAACCAAATTCATGTGATGAACTCTGCCTATGAAGCTCACTTCCTCCCAGAATTGATCCTCGCTCTGAGATACTCCTTCCAGTTGTTTCACCGCCACAACCTTCTCATCGGCCAAAACCCCTTTGTAGACGCTTCCAAAACCTCCCTCTCCGAGCTTTTCCTTGAAGTTATTCGTTGCCTTTTTCAGCTCTGCAAAACTATACTTCTTGAATCCCATTGGGATGGCAGAGTACCCTTGGCGGTCAAAATCAAAGCCATCCTCACGCTCTCTGAACATATACCACCACCCCAAAGTGATGCAAACAATTTCAAATACCCCAAACGCAACAGCGAACCCTAATGGGTACTTGATAATGCTTCTCTTCTTCGTTCTCTCGAAACTTTCAGTAACAATTGTCTTAGAACTGTTGCACTCAACTCGGATTTCGTTAATTGCTGTTGAATTTAGCATCGAAGAATCTTTGATGGAGACCTTGATATACATGTCGTTTTTCTGGCCGGCAAATTGATATCCATTGAGCAGCTGGTTTTTAGGGTAACAGATTCCCTTGCCATTCACGACATAGCTGAAACCTGCACATTTACTATCATCGATGCACAACTTCTTACATTCTTCACGAGAACGGACTTCACTGTATGTTCCAAGATCATTACCATAGAAATCTGTATGAGGCAGATAAACGAGCTGTGAAGAAATGGATGTGGCATTCACAAGCTCAAAATTTCGCTCGCAGCCCTGTAATCTGTCGGCGGGATCCTTTATGTGGAAACCCGGAAGACAAGTACAAGTGGCCCGAGGATTGTAAATACACAATCCATTCATTCCGCAGATGCCATGAACGGTACATTCTTGTGTCAGCGCCACCCAAGAGACGTTCCAGCCGCCATTATCCTCCTGCAAAGTATATAATCTCAGATTTCCATCGGAATCCAAGGTCAATCTTCTTGTGAGGTTGAAGCCGAAATCCCAGGAAGCGAAACCGAAGGTATCGCTTGAATTGAAAATGCCAAACGCGTCCAGAACTGCATAACGGCTGATATTGTATGACGATCTTCCATTCTCAAATATGGTACTGGCTATGGAGGGGCCAAAATGCACCCGTACCATTGCCAGGCTCCACATGGGCATGCATCTAAATGGCCCATGATCCAGATAAAATGGTAAATATAGTGTCTTTGTGGTATAGCAATGTTCAAATGATAAACACACAGTGTTTTCATCCTATGGATGCATGCCCATGTGGAGCCTGGCAATGGCACGGGTGCATTTTGGCCCCTCCATAGCCAGTGCCCTCAAATATGGCCTGCTCGGTATGGAGCAGGCCAGTAGTTTGAGGCTGCGTAAGAGGTTTGGTACCTTAACCGAAGGATATTGTCGTAGTCAAAATAGAGACGATAGTACCCTGATGTAATGGAGCCTGTGCCCAATTTGGACACTAATTGGGTATTCCCTCTGAGTGGCTGATAAGGAAGAAGAGTGTCTGTTGGGTAATCGAAACTCTCCCAAACTCTCCCTCCCGAAGAATTCAGCACTATAAGATTTCCCGAATCCAGGAGAACAGCCTCTTCTACATTCAAATCTTTGCCGGCCGTGTGGGTTTCCCATATAGTGCTTCCATTTGCATCAGACAGAAGCAGGTTGCCGTCAGTTTGCAGATCAAGATGGGAATCCCTTCCGTTCACGGGCTGATCTCTGTTCGCTGTCCAGACAACTGTTGAATTCGCTGTGTGAGTGTACCACACGCCGAATGCATATGCATTCTCACCCACTTCGTAAAATCCGGCAGAAAATATCTGACTGGAAGACACCAACCAAGATGTATTTTGCAGAGGCATAAGAGATCCTCCGAGGCTTAGCTTATCTGATCTATTTCTCTCCACATTGTCATCTGCAGGAACTTGTGAAGCGCATAGAAAGAGAGATCCAAATACAACTGCAATTAGCACACGCCAATCTTCATTCTTTCCTTCCATTGTGATGATGTAGTAGAATGCTCAGCGGGCGAGTTATATAATTGGGGGAGCAGTTGAGGGTTGAGAAGAATAAGAGAATTCCTTGAATGAATGAACAAATTGAGACAGAGTTCAAATCAGAAATTTGTTGAAATGTGTACAGCTGTTAGTCTTTTGCGAAAGAGGACCAAACACTTCCTTGAGCAAATCCACAGAATAAGCCCAGAGTCGGCAATTTTAAAGTTGACTTGACTCGTTAAGATAGAGTTATTTAATCAGACGGCAACTTAGAATTGACTGAAATATCTTTCACATGAATATTTTAATGTCGAAGAACAGGAACATAAAAAATCAGGTCCGTTTGTGGCATTCACGAGTGGTATTAAATTACGCATAGACCCTTGGCTATATAGCCGAAAATATGCACTGACGTGATAATTTTTTAAAATTTATTAATTAAATTAGAAATCAGAAAACTACTAACGTGATTATTTTTTAAAATTTATTAATTAAATTAGAAATCACAAAACCACTGACATCACGTCATTTAAAAAAAATTATTAATTAAATTAGAAATCACAAAATAATGGTTTTGTGATTTCTAATTTAATTAATAAATCTTATTTTTTAAAATTTATTAATTAAATTAGAAATCACAAAACAGTGGTTTTGTGATTTCTAATTTAATTAATAAATTAAAAAAAATGGTCACGTCAGTGGTTTTGTGATTTCTAATTTAATTAATAAATTTTAAAAAATGGTCACGTCAGTGCATATTTTCGGCTGCATAGATGCTGCCATAGCATAGCGCGTGTACAAAGCAGAAAGGATAATCTCTTCTAGAACACGGTTGAATTTACTCTTTTAGAAAGTCAATTATGTCTCACGGGATATTTTGCATGAGGCCATTGTTCGAGTCACACAGCCTATTGTATTTAAATGAAAAATAAGGAAGTTGCTTTGCGAGTAACTCCTTTTAGCATAAAAGTTTAACCTTAAGTTTGTTCTAAAAGATAGAAACAAGCAAAATTGTGTAATGTTTGTTTTGAATTTATTCATTTATAGTACATTCCTTTGTTTTTTAATGGTCTACGGGACGTGGCTATTACTCGTCCAAGTTGTAGTTTTTTATTTTTTAAGAAGTGGTATAAGTTGTTAAATGTTATTGGAAAATAAAGAAAATTATACAATTTGGATTATAGATTGGTAGTTACAAAGTGAGCTACTCTTCCACCTATTAACTAATAGAAAGATTGAAATGAGATCTCTTATCTACATCTTAGAATACTTATGCAATAATGAATGAAGTCCCTAAAAATTCTGAAAGGAAGAAGAGGTAATGTTATAATCCCCCCTTCTAAAGAGAGGAAACCAAAATAAGTGCACCAATGATAGAAGAAAAGGATGGCTTAATGTGACCCCTTGAGGACTGTTTCTCTCACATAAGTACAATGAATCTCACCTCCACGTGTGTGCGCATGCAAGTGTGTGTGTGTGTGTGTGTGTGTGTGTGTGTGTGTGTGAGAGAGAGAGAGAGAGAGAGAGAGAGAGAGAGAGAGGATGTAGTTCCAATAGAACTGATGAAATCTTGAAGATTGAATATGATCCATTGCCTAAAAAAAATATTTCTACCCTTAGGAATAAATGAATCTACTAGAGATAGTAGAAGTCATTCCTATTAAATAAAAGAAGTAGAAATAAAATCCAAACATTGTGCACCTCTAAAAATTTCTCAAATGGTGTGATGTCCATTGAGGACGATGATGCCACAAACTAGTCGAGTACATGACCAATCAATGTCGAATATTTATAATCCAAGATTATGTGAAAACTAATGTAAAATAAATTACATATGTGATGAATATTGGTTGATAATACTAGTGATACTATCAACAAAGAGGAGAACAATGCCCTCCAAATAATGCTTGATATTAAATATAAAAGAATGCAGAATTAAGGACATGATATATCTACAATAAATTGATCCCAAGTTGTTGTGTCTACGAGATAATGTTATTCTCCACTATATCAATGTGGCCATGCTAGTATCAACGCCAAGGTCACTAATTAAAATATATGATCTTTACAAAGATGGTGTTTCAACTTGACCACAAGGAACTAGAAAACATGTCCTATGACATACAGGTGCTCCTCTTAAGTATCATTATCAAAGGTTATATAACAGGTTCATGTACAAGGGAAATAAGATAATATGTTGTAAGGCCTTCAAGGGATGAGGCATATGAGGGTTCCGATGGATTGTCCCAAAATCTAGTCCAAAGTGTTCAAGGACATTCAAGGTCTGATATAGTGCACATAATGCAATGAGTAACTCTAGAGAAAATAATCTCTAAAACATTGTCTATGATAAAATGATAAGCTAAACTACAATCTAGTGTGACTAGTTTTGGTATGATTGTACATAATAAGGATAAATATTTAGCCACTTGTCATGTGTCAATATGCTATTTTACCAAGACTCATAATTACCCCTTCTCAAGATGTAAAAAATAACATAAATTAATTAACCCATTATAACTACTAAAAATGAAATGATCAAATTGACATCTTCACCTTTTTTTAGTGTGGGAGTTGAAGAAACACTCTAAAAATTAATTTTGCAATACAAAGTGGAATGGATAATGTATGGAAGACTGTATGAAAATTTCTTATGGATTGATTGAAGAATCAAGCTAAAAAAAATTACAAGTGATGCATTCAAAAGGTTCTACAATCCTAAATGTTTGCATATAAACAAAAAAGTGGTCAAATAATTTTTGAATGTTTAACTCAAGCAGTTGATGACTACTTGTTAGGATTGGGACATTGAAAGTTGTCGTGTGATTTGGAGGATTGCGAGTTTTCTCTATGTTAGAGAAGAGAAGAAAAGTTGTGTGATCTCTCACTATGTAGAGAGGAGAGTAAATGAGTAATTGAGTTCTACAAGAATTGTACAATGTGGTTCTATAGGATTAGAGTGATGATAATTCTCCATAGTGAGTTACTAAGGCTTGATTTATCAAATTTGAAAACATTTTGTTCGTTCTCTCAACATCAAGGTGGAGTATGTTTCTATTGACCCATCACACTATTATTTTGGAAGTCTTGGATTATATGAGCTCTATATTTTTGCATGCTAAATGCATGGAACAAAACACATTAGTTTGTTGTCTATGTTTAGATGATGTAATCTATATTAAGTATTATCGTCATGCTATTTCAACCAGAGTGTGTAAGTTTGATCTGTATTGAGATGACAAGTAGACCTCTATATTGGAAGGCAATATGTTTAAATCTACTTTGAATGAATAAAATAATCACGTGTGTAAAATCATATTGTGTTTTCTCTTGTCTCTCTTGTCTGTATTCGTAGAATCTATAGTTATCATGGAGAAATAATTAGCTAATAATTATTTTTCTTATTTTTGCTTATAGTTGATTCATTATGAATGATAAATGAGATAGCAAATGAACATATTTTCTTATTTTGAGTTAGATAGTTAATTTAATTACAAGATAGTTATGTTAGATTAGATGGTTGTTATGTGATCCAGTTTTCAATTAGTTTGTATAAATGAACATTTTCATCAATAATCAACAAAAAGTTTTGGCGTACCTCTAAATTAAATTGCTTCTATATTATATTGATGATTCGTAGTTCAACACTAAAGTTTTATTTATAATTGATTGATGCCGTCACAAAATGCCTATATTGGACAATTGCCAAATTCTAATTTCTAAATGGTGCATAAGCAACATTCATATTGAATTCCTAAAATAATAATCATCATATAACAAAATGAGAGACAAATTTGAAAATGAATAGGAGAAAAAATGGGGAAGAAATATAAAATTGAAATACAAGAAAACTTATTCTATTGATTCCAGAGATTACAATAGCTTGTTGATCAAATAAAGCAAAAAAAAAACCTTATCTTCAAAACCTAGCATTATTAGAAATAAAGTGAAAAACTAAAACAATTTTTACCACATAATCAAGCTAAATAAAAAACTAAAATAAAAGGAATTAATAAATAATATTCCAACAAAATGGATGTCTTGGGTGGGAAAATATTGGAGCGAAACCAGGTCAAATTTGAACTCTTACTGGTCAACCAAAATCACTTCCCCGTTTGGTGCATGGAATATGGGCTCTAATTCTGGAATTCCATTTTCAGATTATTGAATTCCATGTTTGCGTCCATCCCAAAAATTGGAATTGGAATTTCGAAATTCCAATTTTGCCCAGAAAATGGGCATTTCATCTTCCACTTGAAAAGGTGGAATTAGAATTTGAGGCTCTAATTCCACTTTTCAAATGCCAATTTTTAAAACTAGTCGGGTCCGCATGCAAAGTATTATAATTTTTGAGGTTTGCTCGTTTCATTTTCACAGTTGCGTTGGGATAATTTTCAGGGTCGCATTTCATTTTCTCGCTGTTGAGACTCCAGTGAACCTTGCTATGGGCTCTTCAATTCCTCCACCAATGGACTGAGTAGCAATCAAATTGTAGCGGTTGAGTTCGACACAAGGTAGTACAATGGAACAAATGACCCCGACGGCAACCACATCGGAATCAATGTTAATAACATAAATTCTACAAAAATACATCTCTTGAAGAATCAGAGATCAATCAAAAGAGTGGAAATGACATGAGTGTATGGATACAGTACTTCAACGGCTCTCACCAGAAACTTGAAGTTTACATAGCAAATGGGTCGTCTCCGATGCCCTTGCAGCCCCTACTCTCCGTTATGTTCGATCTGTCTAGCATTGTCAAGTCACAAGTTCATTTTAGGTTCATTTCAGCATTTCTGCTTCCACAGGTGACAAAATCCAGGTGACAAATTCCAGCTCAATTGCAGTACTGGTGGCCATTTCCCAAATCTATTTGTCGGGGCGAGTACTCTTCCAGATTGTGGCAAATACAGTTCCCGTCATCTTCCGGGTGAACCAAACAATTACAAACATATTCCGGAAATCATTTTGAGGATATGTATCTTCCAAAATTGTAACATCTTCCAAAACTGACTATATCCAGCATTCGGTATTCCAGCACCCAAACGGGCCCTTATTAGGAACAGATAAATAGTGTAAACACAGAAAGAAATGGACATTTGATTGACGCGGAAAGTCTCACGAACTGCGATATAAAGAAAAAATTGTTTAGGAAAATTCTGATTTGCGGGTCAGAGGAGAATTGTCATTTATAGCGTGTTCGTCACGGGGTCCATCGATAATGCTAGTTGTCGATAATATCTTAAATCAAGCGTCGCTCTGATTGCGAAACCATTAACAGTTTCAAATGACGTCTTGATCGGATATCATTTAACTTAACGTACACGGAACATGATTGACTCGTATTAGTCCTGTCACATTCTGTGGTGACCTTAACATCTCTATTTTGCTTGTACGCAAATCTGACTCCATGTTCAAATGATAAATAAGACCGGAAGAAGTTTATTGTCTCGAAATGAATCTCTACCATCTTTGAGTGTAGCCGACTACAATCACCACACGTGACTGTTTCCATTTCTTTCAAAAGTTTAGTCAATCCTTTCGTATTCTCCAACTTGATGAGCAACTTACGGAAACGCAATTTCCTCCATGACTTCTGCAGCTTCCCTCGTCTAGGTTTCGTTTTGACTTTCGTGACTTAAAGTTCTTTACATTGCGCAACTTACGGAAACGCAATTTCCTCCCTAACTATGAGTGAATTTCATTTAATGCTCAGGTCAGACGACATTTGAATGCATTTTCTTCGCTGGCCATGAACTCTCTCCAGAGTCATAGAGGGCATGGCCGCTAACGTTAATAGCATGGTTCCTCTGCTATTTCTTTAAAAAAACCCCTCTCCACCGTTACGATCTCTTCACGATTCGAACAAGGGTTTTGAGAATTTACACAAGGGTTCGGCTGAGGGATTTTCAAATTCAAGCAATCGTTCAGCGATTAAAATGAGGGTTTTGTAGGTTTGAAATGGGGTTTCGGGGGTTTGGACAAGGGTCCTGAGGGCCTGTACAATTATTGTCATATGGAGGTAAAACCCCCAATGTGGCACTACAGTTATTGACATTATTGCCATTAGAACTATATGAATCTTTGTATTAGTGAGTTTTTCCCATTGTTTTTATTCCATTTTGAAAAATACATTTAAAATTGTTTTACTATGATTTCTTAGATTTGAACTATACATTTGGGTTTTCTAGATTTTAGGCGGCAAATGTATGTTTATAATTTTCATATGTTTTTTTATGGACATACCTAGCCCCAAAAAATCTGTCATCTTGGTGTACTATACCAACACCCTAATACAAATGAGAATCCAATGGTGACAGGCTTTATTGTAGAGCTTCAAAACCTAATTTTGTACCAATACAAACTGCTGAATCTTTTCTTCTCTAACAAAATTAGTTAAGATAGAGCAATTTACAGATAGTTTACATGGTCTTCCAACTCTAAATCGCACTTAACATCAGATGAGTAAGAATTCCAAACTTAATCTATATACAATTGCTATCTATCGACACCCAATTAGGTGCCTAATAGATTACCTATCTATGAAATCAGAAATTAATCGAGCTAAAGCATCCCCATTATATATGGTGTACATGTCTTAGACAACTTCGCCACCATATGTCATTCTAAAAAATGGCGGGATCTTTTTAAGTAATGTTCTAGATTTGTGCAAGCTGTACTTAAAAATTTCAAAAGAAAAAATTTGTAGTACCACAACTATCTTATTCAGTAACATGTCAACCAATATAAAGTAGTGTTTCCTTGATTAACAATTACATCTTCTTGCGAAAGTCTGCACTCAACATACTTCATTATGAAATACCCAAATCCTTTGTGCCAGATGATTGCAATTAACTATCATTTCAAAATATTGTTCTTTGACTTTGAAGCTTTACCAAGAAGAACATTGTACAACCAAATGAACAATGCAATAGAGAAAAGCCTTGTGCAAAAGACAATGTAGAAACTATTTGCTAATTTCCTCTATCTACTTTCTATTTTTTGTTTTGGCCACGTGTCTTCTTTAAACTACATTATAAGGCTTTTATGCATTTAAAAAAATGTTGAAGCCAAGGCAACACAAGTGTCTTGCATGCAAACTATGCAAGTATTCAATAGGCCACATACATATCTCCCAACAATAGGTGGCATGTTATTTAATTATAGTTACACTGGATAAATTTTGTTTTTCCAAAATATTACTCGAGCTACATAACAACTTAGGAGTCACTAAGGACTAGGAAAATAGCTTATTCTTAATGGATATCTATTGTTTATGTTTTACCAGAATTCTATTAAGGAAAACATAGGAGGGATGAAAATCTTAATATTTCTTGGGGGGTTAGTGAAGCTTGGGCTAAAAAATAAAACTTTGATTTTTAAGGTTTCCAAGTCAAAAACATTAGAGAGATTATCCAACTAGATATACGAAGTCTTGGATAGGGCTAACAATCCCAATGACTAAGTCTAACAATCAACCAAGACCTATGGATGCCAAAAGTCAAATAATCACAATTGGCTACTACATAAAGAAGTGTTCTATAAAGCACAAAAAACTTATGTGTGAGCATGCTAAGATTCTTGGTTTCATCCTGAATTTGGAGGTCAACAAATAATCATTTAAAGCTCATCGAAGCTATTTATCTAAAGAAAAAAAAGTGCAACTGTCCTTCATTCTTGATTACTTGAAACCAATAGGTTTAGTAGGCCATAAGTTAATATCCTTGTAATCAGGAGGAGACATGATCAAACTTGTTAGAGTAAAGTATTAATATAATTGTGTTAATTAAATTAACTTTACTCCTTTTTTTGGTCACTTAGGAGACCAATGTGAATTGGAAAAGGTTAACAAACCCGCTTCTTGGTGGAAGGGAGCCTCCTCTCACCACTACTCTGTTGTTAAGGCCTCGACTTCTCGAAGCTTTTCTCAAGTGGTTTCTTCTTCCCAAGAGTCTCCTAAGGCCCCAACGCCTCCTGGTTCTACCTCTGGCTTTCCCCCGAGGGATGCTCCCTTACATGGTTCTTCGATCAGTCCTGATTCTGCATCTCGAGTCCCTATTGGTTGTGGGGTGTCTGCCCCTCATGCCGATATTTCTCCACCAGATCATGCTGGTACGATGGCTATAGACTCATCCCATGTTGTTGTTTCTCCAGTTTCTAGTGGCCTGTTTTGGGACATTCTCCTGTTGCTTCGGTTTTGGGTGCCACTGATCTTAATCTGATATCTTTGCAGGATTCGGCCAAGTGTTCAGATGTTAGGTGGACTTCTGTTAAAGGCAAGAAAAAATCTAAACTTCTACCCTCCTTCAACATGTCCCTTCGTTCCCAGAAGGGGAAGAAATGATTTATCTCTGTGGTTGGTAGGCTCTTTACTGACCACTAATAGTCTTTGGGCTGTTGATAAAAAAGGTATTATCTTTCAAGCAATGGTTTCTCTAGTATGGGTCCTAGTATATTTTTTTTGGTACCATTCTTTATCCAGTTTGTGGGAGCCTATAGAAAAATCCTCATTGTGGTCTTGATCTGCTTTATTTTAGAGTGTTGTATTGAGAATATTATTTGACCAAAATGTACAGGGTTTCGAGGCCCCTTCAAAACCTATTTTACTTAATCAAAAACTTTACTCCTTTATTAAGTTGTCACTTTATGCTTTTTGCATTAGTCGTTTATATTTAAAACACTTTTGCATTGGTCATGTTATAGTTAAAACACTCATGCATTAGTCATCTTAAATATAAACTTATGTGCATTAGTCATCTTAAACATAAACTTGCATGATTAGTCATGTAATACTCAAACTAATTATTACATGCACTTATTCTTTTTAGGGTTTGAGATCTCCTTTACAATGATTGATCTCCTTTATAATCTTATTGAAAATCATTCAATATTATTTTCTTGCAAATTTTGTTTTCGCACATCAAGGATGTCTTCTCTCTCGTGGATCAATGCATTCATGCCTCCATAGCTATTTTCCTTCTCTCTTTCTATGACATGTGTTTGCATGGAGGTGTTCTTGGGAGCTATGAATTGTTTTCTCATCAACTCCAACATGGTATCAGAGATCCAGACATGTTTTCTCCTATCCTCTTTGTGAAAGATTCAATTGTGTTCATCGGATATGCAATTTTAGAGGATTTTCTATTGGATTGAGGGGGGGGCGGGGTGGGGGGCTCTTTTCCTAGTCACTTTTGGCTCAAATAGACCTCATTGTTGTGTTTAGAGAGCCTAAGAGCCCCTATTTCCATATAAAATTTGTCAAATTCGGACAAGTTGGCCTTTGAGGAAAAACTATTTTGCATGTGAGGTCGTACAACCCTGACATGCAATCTGAGGCAATTTTTTTTTTTTTTCATTTTTTTTTTATGGTTCCACTAATGCCTCCTGCCAGTAGTGACCACCTAATAAATGCTAGCACTCTTTCCACTAGCCCATGGTCACATGGGAGGGGCCACTGACCAAGAGTTTATTTCTCAGACCCCAGCTGTCGCCCCTTGGTTACCCAACTGACCAAGGGGCAGTTTTTTTAGCCCCTAGGTGAATTTTGGCCATGATGACCATTTGACCATCAAATGTAGGCCCGCAATGTGCTTACATCTACACTCCAACAATCCCTTTCAGACACCTTTTTTGGGCCCTCCGATGTAGCTGTTGGTATTTTCCTCATAACTTAAGCATACTGTGTCGAAATCAGGAAAACAAGATATTGTCAGAAAGCTGGTTCTGAGATATATCCATATATGTAGGTTTGAATTTATGATTTTTATTTTTTGGTGGTTTTTTATTGTCAAATCTAGATATTCAATTTTACACTTCAGAAGCTCTATTTTGTGCATCTGGACTCGATTTTGGGAAAATGATATATCATTGGAAAGATTGTTTTGAGACATTTCCAGTGTTGTGAGTCATTTTTCCATATTCTACTCGAGGTATATTTTATTTAGTTTCTTGCATTTTCACAATCTGGTGGATATCTTGGATGTTTAAGGTCCTGTGATCTTTTCCTTTTGTGGAATAGCTCATCTTAGGTTGTTCTTTTTGTTTCAGTAGTCTTCGCTCTTCTTTGAGCAGTGCATACTTTACTTTTTAAGCATTATGTTACACACATGCATTGAGATAAAGTGTCATTCTATTGCATGTATTGGATCTTGCACATGTTTGTGCTCTTTGTACTCGCACTCCATTATAAAGTTCCATTGGGGGGTTTTATATTTGCCTTTGTATGAAATCTACCTGTTTCAAGTGAGTGTTCCTTCCATGACACTAGCCTCAGGTATCTTTATTTATAATTGTACTATGTTTGCACCTTCATTGTTCCTAGTTCTTCATCATGCAATTCATATTGGATGTCCTTTTTCTAGTATACCTATCATTTCTCCCTTGTCAGCATTATGGGGGGTTTCTATTGATTATTCTTTTATTTCCTTGGTTCGATAGAGTGAGCTATGTATTCAGTATTTGTTCCTATGTACTAGGTGGATGCAGTGGTTGGATACTTCTGCATTTCAGTGAGATGGATCATTTACCATATGGACACTCTTTCTTTCCTTTTTTTTGGAGGCACTCTTCCATCTTTGATTGATCAACTCTTCAGAATTTGATGTTTTATAACATTTGTATCTTCGAGTTTAGTTGTTTGCCTTTTTTTGCCTGTTGATTTGAGTAGTGTCATTTGAGGTCACTCATGCAAATTAAAGTCTTCTCTACTTGGTCATATTTTAGTGGAGGATCTTCAAATCAACAGTTACTTCTTGATAGAGTTTGCAACTTCTTTCTTTAGTGATGTTCTACATGTTCATCCTTGTTCCTATTTTCTGGAACATTCCTAGTTTTGGAGGCTTCTTCAGTCCTTCAAACTAGTCTTTGTCTCTTTTGGAGTAGATTTCTTTCCCATGTAGTTTTCTCTATTTCTCCTCTTAACAGAGACTCGCTTTTCTACTTGGGTACCTAATCAAGCCTTTTGTTGTACGAACCCATTATTTTTCTTTCAGCACTGTAGTTTTCTTTTCCTTCTTCCTACATTGTTTGTAGTTGCATTGTTGATCATCTTAAGGAGGGGGTTAGAGTAAAGTATTAATTTAATTGTGTTAATTAAATTAACTTTGCTCCTTTCTTAAGATGTCACTTTATGTTTTTTGCATTATTCATTTATATTTAAAACACTCTTGCATTGGTCGTGTTATATTTAAAACACTCATGCATTAGTCGTCTTAAATATAAACTTACATGCATTAATCATGTAATAATTAAACTAATTATTACATGCACTTCGGATTTTTAGCGTTTTAGATCTCTTTTATAAGGATCGATATCCTTTGTAATCTTATTGAGAATCATTCAATATTATTTGATTGCAACTTTTATTTTTGCACATTAAGGATGTCTTCTCTCTCGTGGATCAATGTGTTTAGGCCTCCATAGCTATTTTTCTTCTCTCTTTCTATGAAATATATTTGCATGCAGGTTTTCTTGGGAGTTGTTGTTTCCTAGATAGGATTTTACACTCCATGAGACACCAATATACCTATGACTGATATTAAGGAGGGGTTAGTTCCAAATGTGAGAAATCTATAGGTAATTGGACCAACTATAGGGACAAGACTGCCCTCTTCACTTCTGGCTCTGCAAAACCAAGGCAGGTACACCTGATCCAATAGATACAACTCTATTCCTTACTCAATATTGGATCTTAAAATAGATAACAGTGAGAAAGTGCTAAATAATAACCTATTATTCATTGACTCTCCATCACTGGGGTGAAATAACTGATACCCACAAACATAAAACTAAAAAAATTGAAAGCATTTGATTAAACTTTTGCAGAATAGAACACATCCCAACCAAACATGTATTAAGATAAAGTTTACTTGTTCTAGATCAGTGTCATATCCATTGGGAAAATTATCTAGTACACTGTAAAATATAGAGACTAATTACTATTACTTCACCATAGATCCAAGTCATGAACACAAATACCCAGAACCATATTGCTTACAGAAATCCCTGTGCAAACCCTATGAACTTGTGCATCATCTAAAGCATATTTTAATCTGATTTCAACTAGAACTGAAGATAAATGACACATGCATAGATAAACTCCATACAAAGAATTAGAACATTCAAAACCCATAAAACTTGACATAGATTGGAGAGAAATGGAACTAAAAACTTGAATTAAGAATGAGGACCTAATCCTCTGTATACACCTTGCTTGAAAATTCAAAGCCACTTGACACAATATGCAAATGATCTGCAACTTTCTATTTTGTTTTGATACAAACTGGACAAAATATGTCTTACTCCTTGACTGAAGGTTCAGGATATGACCTTGTGAACCTGAAAATCAGCAGCCTCTATAAATGGTCTTGGAAATCCATAAATAGGATTGCAACAAGCTAAGGACCATTTAAGGCATTTTTAGGGCAACACAGTCAACCCTATGACTAACCAAAAATATTTCAAACAAATATGATATCATTTCATTCTAGAACATATCTCTTACAAAATATTTGCATCCTTACCCAAATTTGACCTCGAATTACATAGCTCATTAATGCTCTCAACAACTTTGACAAAATTGAAAATAAACACCGCCATTGGAAAGCTCATTTCGTTCCAATTTTGAAATCATATAATACTTGTATATTCTGACAAAAATTAAGCCTCCGGGAAGCATTTCCGTGAGTAGTCTGATACCATTTAAATTTTTGAATTGTTTAAATAGTCCCAACTTTACAATTTCAAAATTAATCTTTATGCAGACCTTAGATTTTGAGGTGGGCCCCATGTGCCACATGGCACCACCTAGAGCAACCGACCACCTCATCACCCAGCTATACCTATGAACACCTCTCTGCCACATGGCACTTTGTGATTTGCTCGTACCGCTGATAGGGCATCAATTTGCAACGTCACCCGCTAGCTCACTGGATGACACATGTCGTCTCATCGCTAAAGTGCCAACATAACTCGCGTGCATCTCTTCATCATGCTTTAACAACCACCGTTGGATCGACATGCATCCCAAGGTGACTAACCAACTACTCTATCATCTGCCTCGTCACCGGTCCCTTGCCACATGTCACATTCTTACTGGTCTGACCAATCCATCTAGGCACTCAACTGCATCATTCTGCCACATCATCCGGGCAGATAGGTGTCACCATGTCGTTAATCTGCAAGCATAATTATCGGGCAACTTCATCTTGGTGCTATGGCAATGACCGTTAGATGCTAGACACGCATCTCAATGCATTTGATCTGCAAACTGCTCAAATCGTCAAAATTGTCTTACCTTCTGTGCGGGCCCGCAATCCACATCGCCACCCACCTGTTGCCTCATTTTTCGCGCACGTGTGAGACTGGTCTTTACATACATGTCCACACTTGGGCACTAGCTTATTATTGGCTTGCGTTTTTGAATTTCAAATTTACCTTTCATGCGGTCAATGTGGGATATATATCCCATTTCATATAATATTTCTTATCAAAATGTCCTTATAGTGGGCACGCAGCTGTCTGGGCCCACACACTCGAGAGACCCCATGCATAGCCTCTTCCATCTCTCTTTACCTCATGTTTGAACGGTATTTCTTTTAAACAATATATTGATTCGAGGTCGAGCGCATGTGGGACTAAACACCATAGTGCAGCCCCATATTTAGCCACCTACAACCTAGGTGTGAGCCCTATTTCATGCTGCTCCCTGCTGGTGTGCTATCAAACACTCTTGGCCACCTCTTCCTTTCCATACATACTTCGTTTGAAAGCTCGCACAACCGTATGGAGGCTTTATGCAAGCCCTTTCTGCAAACAATACATCAAAAAAGAAAAAACACACATGGCAGCCTGTCCAACTGCAAATGCTTCTCCCTCTCATCTCCTACACAACCTCTATTTAGTGCGTGAATCAAAACACCCTGCTATCTGGAGTGCCCAGCTCCTATTTATGTGTGCAATTAAAGACCATTCCAAAATGCCTACAACCCCACACACTTTAAACATATGTGCATTACATTTTGATTCATGTTGGCATCTACTTGATTTATGCTAGTGCCGACAGTTTAAAAAATGGAACCCCCTAATGGGGCAGACATTACACCATTGACTGCATTCTGCACCATGAGATGCATGGTCACAAGACATTTGAAACATTCTGAATAATACACGCACAACTCCTCTGCTAAATACTATGCTAATCCTCCCTCGCTGTCTTTTATGCATGGCTCCAAATGAAAAGAAAATGCATTTATTTCCTTCAAAAGCCGGCCTCCGTATTGGTTATGCTAGTATCCATCATTTTACATGCTTCACACAATCCACTAGCATCTTACCCTAATACACTAGTATCTTACCATTAAAACTCATGCAAGCTATATTTACACTAGCATGTTTGGTTCAAACTTCGGTGTCCTCCTTCTATTTTGTGCCAGGCTCCAAAAGATCAAGTGAAAACACATTCCTTTCCTTCGAATGCTGGTATCCACATTGCTTACGCTGGTTCTGCACATATTATGCGCTAGTATATACACATTCCCATCAAGAACATTTGCTTCAGAGACTTATGTAACTCCTGGCAACCCTCCAAAATTGGCACGCATATGCAAAATAGGAAAGTGTGCATAAAGCATCTTCTTGCCAGCAGCAACATTTGTCACAAAATAACATGTCCTCATCCTTATGTGGAGCCCTATTCTCTTGCTTGGATATTGAATATGTACCATCTCCAAATTATATTTGGCACCGCCATTTGTATTGAGTCATCCAAACCAGTCAATACATCTGATGATTGTGTCATGCTGAATTGAAAAAGCCTGAATAGGAGATGAAGTATCATGAGGCAATGCATCTTCTTTGAGGTTAGAACCATTACCCATTTTGTTCTACTTCATTACTCACACATATTTGATTATATTTCTTGTCATAAATTTCTTCCTTTTTATGTGAGCAAATGAAATCCTTTGTCAAAGCACACACGAAGAGATCTCCTCATATTAGAAACCTTGGTAATTATCCATACTTATGCCAGTTTTCTTCACATAGGATCTCATGGCCGATCTGTTATTTACCCTTGAAATCTGAGAGAGAAAATGAAAAGTCAAGCTAATGTGTTCATCTGTAAAAGCTTGATCTTTAGGAGAGCATGTCAATATACTGTTTATCCTCTCAAAGCCTTGAATTTGTAAATTTAAAACAAGTGTATATTCTTTCAAACCTTCTTTTAATAAAAAGATCATTTTCAGTTGCAAATAACAAAGACATGGCCTTCAAAATATGAGGTAGGTCAGGTCCCAAGCGGGTCCAGCCTAAAAAATTTTCAATTTCATTCAACCGGCCTTGAAAAATGATCCAAAATGACTGGCGACAACAACTGGATCTGATCCGGACAACTGAGCATCTTTAAAAACTTCAATTTTTAATACCTTGCCAGTTGTTAATCCTCAACAAAACACCTCTAGTCGCGCCATTAAAACGTTGACAAAAACTTATTGTCAGAAGCTAAAAGTTGGCGGGCACAAACTTTGTACCATAGACAATCACCCTGCTAAAGGGATTCACCAAAAAATGAACGAGGCATGAGATTTTAAAAGTTAAAAGCACCCGTTCAAAACTGTCGGCAAATCACAAATTGAAAACAATGTCGACTACCTTGGAAAGAGATGAGTTAAAAATATCAAACGAAGAGTTGATGGCGAACCACTGAATCTGGCAATAGTCTTAAGTGCAAGGAATGCAACACAACAACTGCCATATGAAAATATTTGTTTGACATTGAGTTATAACTCTTTGAAAATGGTTACTTTGCACAGTTATTCCATCCGCACTTTTATCATTATAAAACACCTTTTTGTTTGATCTGGCAATCATGTCAAATAAAACCCTCTTGGTCTGAAACCCTGGACGATGATTCTCTCTCATACATTGAAAACAAGGCTTTGAATAGTTTCATTGGATCATCAACCGACTATCAATTATTAATCTTCAAAGTTGACCACTTGGAACACTCTGAACCGAAAACAATCTAATTTGTAGAAATTGTGTTTGGAATTGATCGAGCAAAGTGACCAATTGGATTCGTCATGGTCCAAAGGTCATTGGGGAACATCACTTCCATGTCTACAGTATGAAACACCATTCAATTATGTTTGACCTCAAACCGGGCGCAAATGGAAAGATCCCGAAGTAGCCACTCAGAAAATTGAACTGTGCACTGCTGAAGAAACTTAGCAATCTGCAAACTGAAAAGCTCTGGCAAACATGTCAAACGGGCACATGGAGGGCTGAAAATTGGCAAGATGACTCATTCCCATGCCTACAACATGATGCAACAATCGGTACATCTTGATCAATCACAAGGCACATAATGCACTCATCCGAACAGGGCCTTTGACTAAACTATGCAACTGATCATCATTAAAATGTTAGAAACTGCAAACAAAATCAGATGGACAAACTAGGCAGCCGAACTCATCATGGCCTCAAAACTGAAACATAATAATTATTTGACCAATGGAAAACAAGGCAAAAGGAATTTTTTCAATTGGGTCACAGGGTCAAAAGTTACATCTGGTCAAATATGGCTAATCAGATTTTGGGCAAAACACAGAAATAGGACAAATCTGGAAAGCCAACTTTGGAGGATCTAAAAACTTATTAAATAGACTCAAAAAGGCTTGAGCTTCGAAACATAAGCTCTCTGATATACATTTTAAACATTCCCAAAGTGGCAGGCTATGAAATTCAACAAGACACAAGATATTCAAATACAAACAGGGCCTGCTACAACAATTTGACACTTAGGCAAAAATGCAGATTTAAGTGAACACCTCAAAATGACTACTCATTAAACATTTCATATTTTAAATTTAGGAGCCGGAACCCACTGCATATGTCAAATGAAAAGTGTTGAACCCATTCCCCAAGCTGTATCTCATGAAATTTATCAGACCTATTCCTATATGCACCTAAAATTAGGTCCTTTTAAACCTTTCTTTGAAGCACTGAACTTTGGCTTAAGAAAATTTTCTGAATATGGGCTTATAGCTATCTGGATTTTTGAGAGCACCAACAAGAGCTGTGGGTTGTTTTCTCATGAACTCTAATAAAACTCAACAAATTTCCCCATCTAGCTTTTGGTTTTTGAATACAATTCAAGTATGACCAAACCCTTGAAGATCCCTTGGTCTTCCTAAATTCATTTTCCTTGTCTCCAATGGAATCTCGAAGAAATCTATCCCAATTTTCTTCATGTACAAGTAGGAAAGTATGGGAAAATAAATTGGGGACTGGGATGATCATACAAAACTGAAAATGAAAATCATAAATATATAGATATTTATAACCTAAGAGAAAGGATTAGCTATGTTTCCATAGTTTCTTTTTTTCTCGGAAAGAAAATCATTTTTAATCTATATCCACTTCATATTGATCAATCATCAAATAGTAACACTACTATGCATGTTAATAGAGTTCATCAAGCCCCTAGCTCCACATACCATATGTAGGATCTATAATATGTTAGATGCAACAAATAAATACATTTGGGAGTCTACCATGACCACAATATAACTAAAAATCTTACACAATAGAAGATGGATTTCCTCTATAGGTAGAGCTAAATTTATGATATTGGGTCTCCATGCAACCCCCAAATAATACCTCTCATTTCTAATGGTTTTGCATCATATTGCTTGTCATCATGAAGGAATTTAGTGAACTTACCTTTTGAAAGGTATGCATAAATAAATAAAATTTCCATTGAGGGCCTTAAAACTATTTTCTCTTATCGGTTAGTGGCTAGTGAATACCAAATCTTGGCTACCAAAATTACTTGGGATTCATAGTATAAATATTATTCCATTTGGACAACCACTATCAAGGAGAGATATGAAGAATCTATATTTGAAGAATATTTATTAAATTATAAACCTCCTCTAGTCTTCATGGGTAAGTTTATTCAATAAGGAATCAAACAATTTCAATGTGCATTAAGCTAGAGAATATGAAAGGTACTATTATTCATTTTTGGGAATATAGAGGACATGGAGTATAAAAAGTTATTTAGCTTCTATTCTTGAAAGTGCCTAGTAAATCCTTTGTTTGTACATTTGGTTAATGAAGAAACTCAATTATAAAATCTAGATATCTATAGACTATCACAAGAAAGAAGATGAGCTAATATTATTCATCATAATCAAAGAATGCTCGATGAAGGAAATGACAATATTACACAACATAAAGAAATCAATTGACAAATGTAATAGACAATGTCAGCATTACACTAACAAGTATCATAATTAATCTACATCCACTAAAGGAGTCTCATTGCAAAATCCTTGAATGATAAAAATTTAACAATCATGTCCCTCAAATAGAGTTCAATGGCTCTTTACATCTGTTAGGCCATTTTCCTGTCACAGCAAAAATTCTATGAAATGGCCCCTTTCCTTGCAAGTTTTCTTGAAGTGCCCTTAGCCCTGTGTTCTCCAATGTTTCACCTTGCTCCAGTCCAAATTGCACGTGCTGAATCGCCAAATCCCAAGTTATCCAAGCTTTAAGGTCTGCAGGAAACAATTTCAAAATCTGCCACAGTGTCGAAAACCCACAGTGTTTTTGAAAATCCTTGTGTGTTTTTAGCCTATCCATTGTTTTCGACCTTGTGCTTCCTATTTTGTGCACTTGTCTTCTGGCATCAAAAACCTTGTGTGTTTTTGGTCTTCCTCTATGTCGAGTACTTTGTGTGTTTTCGACCTTGGTCTTAGCTACGCAGGTGTGATGGATGGTGGGGCCCAGTCTTTGCAAGGTGTTACTCAGCTTTCTCCAAGTCTCTGGGCGGTTACATCTTTTATTCAGCGATCTAGCGACTCTTAGTCGCATGATCTCTGAAAGATTGACAGTTATATGTTAGCATCTCATGACCCAGTGATTGTTAGTCGCATTGTCGCGGAATGTTTGGCGGTTAGTTGGTGGGCCCAGCTCTTTTCATTGCCCGGTGTGGTTAAAGCTCAGACAGGATCGGTGGTTGTCACTATACCGCATGGAAAGATGCAAGGCTTTTAATCTCCGTGCTTTAACAAGAGCCGTTGATGCGGTAGGAAGGTGGATACATGTGGTGGGCCCAATTTTTCTTGAGTGGAGTAATAGTGCAGATGGGATCTACGGTTGCCGCATGATCATGAGGAATATTCCTCCCCTTTGCGATCATGCGACCACTGTCCAATCTTCCCAAAAGGTAAGGCTTTTCTCGGCGGTGGGTCTTGTGTCAGGTGACTCGGAGGTTGCAGTGAATGGCATGATGACATGTGGCATCGGGTGGGCCCAGGTGGGGTTTGAGGTTTGGCGGAGTGGATAAAGATCTGGCGGTGCCAACAAAATTCATGTGTTCGCACGTTCACGCAATAAAAAGGTGATGCCATAGTTCATTTGGCGATTCAGCGAACGATGGTCACATGATCGCTAAGTTTTTTTGGCGATGGTGTAAAGTATTTCGTGAACTGGAAAAAGTTCTTCGGTTGCTAGTTCACCAGATAAAGTGAGGCCAGTGTTTCAGTGACGTGGAGGCTTGTCGCGTGTTCGCATAGCCCAATTTTTGGCTATGGGATCATGTGACCACTATTTGGACATCACAATTGTAGAGTTAGGGCGTGTGCACTGCGTGGGTCTTGCTGGCGTGCTCAATTTTGATTGGTCGCTGACAGGTGGTGGAGCCGAGGACTTTGCAAAGGGTTGGTGAGTAACTACCAGCCGCGGCTAGGAGACCGCGGTCACATTATCGCAAAGGTTAGTTTGGTGCCTTGCGATCATGCGACCAAGCATAATTTGAAACCCAGATTCCTGTGGTGGTTAAGTTGATGACCGCGCAAGTGCGTGACTAAGGGAAAATAGTTGAGGAACATAAAGCCCACGGAATGCAAAGTAGCCGTTTGTTTTCACATTTGAATTTTTTGAGGGTTTCCAGCGATAGAAAGGACTGAATTTCAATGCAGAAGTGATTGGAACTGGTAAGAAGTAATTTGTTTGCCATTGCAGTGTGGTCCAGGGTGTGATGATCATTTGCAGGGATCTGTACCATGTAAGGAATGAACAAGGAATGGCTTGAGGCATGTTGCAGGGTGGTTGATTTGACTTGTTCTCTTGGTGATTTTGTGATCTTCTATTTACTAATCTGAGAATTATCATAATTGGAGATCATCTTTGATCTGTTTCTCTGAGATTGTTTAGTTTCCTGCCCCTACAATAAATTCTTGATTGGTTCTGATTGGTTGGGTAGTTGAAGTCCTAACCTTAGCTGTCCCAAGCTTGTTGCATTCTCCTAGAGAATTCTAAGATAGTTGGTGGTCTAAGTAGTCAAATTTTTGACTGTGTAAGAGTTCTGAATTTTGTCAGTTCCAAGAAGGGTCCTGTTCCTGTAGATTTTCTCCTTCTCTCTGCATATAGGGTGTTCTTCTTCCATTGCTGGTTCAGAGAATACAATGCATATTGTAACAGACTTGTTTTATGCATGAGAATTTAATATACTCCTACTGTTACCAAACTATCTCCATTTGAATTCTGAGGCCATTGATCATACATTAAGGGTGTTTGGTTTGTCTACTTGTATTGCCTTTGTGTTTGCAAGTGGAGTTGTCTTCGCAGAGATAACTAGTTCAGGGTTAGTGTTCATGTGTGTATGGGTTGAAATATCAAGGATAGGTCATGCTTGTCTTCCAGTGGATGCTTGTTACTGTATTATCTTTTCATAGGTCTCTTCTAAGGGGAGGGTCAAAATCCTTTGATGGATAATAACATGCTTGAATGCACAGGTGGGTGTTAAGTTGAGGTTTGGTCATGGTGTGTGATTGATATTAGGCATCAACACATTGAGTATATTGTTTCCTTGTTTCATAGCTATCCCTTGCAATACTGTGTTTGACTCTGTGGCCCATTGGATAAGGCACTAGTCTATGAGAGACTTAGGGTATCTCAGGGGTCCCTTCTATCCGTTTCAAATCATTTCCATTCAGTCCCACCTTTTCCCTTCCTTACTGTTAGTGTAGGTCTCTGGTTATTAGACTCATTGCATGCAAGCAGGTTATTGCATCAGATTTGGTTTCATTGGGGTACAGGATACCTATAGGAGTCTGGTAACTATTCCACAATAATACATCTGAAGGCCTTTCAGTCATCAAGAAGAGTCATGAGTGTGTAGATGAGGCAATAC
Source organism: Chamaecyparis obtusa (assembly GCA_027943335.1). Classification (NCBI taxonomy): domain Eukaryota; kingdom Viridiplantae; phylum Streptophyta; class Pinopsida; order Cupressales; family Cupressaceae; genus Chamaecyparis; species Chamaecyparis obtusa. Next base: position 240,732 of record BSBK01004174.1, read on the forward strand.
CCACCTGAGTGATGTGGAGCTCAAAGCAGAAGGAGGATGCCCTCGGTCCTCATCAATTGACACTTTTCCCTATCAGACTTTGGAGCAAAGACTAATCAGTTTGTCAATCATAGTGTAAACCTGGCACCGTGTGAGAACAAGTTTAAAAGCCAACAAAATGGCAACTCTTATGGGGAGAGTCTAGAAAGAGTCAAATACAAAAACAAAGCATTTGCTAATATTTTCTCATCTAGTTGTGAGTGGCGGCTCTGATTTGTCTTTGTTTGATCAGTGCAGTTCCTGATAAATAGTGTGTATACCTAGTGTAGTTTTGTAGGCTGGAAGAAGAAACAATGAGTTATTTTTCCTCTCAAGGAGGTGGTGACTCTACACTGCGAAGAACCTGATGGAGCCATAAGGTGAGCTCTAGATCTACCTTGCCTTTCAGTGAACAAGGTTTCTGCAGCAAAATTTTAGGTATTCTCTTATTGAAAATGTTTCCCTATCAAGTTTTTAGCACTGCTGTAAAGGGATGAGTTGTAGTGGGCAGTTCCTCATGGAGGAATATAGGCCCTTTTGTTTTAATGGCATTGAAGGTGCCCCTAATGAGTTCTCTGCTGAGGATGGGAAGTGCTTGCCAAGATTCATGGCTGGTGGATCTGTTTCTGCAAGCCAGCATGTTGATGTTGTCATGGGTATTTTTGGAGATATGGATGTTGAACATGAAGATATTGCCATGAGGTTATTTGTGCACACATTTTCTGATGGTGCAAGGAAGTGGTTCTTGTCCTTACCTTCATGTTCAATCCCTTCTTGGGATGTGTTGAGAGCTAAGTTTGTTGAGCATTTTGATAAAGTTTCTGCTCTCAAGAAGGAATTATCGAGGTTGAAAACGGTGAACTGGCAGTTAGCAGAGGACATAAGATTGCTAAGACTAGTGGCTCCTGATGATGTTCATGAGGAGGCTAGTGTTTCTGATGTTGATTCTCACTATGCAGAGAGTGTCGACTATGAAGCTAATTCTGAGATCAGTGCATATGAGGATGTTGAAGATGAATTTGAGGATGGCAATATTTCCTTTTTGTCTGCAGATTTTTCTTCTTGTCAACATGAGAAGGAAATTTTCTTATCCCGGTGTGATGATATTTTATGTGAGAGGAAAGAATATGATTATGATGCAGATGATGATTCCTACATTGATTTCTTCACACAAGATGATCTAAGGCCATAAATTTATATCCTTGTTCCTCACAAGGATGATATTTGCAGCACTAGGGGTGAGGCTGAGGAAAATGATATTAAGGCCCAAAGTCCATTGAGCAGTGAAAGGATTTCAACACTCTTAGTTGAGGAATTTTAGAGGTATGCCCTTGCTTTGGATTTCAATTTGTAGCTCCCCTATGATGTATCCTTTGACACTGATAATGAGGCCAGTGTTCAAAATGACCATGAAGACCCATGTATACAAGATCTCCCTTCTTGTAATGACTCTACAGAAAAAGAAGTAGAAGGACATGACAGTGTGTTTTCCTGTCATGAAGCTTACAGTGAGGAACAAATTTCTAGTTCAAGCCCTTTTCCTCTTTCTGCTAAATATGATACTGAATGTGACAATATTGAGGACTTAGTCTTCAATAGTTGGGACAGAAATTCTCTTGGTGAAAATGATGATGCAATGTTCCCCTGTCACAGAAGCTTTAAAGAGGACCTTCACTTGGTTCATGATCCAATTCATGAAGACATCATTGAAGAACCAAATTGCTCAGTGGCTGAAGCAATGTGTGAAGGAAAGTTAGAGGATTCAAGTCCTTCTCAGCCAGGTACTTTTATGATAATGCATGACAGTGAATATGTTCCATTTCCTGATGCATTATTAGATGATATTTTTACTTCCAATTAGCAGGGAGAAGTAAATGATGTTCCCTACTTCTTGGAATATGAATGTGAGTATGATGGTTGTGACTGGAAGAACATGGGTAGTGACTAGCATAGTTTCATTCTTCAACCCATGAAAATTCACATGTGTTGGCAGCAAGGTGGTCATGAAATTTTTAGCTGGCTGGTTGCATATGTGGATGAAAATTAGACCTTTGATTCAGGGGGGTCATTGATTTCATTTTGGTGGCCTGGAGCCATCAAGTAAAGTTGTAAACCTTATAAATTTTGTAAATATTCCTTCCCTTTCCTACTGTGTGTTTCTTTCTTGGCTTGTTCCCTACATTTTTTGAGGTCTCTATGTTTTTCCAGTGGGATGGTCTACTTTAACCAGTGATTCTGAATCCTTGCCATGCCCGCAAGAGCCATGCATCCCCAACTAGAGCCACTGTTAGGCCATTTTTTTGTCATAGAAAAAATCCTATGAAATGGCCTCTTTCCTTGCAAGTTTTCTTGAAGTGCCCTTAGCCCTATGTTCTCCAATGTTTCACCTTGCTCCAGTCCAAATTGCACATGCCGAATCACCAAATCCCAAGTTATCCAAGCGTTAAGGTCTGCAGGAAACAATTTCAAAATCTACCACAGTGTCGAAAACCCACAGTGTTTTTGAAAATCCTTGTGTGTTTTTGGCCTATGCGTTGTTTTCAACCTTGTGCTTCTTGTTTTGTGCACTTGTCTTTTGGCATCGAAAACATTGTGTGTTTTCGGTCTTCCTTTGTGTCGAGTACTTTGTGTGTTTTCGACCTTGGTCTTAGCTACGCAAGTGTGATGGATGGTGGGGCCTAGTCTTTGCAAGGTGTTAGTCATGCTTTCTCCAAGTCTCTGGGCGGTTACATCTTTTATTCAGCGATCTGGTGACTGTTAGTCGCGTGATCTCATGACCTGGTGACTATTAGTCACGTTGTCGCTGAATGTTTGGTGGTTAGTTGGTGGGCCCAGCTCTTTTCATTGCCCAGTGTGGTTAAAGCTCAGACAGGATCAGTGGTTGTCGCTATACCACGAGGAAAGATGCAAGACTTTTAATCTCCATGCTTTAACAAGAGCCGTTGATGCGGTAGGAAGGTGGATACACATGGTGGGCCCAATTTTTCTTGAGTGGAGTAACAGTGCAAATGGGATCTACGGTTGCTGCATGATTGTGAGGAATATTCCTCCCCTTTGTGATCATGCAACCACCGTCTGATCTTCCCAAAAGGTAAGTCTTTTATCGGTGGTCGGTCCTATGTCAGGTGACTCAGTGGTTGCAGTGATTGGCATGATGACATGTGGCATCGGGTGGGCCTAGGTGGGGTTTGAGGTTTGGTGGAGTGGATAAAGATCTGGTGGTGCTGACAAAATTCATGTGTTCACATGTTCGCGCAATAAAAAGGTGATGCCCTAGTTCATTTAGTGATTCAGCGAATGATGGTCACGTGATCGCTAAGTTTTTCTGGCGATGGTGTAAAGTATTTCACGAATTGGCAAAAGTTCTTCGGTCGCCAGTTCGCTAGATAAAGTGAGGCCAGTATTTCGGTGATGTGGATGCTTGTCGCATGTTCGCATAGCCCAATTTTTGGCTATGCGATCATGCGACCACTGTTTGGACATCGCGGTTGCAGAGTTAGGGTGTGTCCACTATGTGGGTCTTGCCGGCTTTCTCAGTTTTGTTTGGTCACTGACAGGTGGTGGGGCCGAGGACTTTGCAAAGGGTTGGTGACTGACTACCGGCCGCAGCTGGGAGACCGCGGTCGCATGATCGCAAATGTTAGTTTGGTGCCTTGCGATCATGTGACCAATCATAATTTGAAACCCAGATTCTTGTAGTGGTTAAGTTGATGACCGCGCAAGTGCGTAACTAAGGGAAAACAGTTGAGGAACATAAAGCCCGCGAAATGCAAAGTAGTCTTTTGTTTTCAAATTTGAATTTTCTGAGGGTTTCCAATGATAGAAAGGACTAAATTTCAATGCAGAAGTGATTGGAACTGGTAAGAAGTAATTTGTTTGCCGTTACAGTGTGGTCCAAGGTGTGATGATCATTTGCAAGGATCTGTACCATGTAAGGAATGAACAAGGAATGGCTTGAGGCGTGTTGCAGAGTGGTTGATTTGACTTGTTCTCTTGGTGGTTTTGTGATCTTCTATTTACTGATCTCAGAATTATCATAACTGGAGATTGTATTTGATTTGTTTCTCTCAGATTGATTGGTTTCCTACCCCTACAATAAATTCTTGATTGGTTCTGATTGGTTGGGTAGTTGAAGTCCTAACCCTAGGTGTCCTAAGCTTGTTGCATTCTCCTAGAGAATTCCAAGACAGCTGGTGTTATAAGTAGTCCAATTTTTTATTGTGTAAGGGTTTTGAATTTTGTCAGTTCCAGGAAGGGTCCTTTTCCTGTTGATTTTCTCCTTCTCTCTGCATATAGGGTGTTCTTCTTCCATTGCTGGTTCAAAGAATACAATGCATATTGTAACAGACTTGTTTTATGCATGAGAATTTAATATACTCCTACTGTTACCAAGCTATCTCCATTTGAATTCTGAGTCCATTGATCATACATTAAGTGTGTTTGGTTTGTCTACTTGTATTGCCTATGTGTTTGCAAGTGGAGTTATCTTCGTAGAGATAACTGGTTCGGGGTTAGTGTTCATGTGTGTATGGGCTGAAATATCAAGGATAGGTCATGCCTATCTTCTAGTGGATGCTGGTTAATGTATTATCTTTTCATAGGTCTCTTCTAAGGGGAGGGTCAAAATCCTTTGATGGATAATAACATGCTTGAATGCATAGGTGGGTGTTAACTTGAGGTTTGGTCATGGTGTGTGATTGATGTTAGGCATCAACACATTGAGTATATTGTTTCCTTGTTTCATAGCTATCCCTTGCAATATTGTGTTTGACTCTGTGGCCCATTGGATAAGGCACTGGTCTATGAGAGACTTAGGGTATCTTGGGGGTCCCTTCTATCCATTTCAAATCATTTCCATTTAGTCCCACCTTTTCCCTTCGTTACTGTTAGTGTAGTTCTCTAGTTATTAGACTCATTGCATGCAAGTAGGTTATTGCATCAGATTTGGTTTCATTGGGGTACAGGATACCTATAGGAGTCTGGTAACTATTCCACAATAATACATCTGCAGGCCTTTCAGTCATCAAGAAGAGTCATGAGTGTGTAGATGAGGTAATACCCACCTGAGTGATGTGGAGCTCAAAGCAGAAGGAGGATTCCCTTAGTCCTCATCAATTGGCACTTTTCCCTGTCAGACTTTGGAGCAAAGACTAATCAGTTTGTCAATCATAGTGTAAACTTGGCATCATGTGGGAACAAGTTTAAAAGCCAACAACATCAACTAGGGGGTTTAATATTAGACAAAATTAATATATATGAGAATGCCACCTCCTTCGATGTGCTAGGTGTCTTCTAATGAAAATATCAACAAAAACATTCAGTTAGCCATACCACATTAAAATCCTTTGACACTATTGGTTACCATTTTTTCCCTATATTTTTAAACTAAAAATAACAAACTTCTCAATGAAAAACCACAGGATAATTATAAATTACAAACTAAGTTCAATAAATTAGAAAATAAGTTCAATAAATACAAAAAATTAGAAACATGGAGGAAATTTTATTAATCATTCAAATTTCATTTCTTGTTTACTCCAACTCACTTTCTTATATCTCTCTTGTACTCTCCCTGTCTATATATCTTAGTATATCTCAATCTCTCCATCTCTCCATCTCATTATCTGTATCCATCTCTATCTCTCCCTCTTCCTCCTCTTTTGTATCTCCCCATCTTTATATTTTTCTCTCTCTATAACTCTCTCTATCTCTCTATCTATTTCTATCCCTCTACCTCTCTACCTCTCTACCTCAACCTTCCTCTCTCCCCCTCTACCACTAAACATCACTCCCTCTATCTAGAAACCCATCACCCTCTTCCTAGAGCTATATATCTATATCTATTTGCGCACCAATCTCCATTCCAACATATTTCTTATTCAATATCTTTCCTAGATCTCACTATCCATTTATCTCTCTCTCTCTCTCTACCTACCTCCATGTATCAATTCTCATCTCCATCTTTATCTTTCTATCTACTTTAAACAAACTACAATAATGATAGGAACTTTGACACATTGTGTCACTTGTTATATTGTTTTTGATTAAGTAAAATAGGTTTTACAGGGTTCCTGAAACCCACAACAGTTTAAGATAAAAAATAAAAGCATGAAAACTAAAGAGAGTAAAATAGTTCAAAGTATGAAGGAGCAGGCCACTACAGGGTCGAGCATGAAAAAACAAAGAAACAGTCAAAACAAAGCAGAAAAGAAAGGCACCAGAACAAGTTATGCCAAGCTCCTGAGCATGTTAGACACATTGCTTTTGAGGGCCTCCATCAGTTGAACAATGTCTTTCATGTTTTGAACTTGGGATCCTTGGGGATCATTTTTTCTCCCTATTTTTCTTGATTCTTTCCCTGGTTCTTTTTCCTGGTCCTTCAGTGGGCTCCTTCTCATCCTCCCTATTCCTCTGATCAGTCGTGGTTTCCACTTTTTCTTCCATTTTTTTGACTAACAACTTCAAGTTCTCGTTGGATGTTTTGAGGATTTTAAAATTTTTCTCGCCAATTCCCTTTAGGGTTTTTTCAAGGCTTATAATTTTGGATTCCAGATGCTGGACCCTAGTTTCCAGGCTTATCTTTTTCTCTATGGTGTGTTCCTTGTTTCCCGAGCTCTAAATTTTTTCTTTGAGGTCCTCAATCTCCTGGTAGAGCCATTTGAAAGATCTAAACTGATCCAGCATGTTGTTTTTGGTGTTGTTGAGGAAATCCATATCCATTTCCCTAGCTTTGTCACTTAGAACAACCAAAGCAGGGTCTATCAACTCTTCCTTGTGGACTTTTCCTTTATTGTCCTCCAAAATCTATCGGTAAATGACCTCCTTAATTATTCCCATTTGCACTATGTTGATATTGAAATTTCTCTAGACCTTTTTGCCTTTCCCGGTATCCCGACTATTATACTCCCCCCAAGAGGCATATTCTATTTCAACAATTCATATAGGTGACTGGTTAGTGCCCCACTCATCATTATGATCTTCAGTAATAGGGTCGTGATTCTTAATATTGGAGCCACTGGGAGACTGAGAAGGAAGGTTTTTTCCTCACTTATAGTAAGATCCACTGACAGGTGGCCCGAGAAGTCCTGCATTGATTTGGGGATTTCCTCTTTGACCTGTTCCTGCATGTTTGTAGCTTCCATTTTGGGATTACCCTCATCATCTTTCGTATCCATATCTTCCTCCTTGTCTTTGTACTCTTCCCCTGAGTGAACCTCCTTCCTATCCTATTTTTTTGACGGTTTTTTTTTATTTTGACAGCTTTTAGGGGTCGCTTCTTGGAAGGGGAACCCTTGTTCCATTTCTTATTTTTGACATCCCCACTGTCATCTGAAAGTTTGCTCACAGAAGTTCCCGAAGGAACATAATCCAAGCTAGAGTCCTCGCTATTAGCTTTGTTATCCCCAATTTCCTTGCCAAGTATTTGGACTTTAAAGAATTCATAGATAAACACAAGCAATCCTTCATGCAGGGCAGGATTAGCAATTTTCTTATCTCTAAAACCATTGATATTCTTGTTTAAAGAAGATAAGAGATAAAAAGGAATGGAAATCTTAATACGATGCCTAAAATGATTCAGCAAGATGATTAATATTGGTAAGACGGTTAAGATGGTCACTTGTTATATTGTTGTAATAAGTAGTCTATTTGTATTTTATTTGATTAGCATGTCTATATAGTTTTTAAAGGTACTGAAAGATATCATAATGTAGGTGTTTGTTATACTTCTCTACTATTTCTCTTAAAAAATTATTACAATATTTTTTCACGCTATTATTATACTAAACTAAAAATTCTCATAGAATGGGAATCTATGTGTAATTGTAAGTGAACATGTATGCTAATCGTAATAGTAATCTTAGCCCTATCCGATCCCTAATCCTGACATATTAATCCTCACAATTATATGAACCCTAATCACAATTTAAACTATAAATGATCTCTCATTGAGCCATAAGTGTAATAATAAATGTAATCCTAATTAATTTACATAATATAATATAATATTATATGTTATATTAATATCTTTCTCTTTACCTTATCTATGAAAAAATACATATTATATTACATATTGCATAATATAATAGTATATTCAATAATAATACTACATTTATCCTTATGCTTGTCCTTGAAATAAATTGGATTTTGTTTACATCCATATTGAATCACCATACTACCATTATAAATGTCTTTTAGTGTAAATTTCCTATGTATATTTCTACATGTAAAATTTTGCTTTTGATAAAGGTAAAATAGCTTTTGGATGCTCTCCAATGTCTTGGAGTAATATATTTTGATGGGATCTGAAACCTAGAAACAAATAGTTGCTAAGATAGATCACAAACCTATAGCAGTCCAATCAACAACAAAAAGTTTTAGCCAACAAGAAGTAATTTGAGAGAAGGCCAAGCTGCAACAAATCTTTACTGAAGCCTCTAAACCAAAGGGTTTTGATAGGGTTGAATAATCTAAAGTTAGAACAAATGGAAGTTAGAACAAATGGCTTTGAGTGGCTTCCATAACCTTCTAGGAATACCCCCAAAATCTCCCTTTTGGAGATTGAATAACATCAGTCATGTCACGTCATCTATGAAGGAGGTAAACTACTTCTCATGCATTTTACTAGAATAAAAGATAATGAAAGTTGGTTCATTTTGAATATTTATGCTCCTAACTCTAAAAGACAAAGAAAGACCTACTGGAATAAAATCATCTCCACCATTGCCCCTACTAGACTAAAGGTATCATTATGGGGGACTTCAATAGCCCACTTAAAGAAGGGGAGAAAAAGGGAGGAATAGCACCTGATTCTAAAAGAAGACAAGACCTAATGGACTTCATCAATGACTTGGCTCTACTGGACACTAAGCTGCAAGGTGCTGACTTCACTTGGTCAAACAGGTGGATTGGAACGGATTGCATTCAAGTTCATTTGGACAGGGCCCTATATTCTCTGGATTGGTTGAACAAATATAGTCTTAACCTCTCAGCCTTGGTTCGTGCAGGCTCAGACCACTCCCCCATCTCATTTTCACTGGATCAAAATGACAAGAAAATGAACTTTCCCTTCTGATTTAAAAAAATATGGGTTTCCCATCCTAATTTTCTCAATAAAGTCAAAGAGTGGTGGAACATAGATGTTGACGGCACAACCATGTTTAGAGTGGAAAAAAAGCTAAGGAATATCAAATGTAATGTCAAAAATTGGAACAAAGAGGAATTTGGTCACGTCTTTACCTCTAAAGATAAGACTCTCAATGAACTTAACTGCATTCAAGCCGATATCTAGAAATAGGGCTATGATGAAGATAGATTGCAAAAATAAAAAACCATCCTTTCAGATTACCATAACATTATTGGGCAGGAGGAAACTTTCTAGAGGCAGAGATCAAGGTCCATCTGGCTCAGGGAAGGGGACCGAAATACTCATTTTTTCCACGTCTCCACTATGAGATACAAAGATGCTAATAGGATAAGTAGAATCAAGAAGGGAGATGAAGCTCTTAAAAAGGACAAGGACATCACTGATGAGACAATCACTTACTTTTCTCAGCTCCTCTCTAAAGATCAGGGGATATTCGAACAAGACTAGATCTATCTTCTTGATAATATTCCAAGAATCATCACTAATCATCAAAATAAAGACTTATGCTTTATCCCGGACATGACTAAAGTCAAGAAAGCTCTGGACTTCCTTCTAGGGGACAAAGCCCCTAGAGCAGATGGCTTCCCTATGTTCTTCTTTCACCTTTATTGGGAAGTGGTGAAATACGATGTGGTTCAAGCTGTGCAAGAATTTTTTGGCTCAAAGAACCCCCTCAAAGAACTCAATGTCACCTTCTTGGTGCTGATTCCCAAGACCTCTGGTGTGGACTCTTTTGAGAAATTCAGACCCATAAGTCTATGCAATTCCTTCCTTAAGATCATCTCCAAGGTTATTACCTCCAGGATTCTCAGAGTCCTCCCTTCCTTGATTTCTTAGCAGCAATGTGGCTTTGTGCCTGGTAGATAGATTCTGGATTCCATAATGATGGTGCACTACTACATTTGGGGCCAAATTTTGATGGCCATTTGTCATATTTTCAACGCTCATTTGTCAGAATTTCAACACATGAGTCCATTGCCATTTTTGCGTAGAAGATTGTGACATAAGACCAACCTGTCAGTTTACCGACACCATCTTACGTCGAAAAGTTCCAAATGACAACGGCTTCGAAATGGAATTTCCTACAGTTCATCCATCAAAATTTTGATAACAAGACCTATCGGAAATATACAATCTCTGTTGGAACTGACTATTGAACCATATTATTTCTGACGGTATAACTATTGGAATACTGACAGTTAGCAACATATTTTGACAGATCTAGCTATCGGTGATATGGCCTCACTGTCAAAAGTTCTATCGAATATATCCTCTTTATGACACTTAAACTGTTAGAATAGCGACAGTTCTGCACTATTCTCCAATAGGGTTCCCTGTCAAACGTATAGCATTACTATCGCATGAAATGTCGTAAATTTTTTTTTTCTAACATTTTTTCTGTCGAATGCATAGCGCTTCTATCGAAATTAATTATGAATTGTCAAAAAAAAATGGATAGGCACATTAAAGTTAACACAGCTCAAGAGACCATCATAGGTTGTCTCTTTCTTCGGTCTATATTATTGACAGAATGTTTTACCTTTCATTAGCTCATTAAATCTGGGGATTTGAAAGAATTTAATAGAATATTTTCATGACAACGTATATTATTTAAGTTGACATTGCATGAATTTATCTACTTCGTGCACTTGTAGACTATGAGGACGATGATAAAGAAGCATTGCCATGGGAGGAGATGCTTCTTTATCACCATCTTCATAGTATACAAGTGCATGAAGTAGATAAATTTGTGCAATGTCAACTTAAATAATATACATTGTCACGAAAATATTCTATTAAATTATTTCAAATCCCCAGATTTGATGAGCTAATGAAAGGTAAAACATTCTGTCAATAATATAGATCGAAGAAAGAGATAACCTATGATGGTCTCTTGAGTTGTGTTATCTTTAGTCCTACCTACTTGTCAATCATTGAGAATAATCACTGCCTTGCATTTATGTACACTACAGAAATTGATCACAGGCTTGCAAAAACATTTTACACTTGTACATCTCATCAATATTGGAGGCCTAAAGTAATTTTATACGATCACTAGCACATTTCGTGCATGGATGAGAAAACACTATCCAAAGTTTCTAGATAACCATTTTTGAGAAGAGGAATGAGTGGAGGGTAAAGAAGGGATAATTGTGAAGGTTTTATAGATGTAGGTTACTGAATCATCATCTCTGCACTAGTACTCAATCTGGCCTCCACTCCATATACGTCTTCTCAAAATCTAAAAACTCTCCATCATTGATTCTCGTCATTTTTTTAGCATCTCCGGGGACTGAGACCTTAAATTATTGAGCTTCTCTTTGTTTCGAGAATAGTTTAAAATTCTCTACTTAACAGGGCCAACCACGTGAAGGTGGAAGCTCACCTAGCCCCTCCTATGAGCCTCTTATGACCCTTTACGACATTTTAAGACCTCTAAGATGTATTCTTAGGGATCATAAATGATCATAAAGGGTCATAAGGGGTCCTGGGACACAACAGCTGAGAAACATAAATGTAGGCATCATGGTCACAATTTTTTGGAGACACAACATAATTGAGTGGTTTTGCGAGATGATGCAAAGTAGTGGTTGCTTTGCATCATCTGGGAATAGCACTCAATTATGTTGTGTCTCCAAAAAATTGTAACCATGATGCCTACATTTATGTTTCTCAGTTGTTGTGATATGTACATTGTAGTTTGTCGTTGTTGCAATAGTAGAGCCTATATTCCACAAAAAAAAGGAAGACATCTTTTTAGCCTGGGTCTTGATCCTACCCTAATTATCGAAGGATCCAAGGCCAGGCTCGAAAGATGTCTTCCCATTCTATCTGCAACATTGTGTCCATCCATGATCTCAGGAACATCGTCTTTCCACTCTTCATTTGCAAAAATATATCACTTCTTCAAGCTTGTAGAGTAATCTTATTAATAAAAGAACTCTTGCCAACATTAGGGTACCCACAGATCAAAATAGTTGATGTTATTGGTGCTTGTGCTCAAGGATATCGATTCACTGTTTTGAAATGGTCAAATCATTTTTATTTCAATTGTAGAGAAAAGGAGTGGGAGAAAATGAGCGGGTGAAAGCTGATCGAGAGTGAGAGAAGGCATTGCATTTTATTTGATCATCAATGCTCTCTGAAATGACCAATCATGTTTTCTATTCGATTCCTTTTGGTGTTTTTTTTCCCCCATATTCAGTAGATAAAAATCATGGCGGCAGCCACTTAGCCATCTTTTTGATGTTTTAGGTATTTTACAAAGATACAGGTATGTGGATTTATCGTTCAATTGCTTGCAGTTATTGGTCAAATGCAAATATTTTGTCACATTGCAAGGGCAAGATATCAGTTTGGTGTTTTTGGTTTATGTTAAAAGTTGATTTGGTAAAATTCTCAAAAAATAGACTACATGCTCTAAAATGTAAAGAAGTTGAATGTTAAATGTAAGATATATATCTCATCCATAGTAATCAAAAGAAAGGACATGAAACTTATAAGGAGATTTACCAAACCAAAAATATAAGTGAATAGGAAACATGGATTGGTACCTTATGAATTGGTTTTTGAGGTGCACAATCTTGATCAATCTCCTCAAAACAAGACCCCTCCTCATGAAAAATGCATTTAACACAAAAAAAAAAATCTACAAAACTGAACCAATGGTATGTTTAGAACAAAGAAATAGATTGATAATAATATGCTAAAAATTCTATTATGTTTAATACATGCAAAAGGACCAGTCCCAACAATTATTAAACATACTTTATCTGATATGATAATAACATGCTAATTAAACTGATAAAAGTGTTATCTACATTTAATCTACCAATTACTAATCACATAAAAAACAAATTACAAAATTGAACCAATGGCATGTTCTTCATGTGGTACAAGGAAGATTTGGCTATGAAAAAAAAAGTGAAACGGCCTCATCATTTTTATTTCGATTGGATAGAGGAGCGAAAGCTGAGTGCGAGAGAAGGTATGTGATTTCTTCATCTTTCGAGCATCTAACATCATATTCGACTGCAAATTTCAAATGTATTGCATTTTATTTGATCATGAATGCTCTCTAAAATGATCGCATTCTACTGGTGTCGTGCCCTAGCTCGTGCTTTATATCCATTAATTGATATTATTGGTGCTTGTGCTCAAGGATATTGATTCACTATTTTCAAATGTTTGGATCGTTTAGACAGTTACATTTCCTCTAGTACACAGTCAGGAAATGTAACTGTCTAATGATTATATGTAATGTTGAATGAATTAAATGCTTTATTCTTTGTACAAGTGAATGGAAGCAATAGTGTGTATTAAATACAATCCAGTCACTTATTGAATGCTTTGGAGACTACTAGTTTGACTGTCCATGCGCTACCAGTGACTGAGATTCATTAAAGGATACAAAACCCTTCATTTTGGGGTTATTGTGTGTGGATTCAAATGTAGGTTTGATTTGGTTAATGTTTAGAAGAGATCAATAAAGTATTTAAAGAAAATTTTACATGTTTGGAGAGGTTTGAGAGGCACTTATCATGACTGTACCCTCACAAACATCGACATAGACTGGTTTTACTAAGTTTCCTTTCTCTATTTTAAGGTTTCCTTCTCTACCATAGGAGTACAGTCAGAGGGTTCATTGACAAAATGATCCTTCGAATGGTTACTATGAATATGAATGATTTGATATAGCATATTGCTCATTTTACTTGAAGTTTCGAATAGCTTGTGCAAGGGTGAAAGTAGTTTTGATCAGTTTGGTCGTAACTGTTCCTCTACATAGTCAGGAAATGTAATTGTGTAATGATTATATGTAATGTTGAATGGATTAAATGCTTTATTCTTGGTAGAAGTGAATGGAAGGAATAGTGTTGGTGTTAGGTTTCATTTATTATAGAATTCAATGGTTTCCAAGATGTGTTGAGGAGTTTGCTCCTTGTTCAATGTTAACTGTTCCTGCACAATCCACTCATACAATAGTGAAATGCTATGTGGAAGGGATGGTTGATAGTGTTCCTTGAGGGAAGGGGGATTGTGAAAGACTTGTTATCATTGTATTGTGTATTTTCAATATGTTTGGTTGCAGGGCAGACCGGGAGAATGAAGGATCACTCACCGAGTGCATGATAACCCAGTTTTTAAGGGTCACTAGTTGAGGGGACAGTCAAGGTCACGATGAATGGGCCATTGGAGGAACCTATTTCTTTGTATTAATTGCTATTCAAATTAGATGCATGGATTTCTTGTGAACTAACAGCTGCTATGTATCTTGCAACTACATCCGTAAATCTGCATATACTTCTCTATGGTTGTAAGCCACTTACATATCAAAATAGATAAACTAAATCAAAATCATTCTTTGTCCTATTTCCTTTTAACAAAGTCTCAACTATCAATGATACAATATACATTTGATGCCCTAAGCTATCAAATATATAAATCACACCTACCTAGAAGCTCACCAGGAGAATGAAGGATCACTCATTGATTAAATGATAACCTGATTTTCAAGGGTCACTGGTTGAGGGGACAGTCAAGGTCCAGATGATTGGGCCATTGGAGGACCCTAGTTCTTTATATTAATTGCTATTCAAATTGGATGCATGGATTTATTGTGAATTATCGGCTGCTATGTATCCTTCAACTGCATCCGTAAATTTGCATATACTCTTCTAGGGTTGTAAGCCACTTAGGGATCAAAATAGAGAAACTAAATAAAAATTGTTCTTTGTCCCATTTCCTTTTAATGAAGTATCAACTATCAATGATACAATACATTTGATGCCCTAAGCTATCACTACAAATGGCACCTAGCTAGAAGCTCACGGGTTGTCCATTTGATAACCACAGTCAACATTTCAAAAAAATGGATATCCTTGAGCATAAGCACCAATAACATGAAATAATGGAGTTAAAGCACGGGCTAGGGCATGATACCAGTAGAATGCGGTCATTTTAGTGATAGAAATTTACAATGCAGTCCTTTGGTATGTATTAAACAGAATAAAATTTTCAGCATATTATTATCATTCTATTTCTTTGTTGTAAACATGCCATCAGTTTAGTTTTGTAACTTCACTGTTGTATGAGTGGATTGTTCAGGAACAGTTAACATTAAACAAGGAGCAAACTCCTCAACAAATCTTGGAAACCATTGAATTCAATAATAAATGAAACCTAACACCAACTCTATTCCTTCCATAGTTGCAGGATACATAGCAGTTGATAATTCACAAGAAATCCATGCATCAAATTTTTATAAGGATATCCTACTAATCAATAGAAATTTTCTTGAGATGACCAATGATTATGCATTTTGATGGCAGTGTGCTAGTTCAAAAGAATAATATAAATCTGAAACAATTTTTTCTTATTTTCTCAAACTATAAATGTGGTTAAAGGGAAAACATTATGTGGAAAACCCACAAACCAAGCTAGCAAATGATTGTACATCAAATTATTCCTATATTCATTCAAGTATTGCTATGCTTCAGCTACTTGACCTTTGAGCTTACTCTAGAGGAATGTGTATCTTTAAGATAGAGTTACTTCTTGGGCCTTACAATTGGGTGGAATATGATCAAGATTTGTTTAGGTTGTATCTTTGTTAGTCCCATTGTTAGGTTCTTATAGTTCATGGTTTGAATCTATTATGGTTGTGTAAGGGATTTGTAGATGCTTTTTCTAACATAATTATTGGACACCATGATTGGAACAACTGGTTGTTGGCTATTGTACACATGAATCATATCTGTCAATGGTTCTTTGTGTTCAAGAATTCGTTGATCAATCTTTGAGATTTATTGTCCCAGCTTTAAAAGAGTGATAAAAGATATAGTGAGTGCTATCTTTTCCAAGTGTTTTGTGGGTGCCATTATCTTCTAGGGTTAATTGCTGGAACCAAATTATGTTCTTTTCCTCTAGTAAATATTGCATACACAACCATCTTCTTGGTGAAGGGTTTCTTACATCCCCATGAGGCACTATTGCATGGTTTCCATTCCCTTGTAGTATACTGAGCCTAATTTAATACAAGTGTGCACTATTTTGGGTTCCATAATTTATGGCCCCTACACTGTGGTTGTTAGCCTAATTAAGAGAGGCCTACCTTTGCATATAATAAGAGGCCAACATGAAACAAACATCTAGAGGTTAGGGGTTTGTTCCCTATCCATAATTTATTATTTAAGTGCTAAGTGATGATGGGTATATCATGTAATTCATAGCTAGTGTGTCTCTTTCCTTCTCTTCACATTTCACATTAGGAGTATATGTTATAAAATACTAATGAAATCAACTATAGGTCAAATCTAATCAAAATTGCAATATAAAGATTAAAATAGATCTTGAAGAAATACGAGAACCATTTTTGACAAATATTGTACAAATGAAGACAATACTCCAAAGAGGAAATGCTTCAATGTGGAACAATTGAAGGACAATATTTTACTTTTATATGCACATCTGCAATGTTTTTGATATATATTTCTAAGATAACAAAACCATAGAAAGAATAGCATATAGAAGAAAGTAAAGAATAATGATCATACTTTGAGATATTGTGGAAAATTAAAGGAAAGAATGCTTGATGGGGCTATCATGCAATCACTAAGTGATACTTCATTCCTCTCTTCCAGTGACTTTTCAAAATCAGGCTATCATGCAATCAGTGAGTGATCCTTCATTCTCCTGGTCTGCCCTGCAACCAAACATATTGGAAATACACAATACAATGATAAAAAGTCTTTCACAATCCCCCTTCCCTCAAGGAACACTATCAACCATCCCTTCCACATAGAATTTCACTATTGTATGAGTGGATTGTGCAGGAACAATTAACATTAAACAAGGAGCAAACTCCTCAACACATCTTTGTTGTAAACATGCCATTGGTTCAATTTTGTAAATTTGTTTTTTGTGTTAAATACATTTAAATGGAACATTAAGCATAGTAATAATATGCTTAGTCTATTAGTAATTGCAGATTAAATGCCCATAACACCTTTATCAGTTTAGCATGTTATTATAAGATACTAAAGAAGACCTGCTATTTGTCAGAGAAATCTTCACTATCCCCCACAATGAAGACAATGAAGATTGACCTCCTACCCCACAACAAAGAACATTGTAATAAGAATAAGATAGTGCCAAGAAACATTTTCACAAATATGAAACATGAGGAAAAGTAATAACATTAACAATGCCAAGATTCACAGCATTAAATTTCACCTGCGGATGAGTTTCTGCAGTGGGTTGCCTAGCATCAAAAATATGTTGAGCTACATTTGAGCTGTAACTAAGAGTATCATGTAGAATAGACCCTAAACTTTGAAAGCATTCTCCAGCCTGGCAATTCAAAATTCAATCTAGGCAAGCATCAGTAAGTGAAATAAATTATAGACATCAACATCAACATCATCATAATCATTAGACATAAATTATAGACATCAACATAATCATAATCATTTGGAGGGTATTCGTTCTGGTCCTTGGATAGTACTATGTTTCTTGAAAGTTCTTGTGATGCTTCTAAACTTTAAAGACATATTTTATGGCTTGATGATAATATAGTTTGTGTTTTGTTTTCTAATAGAATGTTGTTGATCATTCATGGTCTTGAAGAAAATTTTGATTGTTTTGATTCTCAAGTCTTGACGTTGTTTCTCAATGTGATATAGACTAACCACAAGATGGTTCAGTTGGTCCTCTCTTTCTATTTAATTATTTGTCTTTTTCATGGGGTAAGTGTCAATATGTTATAATCCAACTAGCATATCATACCCGCACTTCTGAAAAACCTCACAGCATGCAAATCACAACCAAAGACTTGGGTGATCAGCATACACAAACAGTGATTACCCTTAGGAAACAATGATCATTAATATTCATTAATGGTGGGCAGTGATTCCTTGGTAATAAAGGCATTGCCAGCATTCATCATCTTAACCAAGTCATGGGTGGTGATCCTTGAAATAGCACAATTAGTAAAAGTTAATAACAACATAAGTCATGGGTGGTGATCCTTGAATTTGGAGCGAGGAAGAAGGAAAATTGGAAAACAAAATATGGAATAATCAGGTTGGAATTGGAGAAGAATTTAGAAATAAACTTGAATTAGAAAAAATCCAAGTTATCTAGTTCTTTGTTTGAGGCTGGGTTCCGATTCTACTTTTGTTCTCCTTTGGGTTTGACTTGGGTTCCTTTTGTAGGAACTTGGGTGCCTGGGCCAATCCCGGGTGCACCTGCAGTATTATAAATATGATACATGAGGTATTTTATTCATAATTTTATAGGCTAACTCATTATTATGGTAACATGGGTATGGCCACACTCCATGCCTTATAATGGTACCCAACATGGACTATGGTTCAAATGAAGTTGAACCAAATGTTGACCGTGATGGCTATGATCATAATGAAGATAAATATGAATATTAAATCTAAAATATGGCTTGTAATTTGAATTTTCATTGTGAATGAAGAAACTATAGATTCAAGTTGACTCATTCTATGTTGTAGTATATTTGTTCCCCAGATCTACCATATTATAGATGTGTAGCCTGTAAGGGACATCTTCTGCTCATCCATGTATCATAGCTCGGTGAGAGTTCTTAGGAGAAAGACAAGATGTCAGTGGGAGATGGAGAAACCAATATCAGAACACCACTTGAAGCCTTGCAATGTTGAGAGTGGGATAAAAGCTACACTTGAGACCCTATATAAGGAACAAACTTATTGAGCTTCACTTTGTTTTGAGAATAGTTTTATATTCTGTACTAAACAGGGCCAGCCACGTGAAGGTGGAAGCTCATTTGCCCCCCCCCCCCCTCTAACATCACTCAAAATTTCCCGTTAATATCTAATATTCATTCATTATTTTGTCCATTAATAAAATTCATCTAACATCTAAAGTTCATCTAATAATATTCATCTAACATTCTAAAGTTCATGTAACATCTAACATTCATTCACACATTAATAAAATGTGACATTCATTAATTATCACATGATAACATTCATTAACACATTATAAAATTTATGAACATTCACTACCACATAATTAAATTCATTGGCATATAAAAATCAGTCATTATCAATTAAAGTGCATAGATGACAATCATTTCTTTTTTTTCTTTTGATTTCTAGTTTTTAAGATGTAATTGTTAAGATGAGTATCTATATCATCATCATGATCATCTACCCTCTCATTAGATCTCAATGCATGCCTAGTTCTTTGTTGATGCAAAGGGGGGTCGTCTGCAGTAACATATAAAAGGGTTAAATTAAAAACATTTTATTATAATTAAAAATATTTTAAACATTTTAAAGTATTTCAGTACTTTACAGGCCATAATCGTATAGCTCTTTACCTGATCCAGTCACATCATCAACATCGAGGTCAGCTTGTCTGGCCTCGGCCTCAACCTCAACATGCTCATTAATAGCAGCCTCTACACTCTCTACAGCTACAATACAAATTGTTACATTAATCCAAACACCAATTGCAATTAAATTTGTATTACTACACCAATCAATTTAACATGTTTACTTGTATTACTGTGATGCACATCCTCATTGCCATCAACACCCACAGGTTGTGTACGGCAAGAATTGGCAGGTTGCATTTCAATTTCATATGCATTCATGTTATCATTGTTTTCTTACTTAAAACAAATTTACTCACTTTATGTTGGAACTTAACATCAAATAAACTAATTGGTAAATAATTAAATTTGAAATATCATCTATTTAGCTTACTTACCCTGACGGATCCATCAGTAGAACCTTGTCCACTTCTTATTCTTTCTGCCATGGCTTTATAGCCTTGTTGGAAGCCAATTTTCTTGTCCTCTTCTCCGAGACTTATATTGAACTCCATGCCCTACATTTTTGCTTGGTATCGTCAAGTTTTATTTTATTGTTTCATCAAAACAAAAAATGATTTCAAATTATAAATAAATATTTAAAGATCAAAGAATTATTTTCAGTGTTAAAAGCCATGTAAAGATTGTATTTTTCCAACACTTACAACTCATGCAGCAAGTTTTGAATAACCACCAGAGTCTAGCTTGTGTTGCCTGTGCTTTTGCAATCTTTCCTTTGTTGCCTTTGATGTGTTAGGCAATCTATGAAGAGATTGAAATATGTTAGTTCATATAAATATGAAGAGTATTTAGTACACAATTACATTCTTAACAATATCACATACCTTCTTCTATTCTCTGGTGGTGTATTTCCTTTTTTTACTTCAATTTTCTCATTTGCATCCAGAATAATAGATTTCCACTCTAAATCAAGAATGCAAGGGGGGTGCTGGTAATGTGGGTTTTTTGTTAATGTACACCTGTACTGGTCCCTAATATACCTCAAACATATCCCAGCTCTTTGAAAGAGCTTACCCTTCTCAAATGCACGAGGTCCAAACAAGTTTGTCATATTCTCTACAAGATCATCCTTTAACTTTTGATTTTGGGTTTTCCACCTTTTAAGAAAGAAAACAATGTTATATTAAATAATGGATGTAATGATAACTATCCTAGCAATGATATGAAATCAAAATAGTGGATTAGGGTTTTAGTTCGGATATGATGTTTCACCCTGTACAGATGGTGGGCCCGAATATTCGCAAACACTCATCATTAAGTTTACTATAAAAAAAATCATTCCCTACAAAAGAATCATGGGATCATTAGTCAAAGGATATAATAGTATAAAATAAAAACACAATAGATGTAAGCTTCTCATATTGAATGGAAGGTGTAATTAACATACGATTGTATAGTAAAAGAAAGGTCCAATCTTTAAAGTACCTGGAAGTTTTTCTATTTTCAAGGGAAGTCCTTCTTCTTCGAAGAAAAACAATATGAAATCCTTCACTATTCCTGTACTAGCAATACTAGTACATCCAGGAAAATCATCATCAAGTGTTGTATCCCCTGTTGCATAAATTGAATCCATTACAAAATGGCCCTAAGAAAGAACACTTCAAGGGAAATAAACGTATATATAATGATAGAGAAAATAGAATACCTATATGAGTAGGTGGTGCCATGGCGTCTACGGCCATGCTCTATGTTGCCGACATTGCAGGATGTGATACATCTGAGCCTGCCATCATATGAGGCGACGATAGTAAATGATCATTGACATGTGTTGAAGAATAAGATTGTTAGAGCATAATAAAACTAGTGATTAGCATGGACAATATTGTTAGAGAGTAAAAAAAATATAGTCCAACATGAGATCTACCTAAACTAGCTGTAGTACCCTCATCATGGCCGCAAGGATCAAAATTATGCAAAAAAAGTTGTAAAAGCAACACATCCACTTATTTTTTAATGACATAAAAGACTACTATAACATAAAAACTATTATTGAATTTTTGTTATAATTAAAAATTACATTAATACTTACTCAGTAATTTTAAGATAGATGCATCAGTTTAGTTTCCCTCTTTTGTGACTCAAGAGTCCGAGGGAATATAGATGCCAATTCAGCGAATCTATTTCCAATTTTGTGGAGGCATTTTTTAATTGCAGAGGCCGGCTCATCACAAGCACCGAAATCAACAACTAGGTCCCTTGTCAAAGGACTCCTCTTCAGGGATTGTAGGTTCCTTTCCCTTTCTCTGTTGACCACTTGTCTATGATAACAATATTACTAACACTATTAGAATTAATTTGAAACAGTGATGAAAAGAATATAATTAAAAACTTTATTTAACATTTTGCTTCTATCTAATTTGTAGTTCAATAACAAAGAGGTTTACCTGCTGGGAAGAAGTGCATGCATGAACATCATTGTCCCCACTACATGGTTGCTCCATATTGTGGTCCTATGTTATTATTTAAAGTTAACCAATAATTATAAAGGACTACATTAATAAATTTCATTAGAAGATGATGATGGAGATGAGGTGGATGGTGAGGAGACTCTCTAAATGTGGTTGGCAAAAAAATTCAATTATTTAATGGTACATAGTATGTACTTGCACTCTAATGATAATGACATTATTTGTATCTATGTGATTCAAATTGTAATCAATAAGCAACTCTTCCCCTACACTTATTGATTTTATCGCACATACAAATACATGATTTCCCTCACGCGCCTCAAATATGCAATTGGGTTGCTTAATAGTTGACAGAGGTCGCGTGCTATTTATAAAACCTACAATATTCCCAAATGCTTTTGGCCTTCCATCAATGTATATAGCCACTCTTTTACTTTGCTCATTGTCTTTTTGTTGAATATAATTTTGCGAGAGTGCATACCTATGCATACTCTTTTTATATTGAACAATTTGCATCCAAATTTTGTAATCATAACAAGGTCCAACATACTCCATCAATTCAACAACTTTGTTGTACGAGACCTTTATGCCATCCATGGAAAATAAGCCCAAACCATGTATTGACGATGGTGCAATACGATATATCTTGCCTTTAATAGTAAAATTAGTGTTTATTGGAGGAAGTTCCTTGGGGACCCATTTTTTCTATAGATTTTGGTACCTAGAGGGCACCTCGATGTCACCTTTTCTCTCATCATCATAAGAACATGACCCCTTTGAGCAAGGAAAAATTTCATGCGTCTATTGAATTTCTTTCTAGTCTTTTGACCTCTAGTTGATCTTCCTAATTCAAACATACTAAATGAGTCACTTTCTTCGCTTGAGGAAGGACACATCTAACAAATACCTATTTGTTACTACCTGCACTCCATCAAATGAGAGAGATAGCAAGTAATGCAAGATATTTTGCAAAATGTGAAATACATTAATCTCTATAGGGTGTATTGATGTATACTTGTCGATCCATGAGGACTATGTGGGATGCTCGTGAAAGGAGTCCGGGTACCTGCATATGTAATTCAATTATCTAATGTTAGCTAAAAAACTCATGATACATATTGTGAGTTTGAAGAGAGTTCGTGCCATGTGTGATAGAACCTACTTTATCTAATATGGTGAATTGTTAAACAAATTAAGGGTAGAGTAGTTATTACTTAGTTTTTTGTGGGGGACAATGAAGATATGTCTGACAAATAGCAGGTCTTCTTTAGTATTTCATGAATGTTTACCACATATATTATTTCAAGCCTTTGAGTCTTGGAGAAGAAGAATGGTGTAAGTTGAATAGATCAAAGTGAATGGGGTGTTGAAACATGGTGAATAGACCATGATGAGATGATACTTGATGTCGTGACTAAGATTCCCTCACAAACCATTGGCATAGACTAGTTTTACTAAGTTTCATTCCTCTATTTTGAGGTTTCCTTTCTTTGTCGCAGGCATATAGTCAGAGGGTTCATTGACAAAATGATCCTTCAAATGGTTACTATGAATATGAATGATTTGATATAGCATATTGCTCATTTTACTTGATGTTTGGAATAGCTTGTGCAAAGATGAAAGTAGTTTTGATCATTTTGGTCATGACTGTTCCTCTACATAACCAGGAAATGTAACTGTCTAATGATTATATGTAATATTGAATGGATTAAATGCTTTATTCTTGGTAGAAGTGAATGAAGGAATAGTGTTGCTGTTAGGTTTCATTTATTATTGAATTCAATGGTTTCCAAGATGTGTTGAGGAGTTTTCTCCTTGTTTAATGTTAACTATTCCTGCACAATCCACTCATACAATAGTGAAATGCTATGTGGAAGGGATGGTTGATAGTGTTTCCTTGAGGGAAGGGGGATTTTGAAAGACTTGTTATCATTGTATTGTGTATTTCCAATATGTTTGGATGCAGGGTAGACTAGGAGAATGAAGGATCACTCACTGATTGCATGATAACCCAGTTTTGAAGGGTCACTAGAAGAGGGGAATCAAGGATCACTCAGTGATTGCATGATAACCCCACCAAGGATTCTTTCCTTTAATTTTTCACAATATCTCAAAGTATGATCATTATTCTTTACTTTCTTCTATATGCTATTCTTTCTATGGTTTTGTTATCTCAGAAATATATCAAAAACATTATAGATGTGCATATAAAAGTAATATATTGTCCTTCAATTGTTCCACATTGAAGAATTTCCTCTTTGGAGTATTGTCTTCGTTTGTACAATATCTGTCAAAAATGGTTCTCGTATTTCTTCAAGATCTATTTTAATCTTTATATTGCAATTTTGATTAGATTTGACCTATAGTTGATTTCATTAGTATTTTATAACATATACTCCTAATGTGAAATGTGCAGAGAAAGAAAGAGACACACTAGGTATGATGTGATATCCCCCGTCTATATTAAGAATTTGATAAATAAATTAATAATAATAAATTAAAAAATAATCAAAAGTATATTAAATAAATATATTTATCACATTAATCAATGTTATTAACAAATAGATAATTGTATAATAATATATATATTTAACATTGAAATAAATAATTATCAATCAATGAATAGATAATGAATAATTATCAAAATTAATAATTAAAATAAATATTAATCAATCGTATATCAGCGATACATTAATAATGCATAGATAATTATTAATTAAACAAAATTAATAATTATTCTAAATTAATATTAGAGTGGGATGGAAAGATAAAGAACAGTGATATTGTTGAAGTCAAACAAAGTCAGCAAGGACCAGCTGGTAGAAAAGGTGCCACATGAGTGCAATGACAAATACGATTTCATAAAGTGGTGGAGAATTTAGACTAATAACAATGATTAGTATTGATAAGGGAATGATATACGATTTACGAAGAGACATGAGTCCTGTCTTTTACATGACTACTCATCCTAAGCATAAGATATAAGAAAGCACTCTCCATCATTAATTTAGTCATCCAAGAAGAGAGAATATAAAATATATTTGTTACCCTATGTAGGGAAGAGAACATTATAGAGGAAAATACTGACAGATTCATAAATTTGTATTCAGCATCTGGCAACAAGTCAGACAACCAGAACACATAAGATTTAACTTTATGTATATATATTATACAATCTCACAACTAATGGGGAGATATATATATGTATATACATATATGTATATACATATATGTATATACATATATGTATATACATATATGTATATATATATATGTATATATATATATGTATATACATATATGTATATACATATATATATATACATATATATATATACATATATGTATATACATATATGTATATACATATATGTATATACATATATATATATATACATATATGTATATGTATATATATATATACATATATGTATATGTATATATGTATATATGTATATGTATATATATATATATATGTATATGTATATATATATGTATATATATATATGTATATATATATATATATATATGTATATATATATGTATATATATATATGTATATATATATATATATATGTATATATATATATATATATGTATATATATATGTATATATATATATATATATATGTATATGTATATATATGTATATATATATATGTATATGTATATATATAT
The DNA here is from genome assembly GCA_027943335.1 of Chamaecyparis obtusa. Classification (NCBI taxonomy): domain Eukaryota; kingdom Viridiplantae; phylum Streptophyta; class Pinopsida; order Cupressales; family Cupressaceae; genus Chamaecyparis; species Chamaecyparis obtusa. Next base: position 266,371 of record BSBK01004174.1, read on the forward strand.
GTATATATATATATGTATATGTATATATATATGTATATATATATATGTATATGTATATATATATGTATATATATATGTATATGTATATATATATGTATATATATATATGTATATGTATATATATATGTATATATATATATATATATATGTATATATATGTATATATATATGTATATATATATGTATATATATATATGTATATATATATGTATATATGTATATATATGTGTATATATGTATATATATATATATATGTATATATGTATATATGTATATATATATGTATATATGTATATATATATGTATGTATGTATGTATGTATGTATATATATATGTATGTATGTATGTATGTATGTATATGTATATGTATATGTGTACATATATACTTTGATATATATATATATATATATATTCTCATAATGACAATCAATATATATCGTTATTGATAATCAAGATTATTTATATATATAGCGCTCATAAATGAGTAAACATCTACATTGATAATATATATATTAATTAAAATAAAATAAGAACATATATATAGAACCTATTACTATTTAGCTAAGAAGGAAGACTAAAGTGTTACCAAGGAGGGGCTTGTCTAAATCCAAGCAATGGCTATCTATCCCAAAATAAGGTGGGGGTCAGCGTCCCAATAGTTTGGGCTTGCACCTATAAAATTTGAGGGAGCCCATTGCAGTTGGTCTCTAGGCACCTTGGATAATGTTTATGCTTCCCTTCATGGAGTTAAAATAGTAATAAGGCTGGATATGAGTGTTAAAGATAACTAAATCTAATGAGATAAAATGACTAATCCTAACATGGACATAACAATCCAAAACCTAATTGATAAATTTAGGATAAATTAAGTAAGGTCCCGATAGGGGACATTACATATGAATTACACAATATACCCATCATCACTTAGCACTTAAATAATAAATTATGGATAGGGAACAACCCCCTAACCTCTGGATGTTTGTTTCATGTTGGCCTCTTATTATATGCAAAGGTAGGCCTATCTTAACTAGGCTAACAACCATAGTGTAGGGGCCATAAATTATGGAACCCAAAATAGTGCACACTTGTATTAAATTAGGTTCAATAAACTACAAGGGAATGGAAACCATGCAATAGTGCCTCATGGGGATGGAAGAAACCCTTCACCAAGAAGATGGTTGTGTCTGCAATATTTACTAGAGGCAAAGAACATAATTTGGTTCTAGTAATTACTCCTATAAGATAATGGCACCCACAAAACACTTGGAAAAGATAGCACTCACTATATCTTTTATCACTCTTTTAAAGCTGGGACAATAAATCTCAAAGATTGATCAACGAATTCTTGAACACAAAGAACCATTGACAGATATGATTCATGTGTACAATAGCCAACAACCAATTGTTCCAATCATGGTGTCCAATAATTATGTTAGAAAAAGCATCTACAAATCCCTTACACAACCATAATAGATTCAAACCATGAACTATAAGAACCTAACAATGGGACTAACAAAGATACAGCCTAAACAAATCTTGATCATATTCCACCCTATTGTAAGGCCCAAGAAGTAACTCTATCTTAAAGCTACACATTCCTCTATATGAATCTCAAAGGTCAGGTAGCTGAAGCATAGCAATACTTGAATGAATATAGGAATAATTTGATGTACAATCATTTGCTAGCTTGGTTTGTGGGTTTTCCATATAATATTTTCCCTTTAACAACATTTATAGCTTGAGAAAATCAGAAAAAATTGTTTCAGATTTATATTATCCTTTTGAACTAGCACATTGCCATCAAAATGCATAATCATTCGTCATCTCAAGAAAATTCCTATTGATTAGTAGGATATCCTTATAAAAATTTGACGCATGGATTTCTTGTGAATTATCAACTGCTATGTATCCTGCAACTATGGAAGGAATAGTGTTGGTGTTAGGTTTCATTTATTATTGAATTCAATGGTTTCCAAGATGTGTTGAGGATTTTGCTCCTTGTTTAATGTTAACTATTCCTACACAATCCACTCATAAAATAGTGAAATGCTATGTGGAAGGGATGGTTGATAGTGTTCCTTGAGGGAAGGGGAATTGTGAAAGACTTTTTATCATTGTATTGTGTATTTCCAATATGTTTGGATGCAGGGCAAACTAGGAGAATGAAGGATCACTCACTGATTGCATGATAACCCAGTTTTGAAGGGTCACTAGTTGAGGGGACAGTCAAGGTCTGGATGATTGCGCCATTGGAGGACCCTATTTCTTTGTAGTAATTTCTATTCAAATTGGATGCATGGATTTCTTGTAAATTATCAGCTGCTATGTATCCCGCAACTTCATCCGTAAATCTACATATAGTTCTCTAGGGTTGTAAGCCACTTAGGGATCAAAATACAAAGAGTAAATCAAAATCGTTCTTTGTCCTATTTCCTTTTAACAAAGTCTCAACTATCGATGATACAATATACATTTGATGCCCTAAGCTATCAAATATACCAATGGCGCCTACCTAGAAGCTCACCAGGAGAATGAAGGATCACTCACTTATTGCATGATAACCCAGTTTTGAAGGGTCACTAGTTGAGAGGACAGTCAAGGTCTGGATGATTACGCCATTGGAGGACCCTAGTTCTTTGTATTAATTACTATTCAAATTGGATGCATGGATTTATTGTGAATTATCAACTGCTATGTATCCTGCAACTGCATCCATAAATCTGCATATACTTCTCTAGGGTTGTAAGCCACTTAGGGTTCAAAATAGAGAAACTAAATAAAAAAATTTCTTTGTCCTATTTCCTTTTAACAAAGTATCAACTATCAATGATACAATACATTTGATGCCCTAAGCTATCAATAGAAATGGCACCTAGCTGGAAGCTCACGGGCTGTCCATTTGATAACCACAGTCAACATTTCAAAAAAATGGATATCCTTGAGCACAAGCACCAATAACATCAAATAATGGAGTTAAAGCATGGGCTAGGGAATGACACTAGTAGAATGTGGTCATTTCAGTGATAGAAATTTACAATGGCATCATTAAACATATATGCCAGTAATATCAACAAACGTGAATTGAAACATTTGAATACAATGAATCGATATCCTTGAGCACAAGCACCAAATTATAGAGATAAAGCACTAGCTACGGCATGACACCAGTAGAATGCGGTCATTTCAGAGAGCATTCATGATCAAATAAAATGAAATGCATTCGAATATGATGCCAAAGGCTCGAAAGATGAAGAAATCACATACCTTCTCCCACGCTTAGCTTTCACTCCATTTCTCCCGCTCCCTCTACCCAATCGAAATAAAAATGATGAGGCTATTTCACTTTTTTTAAAAATTTATACCCCGAATCTGTCAGAGTTCTGATGATCAATTAAACACCCATCGGAATACCGACATCATCAGGGCCTATTACAAAAAAAAAACACCAAATTCGTAAGAAAAAGTTACCCATCGGAAACTTCTGTCGAAATTTGGCCCCAAATGTAGTAGTCATGCATGAAGTTATTCATTCATTAGAAGAAGGAAAAAGGGAAGGCTTTCTTCTCAAGCTTGACCTCTCCAAGGCCTATGACCGGCTGGACTGACAGTTTCTTCTCAGAGTTCTTGAAGCCTTTAGTTTCAACTCCCATTCCTGCAAACTTCTCTTTCAAATCATCTCGACCCCTTCCTTGGTGGTCATGATTAATGGCTTCCCATCTGCCTTCTTCAAACCAACCAGGGGCTTAAGACAAGGGGACCCTCTCTCCCCCATTCTCTCCATCATTCTTGCTGAGTGCCTAGGGAGAGTTATTTTAGCCTCTAAAATGACCGGGGATCTGAAAGGCATCAATCCCTCCTCCAGTGAAATTGTCCTTACACACTAGCAATTCGTGGATGATACCATTCTTGGTGGAGAGGCTTCGGTGGGAGAAACTAGAGTGGTGAAGGACATTCTTAACAATTATACCAAGGCTACAGGCCAAACTATCAATTGGAACAAAAGTGCTCTTTTCTTTATCAACACTCTTGAAGCTAGATAGAGGAAAATTTCTCATATTCTAGGATGTGGCATTGATACCTTACCTTCTACCTACTTGGGGCTGCCCTTAGGTGTCAAACCTCTAGAAGCCTTTTGGAACAAATTGATAGACAGATTTAACAGGAAGCTTGTTGGATGGAAAGGGGTCATCCTTAGCCAGGTTGGTAAGATCCAACTGGTAAAGTCTACTTTACATAATCTTCCCACCTATGCGCTCAACCTATTCCCTATCCCAACAAAAGCTGCGGAAGCCATGGAAAGAATCCAAAGAAGATTCTTTTGGTCTAGTGCTGAGGACCACAAGCGCATTCCCCTAATTGCTTGGGAGAAAGTGTGCCAACCTATAATATCTGGTGGCCTTGGTTTAAGGAAATTGAGACCTTTAAACAAAGCCCTTCAAGCCAAACAGATCTGGAGAATTTTCAATAGCATCGGCGAGTGGAGGGATACCTTTGAAGAAAAATACCTCTTGCATAACTCACTCAACAGATTTTTTGAAGAGGTAGATTCCCCCAAAGGTTCTGTAATTTGGAATGGTCTCCTTGTCGCCAAGGAGTTGGCAAAATCCAGGGCTAAGTGGAAAATAGGTAATGGTCACTTTGTCAATTTCTGGAATGACAATTGGCTTCAGATGGGTAGTCTGAGAAAATTTGACACTCTATACACCTAGAGACATGTCTACTCTCAAACCTATGGGACTCGGGTCAATAATTACAGAAGGGATGACAAATGGGTGGATCTCGCTTAGATTTATCAAGACTTGTCTCCTTTGATGACTGCTCTCAATGCGGTTACTCTCTCTCCCAAATAGGATGAGATTATCTGGGAGGATTCTTCGAATGGGAATTACACAGTGGCTTTTGCCTATTCTTCACTGACCACCCAAATCCATGATTTGAATCTGTTGTGGGCCAAAGCTTGGATTCCTGGTCTCACACCCAAAATCAATGTCTTCTTCTGGCTCATGCTCCAGAACCATATCCTTACTGTGGATAATCTCACTAAGCATGGGTTCTAGTTCACAAACAGATGTGTTGTCTACAAATGTCAAGAGGAATCAGTGGATCACCTTTTCATTCATTGCTCCTTTGTTAGTCAAATCTAGCAACTCCTCTTGTCAGTCCTGAATCTCTCATGGTGTTTTCCCCTGTCTTTCAATGATCTATTTTCCCAATGGGTCTTCAAAAGGTTTGATCAAGACTTTAGGTCATTTTGTACATAGATTCTTCCTCATTTTTGTTGGGGGTTTTGGAAGGAGCGCAATAATCGTATCTTTTGTGACTGCTCTTCTCCCTCTAAAATTATCTTTGAAAAAAGCATTCATGTCATTAAGGAGAATCTTTTCTACTGTGGTAGATCTAACCTTCTTGCAAGAAAGGTCTGAGCTGCTACTCAGGAAAAAAGATAGAAGTGTGTGTGGACTAGTCCTCCGACTGGTTGGACCAAAGCCAGCTTTGACGGTGCGGTGAAAGGGAACCCTGGTCAAGCTGGCAGTGGAGGAATAATTAGGAACAACTTCGGCATTGGTACTGTGGTTGTCAGTCTCCCCTTGGGCGCTCAGAAGAATCACTATGCTGAAGCCTATGCGGCTCTTCAAGTTATCAAACTTGCCAAAGATCAAGGGGTTAAGTGGCTCTGGCTGGAAGGTGATTCGATGAACATCATCAATTGCCTCAACCTATCTCACCCTCCCTCTTGGACTACAGCCAACATAATAGCTAAAAATCAGGCCATTCTTAACTCCTTTGATAAGGTGTTCATCTCCCATGCATATAGGGAAGCCAATGGGTTGGCAGACTAGTTTGCCAACTTGGCAGTCAATAAGGATGCTAAGTTGATATGACAAAATGGAGATGACTTTCCCTTAGATGTGAAGAGTATCCTTGAAAAGGAATGAATCCAGTGTACTGAGGGAGATATCTTACAACCTTAATTCCTTTCTTGGTCGGGTGTTGTTGCTTCTCTTCCACCACTCTTGGATTAGTCCTTTCTTCTGGTCGACTTCAGGGCGGTGCCTTGGCTGTCTCTAGCTTGGCCCGTTCTACCTTGCTGTGGTTTTCTGACCTTGGCCTTTCAGTGGTCTACTTCTTGTTTGTTTTGTTTGGGTTTCTTTCTTCTGTTCTAGACCTATGGGTTTTAGGCACCCTATAAAACCTATTTTACTTAATCAAAAACATGAATCATGTCACATCGTGAAACCAGAGAAAGGGAAGCAAAAACCACCTTACAACAACACACCACCTATTTCACACTAACATTCTCTGGGCCTTAATAGGACAAGTAGATAATATGCTAGAGGGCATCAAATGTTCTAAAAAATACCATCAATCCAAGTTGTCAATAACATTATCCAAAAGATTTAACTTTTCAAGAATTATCTTTTACTATTTTATATATTCCTCACTGGGGTTTCCTATGAAACTTGGAATGAAGCATAATATCATCATTGTCAAGTATGGTAGATGTTTTCATGTATGATTCAACATCCAATCTGGTTACTTCATCCTTGAACATAAGTCTGGCATGTGCTTGTTTGGACAGAGCCATTCCTACTAAAAGAGCTTTGAACAAAAATGGCAGACCAATCCTGCACCTTTCTAGTACTTTATTTCAAAGTGCTTCAGGGTGTTCTTGCAATCCATTTCCCAAGGGCAACTCTTTGGTATGTTCTTCCTTCAAAGCTACAAGGCTATGCCCAAAACCATGGGTGCCCATCCAAAGTACAGCATAGGGCTTATTTTCTTCCGGGCGGGATTTGGATATAAGAGAATAAAGCCTCCTAATCTTCTAGCACCTATGTGAATGCTAAATTCATTTTTAGAGACATTATTACCCTCTCCAACAAGCTATGATGGATGCATAAGATTATAAGCAAACCAAAACATCATCTGCGGTCATTACATTCATAATAGATATCCGACAAATGGATGTAGCCACAATGTAGACTCTGTTGGAATTTTTTATTTAAAACTAAATCTGATTTTGTCTTGAACATTCTATGACCTTTCAGAAGTTGAAAAGTTTTTGGTATTTTCCCTCAGCAATTTGAGGAGCTTGAAGCGGTGATTTTCCTTTTGGGTTTATTTGCAGCCCCTTCCAGCCTTTACTTAGCAATGAAGTTATTTATCCTGATTGGAGCAAATACATTTATTTCTTAGCCTCTAAGCAATCAACAAGATATTATAAATACAAGTGTGTTTTCCATATTTGAGTAGTGTTGAGCCAGAACAGAGGTGTGTGATTGAGCTGAAGAACATTTGTGCAGTAGTAGATAGTTTCAGCTCATGCCCTGTTTTAGCAGAGAATTAGCAACATCAACTCATTTTGTTTTATACTCTGTTTTATCAGAGAATTTTCAGCACTTAGTTTACTGATTTGTATTGCTCTGTAGAGCAGTGATTGCTCTAGGCAAACTTAGTTTATATGCAGCTCTCCAGTGCTGCAATTTTTTATTTGTAATAGAAGTTATAAGTTTTATTGTTTGAAGTAATTTTCAGATTCCAGTTAATAACAAGCAAGAAGTTTACTTGCACATTCCAGCGCTATTTTATTGTCTCCACTTATATTTGTTTCCGCTATGCATTTGAATCCCAGAGCTAACAATCTCTGTGAGTTCTTAGTTGCTCTGTTTTCAGATTTAGTTTATTGTAGAAACAGAGCACTCTGTGTGAGTTACAGTCTCATGCTGTAGCTCCTTCATTTTAGTTCTAATTTCTCACATGGTATCAGAGCTGCCTTACCCATATTCCTCCTTTTTCACTATGAAAAGTGAAATCTAGATCCCCATGGGACACAAGCTTTGTAATTGGTTTCACATTTCTACATTTGCAAAATGATAATGACTAAACACCCAACAAGATGTACCATTCTTCGTGCTTGAATGAAAGTTCATATGTTGCAAATGTAACACATGTATCTTTTCTTTACTCTTCTCACCACTTTCTCCCATCCCACGTCTCTCATCAACTGGATTAAAAGAAAGTAGTCTAAGTCTGGAAACATAGACAACAGACTTCGAATGTTTCATCCCTGCAATCAACTGGGCATGCGCTCTCAATCGGTACTTGGTATGTCACATTATATGGGACTATTGAATGCATTTCCTTTGTGATGCAAGCTTGGGACATCGTAAAATAATAGTAGGATTATTATGTTTTAGGTCTTGAAACACGTCAAGGTTTCAGTAATATACTCGAAGTGTCTTCAGAGGTTTCAAAATGGTTTCAACTTGTCCATAACAAAAATCCCCTGTTCTCCTACGTTCTAAAAATCAACTGCTCTGCATCAATATAATGTATATGCTGCTGGAGCTTTAGTTTCTGAAAAATTCTATATGGAAATTCTCTAATTTCATTTCACGTGCTGTCAATTGCATTTGTATGAAAATTTCTAAAGGTTTTTCAACAATCCATTTCAGTGCAAATCTTGCCTGTGAGATCATATTTCTTGAGTACTCTGCCAAACGTTTCAAGTGCCTTGTCGATGATTCCATATTTCGTATGCATATTAATCAGAGCAATCTGATTGTGAGGCATTGAGTCAAACAGTTCACGTGCAATGTTTTTGATTCCATATTCTGTATGCATGTCTAGTATCATCGCTTTCTCTTGAGGCAATGTCTTTGTTAGAATTTCCGTCAAACAATTCACATGTATTATTAATGACTACATTTCGCAAGCATTTAATGCAATCATTGAATTCCATGAGATGTTATCGCTGGTTCAAGTTTCCATATTTTCATACATATCGAGCAGCAAACTCATTTAGTGGTGTTTATGTACCGGTGTACACTCCTGGCCTACTCCAAGGCTCCCATTCGGATTTAGGCGACAGGGGTGATGGTTAAGCTTGAAGATTTCGGCTTCATACCTGTTAACAAGGGAATTGCAAAAATATATTCATGCTTGGACGAGTACAATAGCTGCAATCACAACATCTTACAAAATTCGTGGCTGACTTGTTGGGCTGGGATTTTGCCAAAAAATTTACTTGCATTTCTTAGGGCCACATTTCTTTGAGGCATTCTGGGCACGCGATTGAGGAGTCTTCGTTTATTTGAAATGCTACCATCTTCTCCAACTATCATTGACTTCATCTGCAACAAATGAAATAGTAGCGAACAGAATAATCTTGGGCCACACTTATCGGCTGAAGGGATTTCATATTGTCCCCTTTTCGATATCTTGTAAATCATACAAAACGTTCTCCACAATGTACATTCAATGGAACTCGAAGTGCAGCAAGGGAGCTTCTATTTGTATTAGAAGTTTCTTTGCATCAATTGTTTTATACACAAACTAATCTTTTGCATGCAGCCATAGTTTTGGGATCTGGCTTTACACCGGTCAATTACATTTGCACCAACCCATCAATTTAACATGCATTCCATGAGACAACGTAAATCTGACGTGAAACGGGGATAAAATTGGTGCTCAAACGTCTTCCTCCTGGCTTCTTGATAATCAGTTATATGCGGTTGTGACAAATGATCAAAATTTCAGTGCTCACAACCTTCATCAGTAAAGTTTGATCATTTCTTGAGCAGTCACAACCTTCATTACATTCAGATGTTCATTTTTTAGTACCCACAACAATTATTAGTTATGCGATTAAATTTTTAAGCATCCACAACCTCGTTTAGTTTTGCATGTTCATTTTGTAAGCATTCATAATTTCATTTAGTTTAACATGTTCAAACTTCAAGCATTTGAAATGTTAATTAAGTAATGGATGTTCGCATTTTGAGCATTTGAAACTGATTTGGTTTTGACTGATCAAAATTTGAGCACCATCGACACTTTATGGGTTGTGAATGCTTATATTTTAAACATTTTAAATTTTTTAAGTTAGGAATTTTGATATTTTGAGCATTTCAAACAATGGGGCATAGTTTGTGGAGCTTTTTATCATTATTTTTTGAAAAAAATGGCTTGTTTCAAAGATAAGGATTTAAGGAACATTTAAATAATTAAAATTATTCCAAAAAAATTTCAATTATTTATTAGAAATTAAAAACTCGAGCCAATATAATTTGGTAAAAAGACCTTGTTATAAATAAAAAGCTCTTTCAAATGAGGTCTTTAACGGATCACACAAATAGTACAAGAACTTGAACTTTTTGAAAATGGACTAACATTGAACAAGGTAACAATTTCATAGCAGCTTACCTTATTATTTTACCATTTCTTGCCAAAAGAATTATCCAATTATATCATTCAAAATAGAAAACTTAATCACCAATGCCCAACTATCTTAAGGGCCTAAACATTGGCCTAATTGATTAGTCTTAATGAAATAATTTGGAAATGATTCCTAGTTTGCATTCTTTGGCTACAACCCATTTTCCAAAACTTCATTTTGGCGAAACCGATGTAACCCACACTTGAATATTATCTCATTTCACATGATTGATCTTTTGGAAAAAGAATTAGATTTAAATAAATTCCTTTGTTGTTGTATTTTGAATTGGTTAAAAATTCATAAAACTATAAATTATTATATCATATATAATAAATTTAGCATACGTTATCATTTGAAAAATAATATTTTTATTGTATTTTCAATTATTTAACTTCATGATGCATATATTTCATAGATGTGATACTAGTTTAGCTTCACTTATATTGCTCTATAGCTCTCCAAAAATTAGTCCTACACGTGATGACATTTTATGCAAGGAGAGATTTTTAACATTTTCGTATAAAATCTCCCTCGTGGAAATCAATCATTGAGGAACAATGTTGATCCTTCTTCTAAAATATTCCTACCCTTTGAGTATGGCTTGGTGAGAAAGCATGATATTATTTCTCCTTTTTGAAGTGATACCATACCTTATATTGATTTTAGAGACCTACCTTTTAGAGATGTTCAACATTGATGAACCATACTTGTCCCTCACCTAGAAGTTGTTGAAATCATGATGATACTTTATGTGAGGTTTTGGAAAGGGTTTAAGAAGTGTAAACTAGGAATCAATCCCATTGATATTAAACCGTATTAAATACTAAATTAAAAGGTCCAACTTCATAGCAATTATAAAGACACTAGTATAATGATTGGATTACTCCCCCTTTTCGATCTAATTAATTTCATAAATACATTATTAAGATCAAAGAAAAGGTCAAATAATGTAAAGTTGACAATAATAAGAATAAATGGTAACCTATATAACATAAATGAAAACTTTGACTATGAAACCTAGGATTAAAGATGTAAGAATAGATAGCAAAGAGACCTCATCATAGAGGTGTCTATGAAAAATATTAAAAAATGATAGTAGACTAGGATGTATCCCTATTCATCCCTAAAATATTTCAAAAAAAAGTATTTGACTATTTGGCTAAGAAAAAATGACAAGTCTTTTCTAGTCCTTCAAATTTTATATTTCTTCATCTCAATCTTCTCTTGAACTAGATCTATAATAATTGTCTCTTAGATATGAATTCATACAAATAAGAATAGATAAATTAGAAATGGATTGTATAGGGGCTTTTCATAGTCAAACACTAGGTAGGATTTAACCTCCCTTATAATGATGATGATTAACAAAAAGCTTAATATGAAGTAAATAATGAATTAATATAAAATTATAGAACAAACATGATAATGTTCATGAATGTAACACTCTTTGGATAGGACCATCAAGTTATGATGCAACAACATGACACCAAAAAAAAGGTCAATAATAAAAGACCATTTGCATTAAGATTGTTGTAACTTGCTTCTCTTTAATGCTAAGATTGAAATAAATTTAATTATAATGATTTGTCTAGAAGGTAATAAAGAATACTTATGTGTTGAGTTGATCCATGAAATGAATTAAGAAGGATTCTCTTATACAAGGTTTCCAAGGTATTCAAATATTGAGATCAAAGAACAAGTGGTAGAGATTAGTACATGAAGATACTCATAGTTGGGAGCATTTTTTTGGGGATTATGACATCTTGTGCCATAATCCACTAGGACTATCACACCTAGCTCAAATTGTTCAATAAGGAATTTTAGCCCAACCTCTAATGATCATATTCAAATATTAAAATTAGAGAAAATCTAGCAGAGGTTGGTACACCAATATACTCAACTTGTGGACCAAGTTTTTGGGATCATGGCATCATGTGCTAGATTGCACTAGGACTATGCCACCTAGCTCAAATGACACTACAAGGAATTGTAAGCCATTAAAGTCTTGATGTTACTTGAAAACCTATAGCTATTATCTACTATTAATCTATTGGTCTTTTTTTCTATTACAAGTTTTTCTATGTTTTGTCTTGTTTGTGATATTTACTATAGCCTCATTCTTTGTGATACTCATCTTGCTACACTTTTCAGCTATTTAAAAATGATTATGGGTTCTTTCAAATGATTAATTTAATTAAAACATCAAAATAAAAATAACATTTCCATAAGTTGGCTCATCAACTATTTTAACACCATATTCCTTGCATAGCAATAATATTAAGAGAAGTTGAGGCTTATGTTTGTTTACAATCAACAATATTGAATATTTTCAACATAATATTTGCATATTTTTATGCATAAATATTAAAGCATTAGTTTTAGCAACCATACTCAAAGGAAATATTGTATGGAACATAAATATTTTATTTCCAATTCCCTTATTGAGGAAATTTTGATTTCTTTCATAGAAATAAATCATAACATGACATGTACAAACCTACAATAATGATATCATTGACATTATTTTCTTTTTGTAAAATAATGGGTTCACTCTTTTTCCTGTAGAAGTCATTCTATTGAAATTACTCATCAAACCTGATATACAACATTCTCAATTATTACTTATGTACATAAAATGCCTTATTCAACTTGTATGCTTGTTGTTTTATATTCTTCAATTTAAAACATCATAGTTGTTGGGAATATATTTCATCTTCTAACTATCCATTATAGAAGGAACCTTTTACATGTCCATGTGATTTATGTTTATTTTCTTTGAGTTGCAAGACAAACCACCATTCTAATCACTCTTGTCTTGCTACTATTGAAAATTTATCTTCCTACAACATTCCATATCTCTATTTATGGTCTTCTATAAATAATTACTCATTATGTCAATAAACATTACCGTCATTGATTTACTTACTCTTTTAATCCTATTTACTAAAAAAACATTTTCTTTCATATGTAGGCTCAATAAGCTTCCAATTATTATTCCTATCCTACCAAATATGAAAAGTACACATATTCAAAACACAACAATTTAAAATAAGAATGAAATTAAAAAGAAAATTACTACCTCACCCATCAAAGTCTCTTCATGTGTTTCCATTATTCTACCCCTTTGAGGAGTCCCACTTAAAATTCCTATATTCCTTCAAGAACTTTGACTTTAAGATGAACTTGGACTTAGAATTGTAAAACTAGATGAGGTGCAACATAGTGGAATTAAAATCGGCTCCGCAACTTCCCACCCAAGCTCTGTTTCCAAGCTGCAATCTCCCATGCCTAGCTCCCCTAGGGGAGAATCTTCCCCCCTGGCAGGTCCCCTTGCTTGTCTCAATGGACCCCATGTTGTTCCCATGAATACTGTCACGGTCCCAATAGTTGAGTCAATGGTGGAAACCCAAAAAGTGTCCTCTTCTGCCGACGCCCCCTTTTGCCCCCCAAAATCCAACTAGAAGGGGGCCCTTATCAGTGAAGCCCAACAATCCCTACAGGCTCTCCTTGTGGACTTCATCTAGACTGAGGAAGGCATTGAACTTTTGCTTCCAGATTCTGTGGTGAATAGAACAATGGTGGATTTCCAGTTGGCCCTAGTAGGCCGATTCTTCAACTTTCAACCTACCATCGAAATGGTTAGAAAATGGGTGTCTAACCAGCAGAAGATCAAAGGATCTATCCGTGTATCTGCTATGTCGGGTGGGCTATTTGTGTTTAAGTTCACCACTCTGGAGGATCTAGCTTTTGTTCTGTCGGGGTTGTGGGTCTATGGGAAGCACTTCTTGGCCCTTGCAAAATGGAAACTCAGGTTCAACCAGATGATGGAACTAACCATAATGGCCCTAGTTTGGGTCTGGCTCCCTAACCTCCCTCTAGAATATTGGGATGAGCAAGTGTTCCAATGGATAGGTGACTCCTTCGGCACATTTATCACTACTAACTAGGTAACCCACTCTAAATGCAGGCTAGTGTTTACTAGGTTCTATCTGAATGTCACCCTGAACAAAAGTCTACCCAACTTTGTCATTTTGAAATCCAAAATAGGCAGATAGATCCAAGCATTGGTGTATGAAAATGCCACCCTCTTCTGCCAAAAATGTGATAACAAAGGTCACTCTAGTGACACTTGCAAGACCTCTGAGTCGGGAACAAAAAAATGGAATAAGGATAAAGGAATGATTGAAGTTACACCCTTGATAGAAGAAGAGGAAAAGGAGAAGAATTGCCCACCCTTGATGGCTAATGATATGGAAAACCCAGCAAGGTAAAACCATGTGCTAAAAGAAGGTGAGATCATTCCCCCTTCGGTGAATGAAGTGATGCACACTGTACTCGACTCCCCAGAACCTTTGCCTATAGAGGAACCTAACCCCCTACCAATGGTGGAGCCATTGAAGAACCCTCTAGCGACCCCCCTAGAGAAGAGTGAGATTAGCCATACTAAGGCAGAACAACTTTCCATTGTGGTTTCTCTTGAGCTGAAGTCCCCAAAATCTGATCCAAAACCTTCCCCACAGCTAGAGAAGAAGAACTCTTCTAGCTCCCTAGACGCTGACTGTGGCATTGGGGAAGATGACAGAATATGGAAAATGCAGAGAAAGAAAACCAAGCCCAAGAAAGCTGATGTGGGAATGGAAACATCCAGGGGAAGGCCATTAGATCGAGCAAGGAGATTGAGAGGGACTACAAGGGATGTTGCAATAGGTAAGCAACAAACCCTGGAATCAAGTTTAAAAGTAAGAAATGATTTATCTTTCTTGGAATGTTATGGGTTTAAACAGCTCCCTTAAACAAAGTGTTGTCAAACACTACATTTTTTATCATAAGTTGGATATTCAGCTCATCCAAGAAGTTAAGATGTCTACTAGTAATTTTTCCACCCTAGCTTCCAATCTCTGGTTGCATGTTGTGTTCCTTTACTCTGAAGCTATGGGTGCTTCTAGAGGCACTGCTACACTCTAGAACCCCAATAAGGTCACTGGCTATCAATTCACCTCCTCTCCAAACTTCCTTGCTGTTACCTTCAGGAAAAATGGGCTTGAGTGGATCATTTTTAATATTTATACCCCTAACACCCAGTCTGGCGGGGCCTCCCTTTGGTCTGACCTATCCCTTTGGATAGATCGGGACACTACTGCTAATTACTTGTTAGCCGGTGACTTCAACACCCCTCTCTACCCCTCAGAAAAATGTGGTGGATTAATGGATTACTCTGATAGTATGGGGGACCTGGCAGACTTTATTTCTTCCACTAGGGTATTGGACATTACTCTGAAACGGAACCCCTTCACTTGGACTAATAATAGGAAGGGACCCCATCTCATCTAGGTGTGGCTTGACTGTTTCTTTGCCACCTCTTCATGGGACCTATGCATGAATTCAACCATGCCTACCTCCCTAAAACCACCTCTGATCATAACACCCTCCTTCTATGTTGGCATGACTCCCCTAAGTTTGGCCCGAACCCCTTCAAATTCAAAATCATGCGGTGCTCACACCCATCCTTTAGAGATCAAGGGAAATTAAGGTGGGCCACTAACATCAAAGGCACTGCCATGTTCAAAATTTCCCAAAAGCTATAAATTATTAGAAGAGAGGTTAAACGCTGGAGCAAACATAACTTTGGTGATTTTTGAAAAGGAGCTGACTAAAACTTTGGGGTCCCTCCAGGCCCAATTGCCTTATGGAAGCCCTCCACCCTAGATGAAGGTGGAAGAGGAGTTCACTCGATGCAAATGGCAAGAAACTATGAAAAAAGAGGAAATCTACTGGAAGCAACGATCCAAAATCTAGTGGCTTGCTGAAGGGTATAGGAACATGACTTTCTTCCACAAGTCTACCAGTAACCATAAAAGAAGAAATACCATTACTGTTATTAGGGATGAGGGAGGGAATGAAGTTACAGAGAAGGACAAAATCAATCAGGTAGCGAAAAATTATTTTAAGGGATTGCACTTAAATGAGGGACAAATGTGCCTGAACAACACCCAAAATCAACTCTTGGACCACATCCAAAGTGCTATAACTCACAATGATAATGACTAGCTCATGAAGTGTGTTTCTATTGAGGAGGTCAAGAATGCAGTCTTCGCTATGGGTGCTTACAAAGCCCTGGGTCCTGATGGTTTCCCCTTGGCCTTCTTTTAGGAATTCTGGGACATCATGGGGACTGATGTTATCCATGCTGCCAGAGATTTCTTCAGGATGGGCCATCTCCTTAGACAACATAATAGAACATTTATTGTTCTAGTCCCTAAGCATGACAACCCCTCCACTATGCTTGATTTCAGGCCCATTAGCCTCTGTAATAGGTTCTACAAGATCCTGACTAAGATCCTGGTCAATAGAATGAAGCCACTTCTTGAAAATATTATTAGCACTACTCAGAAAGGTTTTGTGTTGGGAGGGCAGATCCTTGATGTGGCCATATCCACTCATGAAATAATCCACTCTATGGGCAAGAGCAAGGTCCCAGGAATGTCCTTGAAACTAGATATCTCTAAAGCTTATGATAAAGTTAATTGGTCTTTCTTGCTAAAAATCCATGTTGAAATGGGTTTTAATGAGAAGGTTGTCCATATTATACAAGAATGTACCCAAATTGTTAGTTTCTCTATCCTAGTTAATGTCACCCCTGGTGGCTTCTTTAAACTTGAAAAGGGTCTTAGATAGGGAGATACTCTTTGCCCATACCTTTTTTATTATGGTGGCTGAATTTCTTAGCAGGAATATGACTATGCTTTCCTCCTTGGGAAGAATAAAAGGCATCAAAGCTGCTTCTACTCTTCATCAAGTTGTGTTGGAGTAGTTTGTGGATGACACCTTCCTCTTTAGGTATTCTTCAGTGATTGAGGCTAGACAATGGAAAAAAAATCATGGAAAGTTATGCTTAGGCTTCTGGACAGTGTATTAACTATCAAAAAAGCTGATTGTTCTTCTTCAATACTCCCATGGAGATTCAAAATAGAGTGCTTCAAATTCTGGGTTGTCAGTCAAATTTGCTCCCTTCTACCTACATTGGCCTCCCCCTCACAGTTAAAGAGGTGTCCCAGGATTTTTGGAACTCCATCCTAGAAAGAACCCAAAGGAAACTTGCTGGACAGAAAGGGAAGATACTTAGCAATGCTAGTAAACTTTAGTTGGTGGCTTCCACTCTCCAAGGGATCCTGGTCTACTTCCTATCCCTCTTCAAGATCAAAAGAAACATGGTAGAGAAACTTGAAAGAATTCAAAGAAATTTCTTGTGGGCTAGTTCTGAAGAAAAAAAGAGGATATCTCTGGTCAATTGGGATATTGTCTACCTCTCGAAAAGACTGGGTGGCCTGGGCCTAAGGAGAATTGGCTTGATGAATAGAGCCCTTACCACAAAAGTGGCCTGGAAACTAATAAGAGGAAAAGTGGATTGGTGCAAGATAATGGAAGCTAAGTACCTCCAAGGACATCCCTATGGGAGGATGTACCATGATAGTGACCTCCCTAGTGGCTCCAAAATCTGGACGAACATCTACAAATACAAAACTTTGTTGTCTAAAGGTGCTTTTTGGCAGCTTGGAAATGGGAGATCCATTAGATTCTGGAATGACTATTGGATCTTGAACTACGCTAACCTTGGCTTTAGATTCAAACCTCTCATGGACTACCTTAGACCTATCCTTGGTAACAAAACCCCCAACTACATCGTGGGTAGGAATTAGAGAGATATACCTAATTTGGTAAGAGACAGACCAGACCATCAATATTTGGCTAATGAGCTCATGGAAACCCTGAGAGATGTCAGAATCCTGGGTCTTGGTGGCCAAGACTCCATCCTTTGGGCCCCAACCTAAGTTGGTACCTTCTCAGTCAAAACTACTTATAACCTGCTTTTGAAGGAAGAGAATACTCTGGGGGACTGGACGAAGGTGTGGATCCCTCAGCTCACACCAAAAATTAATTTCTTCTGGTGGATCCTTATGCATGGTAAAGTTCTAACTCAGGATAATCTTATAAAAAGAGGCTTCTCCATGGTGAACAAGTGCATCCTATGTAAAAATGAGGAGGAAACACTAAACCACCTATTTATACACTATGATTACACCACTAGCATCTGGAAAGGGGTCATTGGTAGATTGGGAATCTCATGGGCTCTGGGTAATGATGTGCATCAATTCACTAACTGAAGAGCCTCCTCCAATCATCCCCTTCTCCAACACTTTTGATGAATGCTACCCGTGTACATCTGTTGGACTATTTGGAAGGAAAGGAACAATAGGATATTCAGTGAGGATAGTAACCGGTCTAGGACTTGTCTCTATCTTGGAACTTGTCTCTATCTTGGAACCAAGCTCCTTTGTGAGAATGCTAGTGCGGGTAAGTGGAAACTTCCCTCAACACCTCCTCTACCTAGTAAGTCAAAATAGCTGACAAATGGAACCTGTTGGCTGGGTTTTCCAAGTTCGATGATTCCAAGTTGATAGATAGAAAAGCTACCAAATGGGCCACCTTACTTAGAGGATCGACCAAATTAAAATTTGATGGGGTAGCTAATAACCTTGCTCAGGGTGGGGGAGGTGTGCTAAGAGACCATAATCGCACTTGCCTTTTGGCTTATGCAGGGCCGCTCAACAATTGCACTGTTAACCAAGCGGAGGGCATGGCTCTTCTATGGGAGATTAAATTTTCCATCCAAATGAACATCAGACTACTGGAAATTGAGGGGGATTCCAAAGTGGTGGTGGAGGCTATCAAAAGAAGAGTTAATGTGGGGTGGTGGGTTAGCTCCATTATGCTAGAAATCTGTGAGCTACTCAGCAATTTCCAATGCATGACTATTGTCCACACATACATGGAGGGAAATGCGGTGGCAGATTCGATGGCTGCTATTGGCCTCAAGAAAACCAATCTTAACAATTAGAAGGTGGTTAGCGAACTACCTAAGGTGACTCAACAACTTATCAGAGGGGAATTGAATGTTACCACTAATATTTAAAATGAGCCAAGCTGTCATGTTTATTAAGAATCCTACCTTGATCACGTGCCGACACAAGTAGGTGATTTTTGTGATTATGAAAAGAAATGCCCAAAACCCCATAAAGAATCATAAATGCCTTCCAAGCATGTGGTGAGATAGTTGTCCGCATCGGTGGGCTTTCTTGGCTAAAAAGGACATTAAGTGTAGTCCTAGCATTGTTGCTAATTATGGCACTTGGAGATCCATTAGATATTGCAGTATGGAGCACGCCTCCCAAAATTTTACCCAAGGCTAGCCTTTTGAGTATAACCATGTCTTGAAATGGCTAAATAAGAACAACAGGTTTTATACTCTGTCAAGAAGTTCGGACCTTTGATTTTTAGGAAATTCTGGCACAGGAGAAGGAGAGTATCAACGTGGGTGGCAACACTCTTCACATTGAACCAGATAAGATTGATAAGGCCTTCATCTCCAACTCTTTGGTGACCCACTACTGTAAAGATAGCGGTATCTAGAGTTTTACGGAGTGCATGAAAGGTGGACATGATGAGCGGATATCCAAAGAGTTCATCTCATCCTGGAACAATAGGGAAGTTGTTGTTGGGGACATCCATTTCTAGATTAATGAGGAGGTCATTGCTAAGGCAACTGGCCTCTCTATGGAAGGTATAAAGTATAAAAAAACTAGTCGAAGGCCTGACCCTACTAGCCTTAGTCAATTTTTTAGAGAGGGAGAAGAACCTATCAAGAAGTCAGGGGGTTTCAACCATGAAGTGCTTTCAGAGTTTTGGCTCAAGCTATGTCTCATCATGATGAAGTATTTCACCCTAGAAAGTAAATTTACAATGTTCTACTATTACCACTTACCTTTTCTTAATCACATGAGAAATAGGGACTTAATATCCATTCCCTTTTACCTCCTGCATTCCATTGAAAGCAATATTTTGGATATTAGGGAAAACCCTGATAAATCGATCCCTATTCTCCATCAGGGTCTCCTACTCTATATTTACCATTTCCATAAGGCTATATGCTCTCCGCCCAAACCCCCCTAATCATCCAAGAGGTTGCCCAGGAGGATTCCCTGTCAAAAATTGACAATCCCATTCAATCCACCTCCCATTCTATCCAAGTTATTCAAGAGAAGGATCTTGTCCCAAATGATTGTAGAACCCACAAAAAATGTGTGAAAAATCCTTTCAATAGAAGGAAGGAGAATGAGGAGTCCCATGTCTCTAAATCTTTAGAGACTAAAGATTGAAAGGAGTCTGACAGTACTCCTGAGACTGAATGAAAGCCCCAAAAATGGAGGATTTGGGAGAGTTGGGTCAAGATGGAGGTTGACCTAAGTGGCTTGGGTTGCCGTCGGTCTAACAAAATTGTGAAGGTGTAGTGTAAAACCAGAATCTTGGAAACGGTTTCAAAAGAGAAGTCCATGTTAGAAAATGACTCCCATTCCACTGAGTCCATGAAGGGCTCCTCTAATGACCACATGAGTTCAATCAGGACTGGTAACACCCCCCATCTCAACCCTCAACAAACCATGGAGACTCCCTATAGCCCTACCCCGCCTCTCACTACCCCTCATGATCACCAGACCAAGCCCCCCACTACTGTGCACAACCCTAGGTTTCTAGATGACAATGACAGGTTTAAGAGCACCCTCAAGCAGAGGTTTTCTAGTTTGGACAAAGAGATTGCTGACATCAAGCAGGACATGTAGGAACTCAAGAATTAGATTTTGATGTCTAACAAATTTTCTTTTAAGGTCATGCATGCTTTGGCTATTACCCTTTGCACTGTGCAAGAAAAACTGGTGAGCAGAAAATTGGAGGTAGATGATGACAATAAGGATCTCTTCCTCTTCTTGTAGGAGGAGTGGGCCAGGACCCTGATGTCCAAACATTTGGGTGGACAAAATTAGCTAGAGGTGCTCATGAGGTTTTTATTTTTTGTTTGGGCATGACCCTAAGTTCTCCTTTTTGGGTTCCTTTTTTAAGGTTATCGTGCCTAGTCCTTGGTATAGCCCTGCATGGATTATAACTATTGCTTTAACAACTACTATTCTCTTTAGATACTCTGGTTTTATTTATTTGAAAATAATTGTTATGTTTGTTTTTTATAGAGGCAGATTAGACCTTGTTTTTTTTGCTATTAAACTGCTGTTAAAATGCTTATGACTAGTGCCATTAATATGCTATTAATGTGCCTCTAGTCCTTTTGTACCTTGGGCCAGCACCCTTTTGCTACTTTTTCTATAAAAAACATAGTGGAATTAATTGTATTAAAATTGAAATGCTACTGTACCTCTTATTAGAAATGTCTTCAATATTAATAATATTATAAATACATTTAGAATTTCCAAATGGCCTTTTTATGATCATACGCTCTCCCTTTATAGAAAAACACATCTAATAGCACAAGAATATTGCTAGTGAAAAAAATTATAAAATCTAGAATATTGAATTCATTAAATGTACCTAATAAAAAATGATGATGCACTTTTTAGAGCTATTTGTTGTCTATTTCAAGTAGCTCCATGAATTTAAGTTATATAACCAAACAATCGTTGATTCAAATTAGAT
Source organism: Chamaecyparis obtusa (assembly GCA_027943335.1). NCBI lineage: Eukaryota > Viridiplantae > Streptophyta > Pinopsida > Cupressales > Cupressaceae > Chamaecyparis > Chamaecyparis obtusa. The sequence continues at coordinate 288,128 of BSBK01004174.1, forward strand.
TTTATCTTATAATGAATCGTAATGTATCATCTTATCATTTGAACTAATTAGGCTACAATTGAGAAAAGACACTATTATAGTGAATCTATTATTTTAAGGAAAAAAGATCAAAATATATTTACTTAGAATATAAGAAGAGCTAAATATTTTAAAGCCACAACAATGTAAACATATAGCAAAAAACAAAAACAAAATGAAAAATAGTTTTCTAGAAACCCTCCACCAGAAATAACATATGAGTTTGACCAAGGTCAATTAATATCTACTATGGCTAGACTTATCCTATTCAAGAAGATTAAGAATTCAATGCATTGACTAATGGATAAAGAATCTCAATAAAAGAAATCCCGTATAGTAGGAGTCTCTAAAGTATACTAAGCTAGATAACTGGAAAGCATATTCCACTCACGGGGAATACAAAGGAGATAAGGTAAAAAATTTGAGTAAAATAAATGATCTATACATAGAAAAGATGGTAGATGCCAATAATATTTATTGGAAGTATTTTTTCTCAATATAGAAATGGGAACCAAAGAGGCCATTTTACGAATAACTCATTTTGAGCACAATTCACAAGCTTTCTCTAAAATTACAAGAAGAACATGAGCCTCGACTTGATTATTGCAACCAAAGATAATAGCAACATAGAAATATAAGTGAATCAGGCTAGTAGTGTCATATCCATGGACAATAATCTTAGAAATATGGTGACAACAAGTTGAATCTAAATACCATAATTCTTAAAGACTATTTTCAACATTTCTATAAGATAATTTTTTATTTATTTTTCCATATATAGTTTTATACCTATTAATAAAATTAGGACTTCATTATTGTTATTTTTTTCATATATATCTATACTAACATTCAAAGTGATCATGCCTACTAGGGTCATAGTGCTCAACATTTCTTCTAATGAGTCTTCCTCTACTCTCCCCCTTGCTCTACCACCTCTTTCTGTTTATTTGTCTATTCCTGAACAACTCTAATTCTCATGTTTTCTTTGTCTTTGGATGTTATTATTTTTTCCACCTTCATTCTTGGCAATGAATAAAACATTTCTCATCACTTCTTTTCTAAAAGTGTATCTCTATCTTTCTTCGTGAGATCTATGATAGCCAATCAAGTGGTCAAATTTAAGAATGGTCAGATATTTAAATTGCTTAATGATTATTCTAATATGATCCACCTTACTATTAGAAACATAAAATAATGTTTTGATTACCACCTCATTTTTCATAATTTCTTCAGATGCCTCTGTCTTATTAAAAATCCCTATTATTCCTACACAATAATCTGAGATTTATGCATATTCAATTTATGTAACTTAATGACTATGATTTAGCTAAGATCTTTCTAGAATTTTTTATGTATCCATGTCTATAATTACCATCCTGAGAAACAAGCTCTCATCTATGTTTGTTTGAATATTAAGGCAGGCACGAGACTTATTCCCTTATCATTCTCATTAGTTTTTCTATTATTTGCAAGAATTGTCCAATCATTTGGCTCGTGATAAGCTAATTTATAATTTCTCATACATCTTTCATTTACGAAAGAGTTAATGATTTTGATTAAATAATAGTTAATTCCTTTCAATTCACATAAAGAATGAGGAAAAAAAATTGACATAAACATTTGTTAGAGATATCTGAAGTACAAAAGTACAACTAAAAACAATAACTTAATATTATACCTTAATATTATACCAAATGAAGATTTTGAAATAAACTATTACTTAAACCAAATAATTGAAATACGAAATGAATAAACATATATATAAGAAAAAGTGATCTGTATAATATTTTATTTGTTGTAGATATTGAACAGAATAAATCTCAATCATATGCAGAATATTTTATCATTAGATACTAAACTATTTGTTTGGAATTAGAGAAGTATACACCCTACATATTCAATGGCGACAATGTAAAGAATTTAGAAGAATTCTAAATTTTGGAAATGCACAAATTTATGCTCTATTTCAGCAATGAAGAAATTCAAAATTCCCAAAACAAGGCAGACATAAGAGCTGGAGAAATTATGCAAGAATCTACTTGCTTCTATTCAAACTAAAACATTTCTACAATAAGAAATTAAACTTGCAACTGCTGGAGCTGCATAAAAACTATGAGCTTTTCAATGCTCTTACAAAATTATCTGAAGCAATCACTACTTACAGGATAATCATTCACATCTCTGTCAAAAACAACGTATTCAAAAAACTCTTGCTGCTGCATAAAAGAGAAATTACATTCATGTATCTCTTGTGAAAGAATAAAGTTATTCTTTCCTTTATAAAGAAATTGTTGTCCAAAAGAAGAAGAAGGAAAAAAGAAGAAGTCTGTAGAAGAAATCAGATTTTCTCAAATCTGATTTGAACTTATCTTTCAAAAGTCCACACAAAAATAGACTTTAAACTTTATTTAAAAATAAAGTCAACAAAGGAGGCTTCAGACAATCTGATTTGATTTGAAAATCTAACACTCCCCCATTGTCTTGAGCTGACAAACAAGATCATGCTTGATCCAAACTGATTACGCCAAGATTTCTCCTTAAGCACTCAAAACTTGCAATGCCCAATGGCTTGGTGAAAATGTCTGCTAGCTGCTACTCTAACCTGTAAAACTTCATTTTTATTTCACCATTCTCAACTAATTATTTGATAAAATGATATTTGATTTTAATGTGTTTGCTTCTTCCATGAAATACTATATTTTTTGACAAAGCAATTGAGAAAATATTGTCACAAAATATTGTGGTTCCATCCTCTTGTTCTTGCTTCAAATCTGTTAAGATCCTTCTTAGCCAAATAGCTTAACATGCTGTTGCATTTGCTGCTATATATTCAGCCTCTGTTGTGGATTGAGCAACTATGGGTTGCTTCTTAGAAGCTCATGAGATTACACCTGAACCCATGTAAAAGACATGGCCAAAAGTGCTCTTCCTATCATCCAAACTCCCGGCCCAATCACTATTTGTGTAGCCAATAAGATTAAAAACATTTGCTACAGTATACAAAATACCATATCCTTTGATTCCTTTCACATACCTTAGGATTCTCTTTCCCGCTTACCAATGGGAGTTCTTTGGAGTTTCCATAAATCTAGAAATCAAACTTACTGCATACATAGTGTCTGGCTTAATAGCTATTAAATACATCAAACTTCTAACTAAACTTTCATATAAAGTTGGATCCACGTTGCTACTACAATCTTGCTTGCTTAACTTCAAACTTATTGAAGTTGGTGTTGGGGTAGACTTGCTATTTTGCATTTTAAATCTCTCCAAAATCTGATTTGCATATTTTTCTTGAGAGATAAAAATACCATTATGCATTTGTTTTACTTCTATGCCTAGAAAATATCTCAAGAGACCTAAGTCTGACATTTCAAACTCACTTTTCATGGCCTCTTTAAAATTAGCAATGAGGAAATCATTATCCCTAGTAAATATTAAATCATCAACATACAAGACAACTATTAAAATATTACGATTAGCTACCTTGATGTAAAAAGTGGGCTCACCATTGCTTTTGCAAAAGCCATTGCTCATCAAATATGAGTCAATTCTGCTATACCATGCTCGTGGAGCTTGCTTAAGCCCATAAAGAGCCTTCTTTAGCCTATACACTTTACTTTCATGACCCAGAACTTCATAACCAAGTGGCTACTCCACATAAACCTCTTCTTTCAATACTTCATTCAAGAAGGCGGGCTTCACATCCATTTGATAAACCTTCCATTTGTGCTAAGCTGCAATTGCTATGATAGCATGCACAGTTTTCAGTCTAGCAACTGGGGCATATGTCTCATCATAATCTGTACCAAACTGCTATTTGTACCCCTTGACCACCAATCGAGCCTTATGCCTATCTATTTTTTCTTTAGCATTTCTCTTGATTTTGTAAACCCATTTAACTCCAATAATTTTGTTGTTTGGAGGTAAATTAGTGAGCTCCCAAGTTTCATTTCTTTTTATTGCATCCATTTCCTCATCCATGACCTTACACCATTTTTCTTCCTTTTCAGCATCCTCAAAATAAATTGGATCACTATGAGAAAATAATGCAAAATTAATATTTTCATCAAATTCATTTTCATACCTTTCATCTTGGTATATCTCCCTTAGACTCTTGGTCTTTCTTGGCACTAGGGAGGTGAGAGTGGGATCATGGCTCTCAATATTGCTACTACTGCTCTTTATAGGGCCAATTTGCAACCTTTTGGAGCCTTCTATATCTGTTGTTATATCATTTTGTTGATCATTAACTTCACCATCTTCATCAATAATAGGTACTTTTCTTGAAGTGCTTGAAGATGTGTCCACCGAGCCATCCCATGACTCATTCTCAATAAACTCCACATCTCTTGAAATGATGATCTTCTTACCAACTGGATCATACAATCTGTATGTCTTGGATTCTAGACTGTAACTAGTAAAGACACACTTCACTCCTTTGTCATCCAATTTTGTCCTTTGCTCCTTTGGCATGCATGCATATGCTACACACCCAAACACTCTCAAGTGTTCAACCATCCATCTATGTTTTGTCCATGCTTCCATTGGAATCATGTCACGAACTATCTTTGTAGGACTTCTATTTATTAAATAGACTATTGTTGCTACAACTTCTCCCCATTATTCAATTTGGAGCCCTTTTTCTTTCATCATGCTTCTTACTATTTCAACGATGGTTCTATTTTTTCTTTCAGCCACTCCATTTTGCTGCGGAGTATAATTGGTTGTAAGCTTTTTCTTTATGCCATTCTGCCTGCAAAAATTTACAAAAATATTGGAGGTATATTCCCGCCCTCTATCTGATCTTAGGACTTTAAGATTTTTCCCACATTCATTTTTAGCCTGGGCTTTAAATTCTAAAAACTTATCAAAAGCTTCAGATTTATTTTTCATAAAATAGACCCATGTTCTACGACTAAAATCATCTATGAATGTTATAAAATAAGTACTCCCTCCAATGGAAGTGATTTTCATAGGGCCAACTAAATCAGTATGCACTAACTCTAATGGTGCTTTTGCCCTTCTAGAGTTTCTAGAATTAAAGGGTAGCCTATGTTACTCCCTCCAATGGAAGTGATTTTCATAGGGCCAACTAAATCAGTATGCACTAACTCTAATGGTGCTTTTGCCCTTCTAGAGTTTCCAGAATTAAAGGGCAGCCTATGTTGCTTATCCAAAATACAAGTCTCACACTTGCTACTGAACTCTTTAATACATGACAAATCATCTACCATACATTTCTTGGACAATAAATTTAAACCAGCATAGCCAAGATGTCCATACCTTAAATGTTATAGCTTGGAGGGGTCTGCAATCACGCTCTTGAAGGCTGATTGTTGTACTGCTGTACATTCTTTCTTGGGAGGTGGAGTTGTTGATTGTGAAGAGAAACACATCTCTACCTTCAATGGAAATATTTGATTCTTTGTCATTTGAACCGCTGCAATAATTTTCTTACTTCCATCCTTTTTATAAATGACACATTGATCATTCTCAATCAACACTTTGTAACCATTTTGAGTGAGTTGTCCAACACTTATCAAATTGTGCTTTATACTTGGGGAAAAATAAACTTTCTGAATTTCTTGTTTCTCACCTTGCTTGGTGCAGATCATAATAGATCCTTTGCCCACAACTAGAACAACTCCATTGTTCCCCATTCTAATTTCAGATTTTATGTTCTTATCAATAAAAGAAAAAAGACTTTCATTACCACTCATGTGGTTACTACAACTTCTGTCTAAATACCAGACTTCGGGGTTGCCTTCTTCACCAACGTTGCACATGATGAAGGCTGTGGGATTATTTCCATCACCCACATTCACATCAACAATATTTTCCCTTGGCTTTGACTAATTTTCTTACTTTTTCCAGTATTCACTAGCATAGTGCCGAAATTTATGACAATAATAACATTCAATATTACTCTTGTCTGAACTATAATTCTTCTTACGTTTGGAATTATTCCGAGAGCTGCTAGCTCCCTCATTGGTGGCTGCTCATTCTGAGCTTTCTCCTCCAGCATTTTATTGTCTGGAGTTACCACGACCTCTGCCTCTTGAACCTCTTCTAAAATTATTTCTTCCTCTTCCCCTGCCTCTTGTATTGGCTTGAGCTATAAAAGATTGCTCTTGAGAAGAATTTGCTGACCTATTAATGCGATGCTTGTGGGTTTGGAAAGAACCCATCAACTCATCAATAGTCATTACTGAAAGATCCTTTGCCTCTTCAATGACAATTACGAGATTATCAAATTTTGATGGCAGACTTCTCAAAACTTTCTCCACTATTTTTTCTCCTCCATGGTTTCTCCATTGGTTCTCAACTAGTTTATCAAACCAGAGAGTCTTGAGCTAAAATCTGAAATGGACTCATTGTCCTTCATAAGAAGAGTCTCAAACTCTCTTCTAAGCATTTGGAGCTTCACCAACTGAACTTTTTCAGTTCCTTTGAAACTTGTATGAAGAATATCTTAAGCTTCTTTGGAATAATTAGCTGCTGCTATTCTGGGAAAGATTGTCTCGATCAAAGTAGTTTATATCAAGTTCAAACCTTTTGCATCTTTCCTCCTTAACTCCTTCTGTTGAGTCTTTTGATTATTTGTGAGGACAAAAAATTGAACTGGCTCAATTACATCCGTGAGTCCATTGACCACAAGCTCCCACAAATAATTTGTTGTCATAACAGTCCTCATTTTCTTTGCCCAAACATCATAATTTTGTCCATTGAAGAATGGTGGCTACTGCCAACTCTTTTCTACATCTCCAGCCATGTCTCCTGCGCAAGATAAACAAATAGCCAGAAAAAAAATAAAAAAAATGCCCAAACTCACAAGGATTGAAGGCCAATAAGCTTTGATACCATGTAAAGAATTTAGAAGAACTCTAAATTTTGAAAATGCACAAATTTATGCTCTGTTTCAGCAATGAAGAAATTTGAAATTCTCAAAACAGGGCAGACATAAGAGCTGGAGAAATTATGCAAAAATCTACTTGCTTCTATTCAAACTAAAACATTTTTACAATAAGAAATTAAATTTGCAATTGTTGGAACTACATACAAAGTATGAGCTTCTCAATGCTCTTACAAAATTATCTGAAGCAATCACTGCTTACAGGATAATCATTCACATCTTTGTCAAAAATAGAGTATTCAAAAAACTCTTGCTGCTGCATAAAAGAGAAATTACATTCATGTATCTCTTGTGAAAGAATAAAGTTATTATTTCCTTTATAAAGAAATTGTTGTCCAAAAAAAGAAGAAGGAAGAAACAAGAATTATGTAGAAAAAATCAGATTTCTCCAAATCTGATTTGAACTTATCTTTCAAAAGTCCACACAAAAGTAAACTTTAAACTTTATTAAAAAATAAAATCAACAAAGGAGGCTTTAGACAATCTGATTTGATTTGAAAATCCAACAGACAAGTAATACTGTTTATGGAGTTTACAACAGTCTCTGAGTCTGAAAAGAAAGTTAAAACACATCTAAAAGATTTGGCTAGGCCATATGCTTCTATTATGTAGCAGTTAAAACTGAGCGGTTGATACTAATTTAAACAATTATATTAGAAAGTATCCTCAAGAAACTTCAGCTCTTTTATTTTTAAGCAAAACATAATTAAAAAAAGGTTGAGCTCTCAAACTGTTAGTACCTGTACCATTTCCTAACAGAAATTATGTGGCCAGAAGTGCCTCACCTTCGTTTGTCACGCCTTTCCCATTTCTGGTCTCTCCAGAAAGCATTTCGACCACCTGCCTCATGGAAGGTCTCGAACCCGGGTCTTGCTGAAGACAATTTAATGCTGTTCTCAGCATAGTTTCCACCTCTTCCATGTCAACGATTCCATTCAACTTTGTATCCACAACATCCTCTAATAATTTTCCCTCCATCTTCTTAGATAACCATTGCACCGAATTCCTTGATTCATTGGATGCATCTCGGCCGATTACGATCTCCAAGAGCACAATCCCAAAGCTGTACACATCCGCCTTTGCTGTGATGGGAAGGTTAATCACCCATTCAGGAGCCACGTATCCCCGAGTTCCGCGAACTCTAGAGAAGGAGAAGGCACGATCTCTGTCCATCAGCTTTGCTAATCCAAAGTCAGAAACCTTGGGACTAAAATTCCCGTCTAAGAGTATATTCTGAGGTTTCACATCGCAATGGAGAATCCATTCCAAACATTCTTCATGGAGGTAAGCCAGTCCTCTTACCGTGCCCACTGCAACTGCAAACCTTTCCTTCCAACCCAGGGTCGATTCACTTTCTGTGAACAGATGCTTGTCCAGCGACCCGTTCTCAACGAACTCATAAACGAGTAATCTGTGACGCCCCTCAGCACAGAAGCCAAACATGCGAACCAAATTCATGTGGTGTACTCTGCCAATCATGCTTACCTCCGCCCAGAATTGCTCCTCGCTCTGAGATACTCCTTCCAGTCGCTTCACCGCCACGACCTTCTCGTCAGCCAAAACCCCTCTGTAGACACTTCCAAATCCTCCCTTTCCGAGCTTTATGCTGAAGTTATTCGTGGCTTTTCTCAGCTCTGCAAAGGTAAACTTCTTGAACCCTAAAGGGATTGCAGAATACTTTTGACGATCAAATTCAAAGCTATCTTTATGCGCTCGGAACATGTACAGCCAGCCCAACGTGACGCAAATGATTTCTACCACTCCAACCGCAGCAGCGAACCCTAGCGGATAACTGATAACACTTCTCTTCTTGGGTGTCTTGAAATTACTACTATCAGATCTGCTACATTTTAGCCCGATTTCCCTAGCAACTGTGGAATTTGGGAGCGAGAAATCGTTGCGGGAGACCTTAATATATAATTCTTGGGGTACGGCAGGAGATTGATATCCATTGAGAAGTTGGCCTTTGCAGTAGCATCTTCCTCGGCCGTCGGGAACGTAGGTGAAACCTGCACATTCACTATCATGAATGCACAACCTCTTACATTCGTCAGTAGTGAGCCCACTCGCGTATGGTCTGAGATCGTTGCCCCAGAAATCTGTGTGAGGGAGATAAATGAAGCGTGCATCGGGGGATCCAAGATTCGGAAGCGCTACATTTCGCTCGCAGCCCTTGAATCTGTCAGCAGGATCCTTCATGCGAAAACCCGGGGGACAAGTACAAGTGGGCTTAGGGTTGTAAATACACAATCCGTTGATTCCACACAATCCATGAACGGAGCACTCGCTGGGAAGTGCCACCCAAGAAACGATCCAGAGCCCTTCATCCTCCTGCAATGTGTATAATCTCAGATTGCCATCAGAATCCAAGCTCAATCTTCTTTTCAGGATTGGGCCATAATCCCAGGCGGCGAAACTAAAGTTATCGCTTGATTTGAAGCCACCAAACTCGTCCAGAACTGCATAACGGCTTACGTTGAATACCCATCTTCCGTCATTTATGGAAGGCCAGTAAACGGAGATTACATAGGGAGTTTGGAATCTTAATTGAAGAGAGTAGTTGTCGCCAAAATAGAGACGATAATATCCTGAGGTAATCGGATCTGTGCCCAACCTGGATACTAACTGAGCATTCCCTATGAGTGGCTGATGGGGAAGAAGAGTGTCTGTTGGAAACTTAAAACTTTCCCAAACGCTCGCTCCCGAGGAATTGAGCAGAACAAGATTTCCCGTTTCCAGGATAACAGCCTCTTTTACATTCAAATCCTTGCTGGCCGTGTATGTTTGCCATACGGCGCTCCCATTTGCATCAGATAGAAGCAAATTTCCGTTGGCTTGCAGATCAAGACGGGAATCCCTTCCGTTCACAGGCTGATCTCTGTTTGCCGTCCAAACAACTGTTAGATTCGCCGCATGAGTGTACCATACGCCGAATGCATATGCATTCTCACCCACTTCGTAAAATCCGGCGGAAAATGTCTGATTGAGAGACACCAAACAAGATGGATTTTGTTGAGGAATAAGAAATCCTCCGAGGCTTAGATTATCTGATTTGTTTCTTCCCGTCTTGTCACCTGCAGAAACTCGTGAAGCGCACAGGAGGAGAAATCCCAATACAATTGTAACTAGCAGACACCAACCTTGTTGCTTTCCTTCCATTGTGGTCTTGTTATAGAATGTAAAGTAGCTGATTCATATGATAGAGGGAGCGGAAAATACTAAGCCCGATCTCCTATATTTCTCTAGAATGTATGAATCAGAAGTTTTACCACAATATTATAATTAGGTTTTTGTCAAATCAAACGAGAATTATAACAAATTATCTCACTAGGAACATGAAGTTTCTGTTATACGAATGCTTGTATACCAAACATTTACGCTTTGCTACTTTATAAAATGTGACCGAAAGCTACTTATTTTTTTTTGAACCCATTGGTTAGCAAACAATTATATTAAGATGGTTTTATTGCGACATACCAATGCCATTACTATTACTTTTGACTTTACTGGATAATGTATAAGTAGTTTGACGAAAGGATTTTTAGTTTGGGAAAAAGATTTTGCTCAGGCTAAAGAATGGACATGAAGATACAAGTTGTCACCAAGTACAAGGCTGCATATTTGATGATGTTTAGTGATGAGCGATCCTTTATCTCATGAAGTGATGGTAAATGAAGATTACATAAGAATTTATTATATCATAATGTATATAACATAAAATAATGTATATAAATATCTAAGCAGTAACAATTTATATAATAATGTGATTTAATATATTTGTACATTTATGGAAGTTTAATAGGAGATATGATAGAGTATTATAATTTAATCTAAAATTATCTTATAAAATAATTATATTTATTAATAATTTAAAATATTTTCTATGGATAGTCATGTTTTGTGCAAGGTACATATGTATCCACATATATTATCTATTTAAAGACTATTGCATCTAATTTTTTTTTAATAGAACAAATATAGTCAAGCTCTCTATTTTTAATATAGAGCTTGGTTGTTGTAGAAGAAATTAAGAAAGGAAGAATGGTATTTACAAACTATTGAGAATGTAGAAGAATGAATTTGAGATACTTCAATTGGTAAAGTGAACCAAAAATTCATTCACAAAAGAAAGTAGAAGGAGGTCTTAAAGTAACCAATCGCTATATGTTTTTTTAATTAAGGATCAAGCAGGTTTTCAAATTACTCAAAACTATTTATACAAAATGGTGCCTATAGCATTATTTGGGGAAATCGAGAGCCTACCAATAACTAAAAGGAGGAAAGAAACAAGAATACAAGGAAAGATACAAAATAATCACTATATTCTTTTGATTCATTTTCAACTTTTTTATGTGAATTTAAATGCAGGTTTAAAAATATTTGATATAATTTGAGGCACTTTAAGGTTGATTAAAAGTTATAAGGTGGATATGTACTACGAGAGTGCAAAGTGTATTAAGGAGAAAGAAATTGAGGGAAATTCTCAGTGTAGTGGAGATAAGGTCATGAATTCAATTGTTTTCATGCTTTTCTATTGTATAAATTTTTTCAGCATGAAACATTTATGTACCTAGTATCACAAAGAAAAAAATTACAAGTACTTTGATTAAATTTTCATAAAATTTATGCTTGTTGTAGTTATGTATTTTAATTATTCCAAGTCATTAAAATAATATTTTGGGCATATCTCTCGAAATTTTTGAATAAATGTCATATTGTTAGAGTTTTAGGTGACTACAACAAACCCATGATCAAATGAAAAACCAAGATAACTTCCACAAGGGAATGGAAAGTAAATTCCATTAAAATGCATGAATGACATTATTAATAATGGATATAATAAAAATATACATAATAGGCCTACATATATAGAAAAGGCAATAAGAGACAATGATAAGGAGTGTGTAAGATATCACCTACATAAGGTGGGATCACATGTCCACCAAATGTGGATCATCCTACATTATTCAATGAAGTATGTTCCATATCATGAGGATGATAATGTGATATGTGTACTAAAGGTGGATCTTGTGTGCTATAAATGTGTCACACTTCTATGGGTCATTACATGCAAGGAAACTCAAGAATGAGCCCTCACAAATCGATCCATAGCTCCCTAGGCATGGAGTGCAAGGGTTTTTAAGAATGCTCTCAGCTAGAGCTATTTAGCCAATAACCTTGCTAGTAAACCATGCAATGGGAGATTCAATGAAGACAAGGGCAAGAATACCAATATCCCCAAGAATCAAAAATGAAAATGCAATGCAAGCTAGATTAAGAATGGAAATGCAAGCTAAACTATGGAAATGAAAGATGCAAGTATTACAAAGCCTCCTAGTTAAACTAGATGAATTAATCTAAAGCATAAAGGAAATCTAAGCTAAGAATGCCATGAAAATGAAGCTACTATGCAAGAAATGAAATCTAACTATGAAGCAAGAAAGCCATGATGATGCAAGAATGAAGACAAGAAGATAGAGTGTTGATGAAGATCTAAGATGAATGCCAACAATGCTCCAAATCTTCAAACCCTAGATGCAAGAATGTCTCCAAAAGCTCCAAGATGACCTAGAAAACCTGCAGCATAATATTAGCATAAAAAGTTGGGGGTCTAGAATGAAGAAGAGAGCTCTTCTTTTATAGGAAATGAGGAGAAATGGACCATGGAGATTAAGAGGCAAAAGATTTAATCAACGGTGGAGCTTGAAAGAGGAGCAATCCATGTGCACAAGTATCCTCCAATAGGAAAATAAGAGTTGACTTTTGTGTCCATATGAGACAAAAAGTGCTTTTCTCCTTTTTATAAAATAAGAATAATGCTTTATTTGTGCAACTTAGGATAAGAGGAAAAGTGGGGGCTTTTTATTTATTAAAAGGGGAGGAAATATTCCTTTTAATAAATAAAGACTTAGGATAAGATGGTTAGCCCATAGAAAATAATCGAATAAATGATAGAGCTAGGATTTGATCAAGAATAAGCAATTTATGATTTAGCAAAAGGGGCTAATAGTCTAGGTGACCATTTTTAGGTGTATACATTTGCCCCTCTTTGACTAATGTGTGATCGATCTGGGAACACATGTAGTCAAAGAATGAAGTTGAAATGTGAGATCGATTTGGGATCACAAAGCAACTCAGATCAGCCAAGAAAGCAAGAGATAGCCAAGAAGGCAAGCAAATAGCCAAGAAGGCAAGAAGATAGCCAAGAAGGCAATCAAATAGCGATCTGACTCCAAAGAATGAAGTGCAGGGAGATAGCAAATCCTGCATGATCAGCCTGGTAGCGACAGTACTGAACACTTAGGAAAGAGATAGCCAATAAGATATGATGTGTCTGCCCCCTCGGGATCGAAAGCGAAATCCAGGTAGAGGGAAAGCAGAAGCAAGAGCAGCATGATCAAATCACTAGAAATCATAATCGAAGAAAGAGAATAGAACAACCATCAAGCAGTGAAGATATGCCCCACACATGGGACCCGGGGCACGAACCAAGTGGTCCCTCAACCCGAAAACACCATGGAGGGGAAGAATTTGAACTTGGGATTGAAAGTGAATGAAAGACTAGAAGTTTGAAAGAGATGGAGATGAAGAGGTGAAGAATGCCCCAGCGAAGATGGAAGGATCAGGCCTTAAAAGGGTTAGCCAACTGCATGAAAGAGGGGGAAAAGGTGATTTGGATGATCAAGGTGAACTTGGATTTCGGTTTCGATCCCGAAATGAAAGGAAAATGATGTGAGATGAAAGATAAGAAAGTGAAAGACATGATCAGGAAGAAGTGAAAGGTGAGCACAGTTGATTAACAAGTCCATGAAAGATGAAAGGAGAGCTCTCTCCATATGCAAGATGCAAAACTAACTAACATGAACCTAAGAAATGCAAGCTACATGAAAAGTGGTTTACTTGCAAGGTTACAAAGCCAATAGACATCTAATATTCATCATCGAGCGTTATTGGCAACGTCGCAAGATCATACAATACACACTAGCATAACTATGTGAATATGAATATGATCTTTATCAGATAGGAATGTGGAAATCTCACCTAGGCATCAAAGACATGTAGGTCAAGATGACTAGTGCAGTGAGATCACCTAAGTTTAATATAGCAAGATTATACTCGCATCGAGACACAAGGAAAGTCAAGATGGCTACAAGTATGCACTTGCACAACAGTCAAGGATAATACCCTGTCAATCCACAGTGTCAAGTAAGACCAGCATAAATGCTCATGACAGTTAGGATCAACAAAATATACCCACAAGCAGAAAAAGCAATAAAACATGTTCTCATACCCTCAGTCTTCTAGCTATGCATCATCGAAAATGATCATAGGGGGAGAACACTCAGTAAAGAAAGCATCATAGACAGCACACAAAGAAATAAATTCAAACAAATCTCAGCAAGTCAAGTGCGTGTGTGTAGGTCATAGAGTCAAACTTTGAGTATTGCATCTGCAAATGAGAAATATCACATCATACTAGACTGCAGGTAGGACATCTGATAAGTGTTGAGAAACACTCGACGCAAGGGTAGTGTTGAAAAACACCATTGGGGTGGTGTTGAAAAACACCATTGGAACCAAGTTGCCCAAGAAACCCAGACGCACAAAGAGACCCAAGATAAGCTTAAAGCAACATATGCCCCCTAGACTAAGACAAGAATCAATTCTAGGCTAGGAGAGGCAAAGTGAGAAGTGGAGCGAAAGAGCACCACGCAAGACTGATAGACATAGGTGCAGAGGGTCTCAAGCAGTGCCTGTTTCTAGGTTTTCACCACTTGATAGATTTATTGCAATTTTTTCAGGACTTTTTATAATTTTTTGTATTTTTGCTACCAAGGCGCCTGTTTCCAGGTTTTCACCAAGGCACTTTTTCTATTTTTTTTGATTTTTTAAATTTTTTGAATTTTTTGGTGAGACATCAAAGCGCCTATTGCTAGGTTTTCACTAGGATGCTCATTTTTTCAGTACTTTATATGCTTTTTAGGTTTTTTTCAGCATCATATATGATTTTTTTTTGGAATTTTTTCAGGATCATAAAGTATGTACAAAGAATGACCTAGATAGAAACGGGCATCAAACTCATGAGCAAGATCACATCGTGTAGTCCCAAAGTCTAGCAAGGTGGAGGACAAGAGGGAGAGAAAGCTCATGAATGAGATGGAGGAAAGGAGAATGAAGGCGAATAAATCCTCAAGGTCAAACTCCTCAAGAGTACCCAAGCTAGGGAAAAATTATCATGTAAAGCGCATTGAACAAGCACTGAAAGGCCAGCATAGGATAAGTCATGAAAGCGCACTGCAAAAGAAGAAAAGGATGCATTCCAAAGGAGTAGACATGTCAAGAGGCTTCATAGCATCATTTTTTTTACTCTTTTTTTATTAGATCAAGACCAAAGGGGAAAAGGATAAAGAAAGGCTAGAATGAATGGAGGAAAATGAAGGAATGAATATGAATGGAATGAAAGCAAGATCATCGTAAGATAGCTCACAAGATAGCCAAATATTCGTGTATAGCTGAACATTGCCAAGATCAACGAGAGAAGATGGAATGGATGAAACATATAGAAGAACTACGCATGATGCCTGATTGCCAGGTTTTCATCATGGTACTTATCCAAGGTGCCACAAGGGAGTGGTTGTCACCATAGGATGAATTTATTTCTCTTTACTTTTGCTACCAAGGCGCCTGTTTCCAAGTTTTCACCATGGCACATTTTCAATTTTTTCATTCTTTTTTTTTTTTTTTTTTTTTTTTTTAAATTATTTTTGGAAGAAGGCAAGCTTTTTAAATAGTACTCCTTGGAAGGATAAACCCTGACATGCCAAGGATTCAAAATGATATGCTCAAAAATGCTGATAGGGAAAGGAAGATGGAAGAGAAAAATGGAGGATAAGGCTTTATGTAAAGCGAGTGAGGTTGGAAGATATGAGGAATAGGCAAATGAGGAAAAAGGATAGAAGGTAGAAGGATAATGAATGGAAAGATTGTGAAAGGGTAGATGGGAAGGAAGGCAAGATCAACATCGACACACACCTTGAAGGGTGGCAAGAAGATGGAGGAAATATGAATAAAGGAATACGTGAAGGAATATGATGAATGTTTAGCAGAGGTTGCGGTTCAGGCACATGGAATGAAAGATCATTTTTGGAAGAAGATGAAGTAGAAGCCTTTGGAAGCTTGAATGTCAACTTCACTTTTTGTTCAACATAAGACTCTTTCAAGAGAGATTTTGGAATCCATATAGCCTTAGGCTTTTTATTTCTTTTTGATGATTTAGAGAGAATATCTGTAATGATGGATTTTGGAACCCATACTTGTCTTGTAGTTTTCTTCTTAGATATGTCTTTTGACTTTATGTGCCCATGTCGATTAGAGAAGACATGGTGATCTTTTTTTGATGGATTCTTGTATTGCTTCTTTTTCTGGTATTGAACATTCAAGTTACTTCCAAAAGACTTGGGACTTGTGGAAGAAGGAGGAAGATATGACTGGTTTAGATGGGTGAGTGGATGAAAAGGATTCAAGGGTATGCATCTATGTTGATCTTGAGGAAAGATAGGAGATGGAAGGACGTAAGGACCCAAAATGGATGACGAATTAGGATAGTTAGGAGGGGAAAGTGAAGGGACGTAAGGACCCAAGATGGAAGGAAGGCGTGAAGCCTTTAGCAGTGGAAGAGGTCCAAGGATGGAAGTGGAAGATGCAAAAGGATAATCAATAATTTCATCAGCATCTATATGACAACCAAGGACATCAGCATCTTTAGAGTGAGCATTAAGATTTGCAATAGGATCATGAACATCTTTAATAGTAGCAAATTCATTGATAGAATCGTTCAAAGCTTGCAAAGACTTAGGAAGAGTAGAAAATGGAAGCGAACATGGAGTGGTAGAACAAGAAGATGGAAGACTTTGATCTTGACAAGGATCTTTGGATAGCATAAGCGTAGAATTTTTCTCTTGATTTTCAATAAGCTTAACATCAGAAGTAACGGCACCATTTTTAATAACCTTAATGGAAGTATCATCTTTGGAAAGTGCAAGCGTAGTAAGGTTATTTTGATTATCAACAAGCTCAATAGTGCAAGTGGTAGCTTGATCTTGCGTAGGAGAAGACTTAAGACATGGTGGAATGAATGTAGAAGAGCATAGAGGATCAAAAGAACCATGAAATGGATCAGAGACATCATGAAAATAATTGGATGACATGGATGGTTCTTGATCTTGATCTTTCTTTATATTCTTTTCTGTATCATTTTTAGAGTCCTCTTGACATGAAGCCACTTCTAAGGACAAGGAAGCATTTTGAAATTGTATGGAAGACTTTGGAATAGATAGTGAAGGACTAGCTGAAGTAGGCATTGTAGTGCATAAAGGCTTAGGCTCTTTAGGTTTAGCATTATTGAAATTATTTTCAGCCAAGTGAAGGTTAGCTTGAGTTTCTTGAAGAGGTAGCTCTTGAGGATAACTATAGGGAACTGCATGAAAAGCATTAGGATCTTTGTTGGGTGAAGGATTTGTGAAAGATTTGGAAGACTCGGAAGCTTTAGGAGATGTATGAGTATTGGAGGAAGTAGGGGATGGAAGGGGACCATCACAAGACAAAGGTTCAACATTAATATGATCTTGCTCAGAAGTACAATTTTGATTTTTAGCAGTGGAATTCTTAGAGAAGAAATGCTCATAGTAGTAACGTTTATAATCAGCGCGTTGTATTTTATAGTCCTCAGCAGTAGTAGATGGATTATCATCAAGGTATTGTCTACAAACATCACTAAACTCTCTTTCAAAATCAGAATCATATGGATCACCATCACAATCTATCCAATAGGATGACCCATTTTCAGTAAGCATGAGTCTGCGAGGACTCTGAGGAGTAGAGGTGTCATAAGTATCACTACATTGTCCATCATCATAGTCATCAAAGGTATTACAAGGATTGTCATGTTGCTCATTATGGTATGGCTCATGAAGAAAAGCAAGACTCTTGGGGGAAGTAGAAGAAGAACAAGATCTTAAAGAAGGAGAAAATGAAGACATAGTGGAAGAAGAAAACTTAGCTAAGGAAGAATTTGAATGATGTTGAGAAGAGTCATGGTAAGATGAAGAAGGATAATGATGTTTGGAAAAGGCATGGTAGGATGTGGAAGATGAAGAATGATGAGAAGACCTAGAAGAAAAAGAGTGTTTGGAAGAAGGAGATTGTGAGAGAATCATGTCTATAATCCTAGCAAAGGCGTCAGACTCAAACATCTTTTTGTTTACTCTTGTCTTAAGTTGATGACTTGCGGGATGCTTGGAAAAATAATAATGTTCGAATTGAGCAATGAGTTCGAGATCATCCCTTCTCAAGAGAGGTTCTATAGCAAGATAGTTGAAATTCATGATTCTAGAAGAGGAGGAATCAAGCATGACAGAAATGAATAGAAGAGATGAAATAGAAGAAGGCAGACTAGATAATAAGAGGAAAAGGATCAAGAAGACATGAAGAGGTTAGGAAGAAGAGAAAGAAGCATGAAGGAAGAAGAGAAATGGAAGACTAGGAAGATATGGGAGATGTGGAAAAAAGAAGACCAAGAGTCATTTTGTGCAAATTGATACCATTGAAGTCCATTTGAATATTGAGCAACATGTAATAACCTCTAAGATCTGACTTGGACTGACCAAGGATGACTGGAAGTGACACAAATCAACTTCAGATTGCAAGCAGTAGTGAGATAGCAAAATAACTTTGTGTGATAGTTCCCAGGCAAACAGTGTGACTCTTGACCAATGAACATAAAAATCTCAATTTTGAAGTGTTTTGATCAAGTTCAAAGATTGGATAGTGCAATTTTTTAGTTTGACAAGCAGTAACAGCAGATAAAAGACAAGTTTGCAAACAGTAGGTGATCAAACATGTCATAGAACACTTGAAACAAGGGCAAAAGCAACCTTGCCAAGACAAGCACTTGTGATATCAAAATAGAGAACCTTATAAATGCTACCGTTTGTTTGAATGTTGAGAACGTTTACACGGGCATAGCACAATCGAAGACAATTCAAGCAATTACTACCTAGAAGGACAAGGCTCATTACTTAGCAACGTGGCTCACAACTTGATGCTCCCTTGCCTCACACCAAGTGGTTGCCCAAAAGAGATATTGGCATTGTCATGGAGGTGTCAAAAACACAACCAAAGGAGCACATATGGTGAGTATCTTGGGGTGATCCGGGTAAGTCCACTTGGATCAATCCTTGCACTAAGAAGCTAAGCGGCTAAAAGAAGGTGGCCTCTATCTAATGGTTTGTAGTAAGGGTTTCCGTTCATAGCACCCCTCTTGCTCCTCATGAAGGACTAGGACCTCGTGGCCTCAAGAGTACCTTAAGCATTCTTGCTTAATGCTTTCCTCATGGTCACAATCCCACAAGTTACTCACATCAAGCGAAGATAAGTACTATGTCTATCAAGGTTTTGTGTCCTTGATAGCCTTGAGATTATAGTGAGTTGGAATCACTCGCCACCAAGGAAAATGATGACAAGGTTGTCCCCACTTGGGTCGTTCCTCTTGATTGCTCAAGAGCAGGCCTGCTAAAGGATCCTAAGCTAAACAAAGAATGGATGATTTTTGAGGTTCAAGGTTTTTGATTCACCACAAGGGTGAAGAGCATACTCCCCTATCTCAAAAACTTCTCCCAAACACACCAAGCAAGATCCAATTACCCCTTTGCTTCCAAAACCTCAAGATGGGTCAAGATTTTCTGATTCACCTAAAGGTGAAGAGCATACTTCTCCTACCACCCCAAGATTCCTTTCACAAAGTATTAAGTGCCTAATGAAACAACTAGTATATGCCGCACTTAATAAAGAAAGAAATTAAACAAGCACTTGATTTGGTTTTTATGCTTAGGGCAGCCCTACAAAAACCATTAGTAGCCCTCTTTGACATGCGTTCTTTTGGAAAAATATCTCAAGCAAGTGCACCTACAACCACAACTTGTTAGACCCACAATGGTTAGCACATGAAAAATATGATAATCTACAAAAATACTTGATCAAATGATAAAATCTGAAAATGAAACCATCATGGTTGGATTGGGTTCGAAAAGACCTTTCCAACGATATATCACACTTAAACTTTTGATACCATTTGCAAAATTTCAAAAAAAATGGGCACCCATTTTCCAAAGTGGCACGGATTTGAAAACACTGGAAATTTCAGAAAATTTCAAAAAAATAGCTAAGAACCTGAAACTTACAAGATAGATAAAATAGCCTAAAAATAGCTCACTGCCAGGTTCAGACACAGTATCGCGCGATACTTCTCAGGTATAAATGTGTGCTATAAATGTGTCACACTTCTATGGATCATTACATGCAAGGAAACTCAAGAATGAGCCCTCACAAATCGATCCATAGCTCCCTAGGCATGGAGTGCAAGGGTTTTTAAGAATGCTCTCAGCTAGAGCTATTTAGCCAATAACCTTGCTAGTAAACCATGCAATGGGAGATTCAATGAAGACAAGGGCAAGAATACCAATATCCCCAAGAATCAAAAATGAAAATGCAATGCAAGCTAGATTAAGAATGGAAATGCAAGCTAAACTATGGAAATGAAAGATGCAAGTATTACAAAGCCTCCTAGTTAAACTAGATGAATTAATCTAAAGCATAAAGGAAATCTAAGCTAAGAATGCCATGAAAATGAAGCTACTATGCAAGAAATGAAATCTAACTATGAAGCAAGAAAGCCATGATGATGCAAGAATGAAGACAAGAAGATAGAGTGTTGATGAAGATCTAAGATGAATGCCAACAATGCTCCAAATCTTCAAACCCTAGATGCAAGAATGTCTCCAAAAGCTCCAAGATGACCTAGAAAACCTGCAGCATAATATTAGCATAAAAAGTTGGGGGTCTAGAATGAAGAAGAGAGCTCTTCTTTTATAGGAAATGAGGAGAAATGGACCATGGAGATTAAGAGGCAAAAGATTTAATCAACGGTGGAGCTTGAAAGAGGAGCAATCCATGTGCACAAGTATCCTCCAATAGGAAAATAAGAGTTGACTTTTGTGTCCATATGAGACAAAAAGTGCTTTTCTCCTTTTTATAAAATAAGAATAATGCTTTATTTGTGCAACTTAGGATAAGAGGAAAAGTGGGGGCTTTTTATTTATTAAAAGGGGAGGAAATATTCCTTTTAATAAATAAAGACTTAGGATAAGATGGTTAGCCCATAGAAAATAATCGAATAAATGATAGAGCTAGGATTTGATCAAGAATAAGCAATTTATGATTTAGCAAAAGGGGCTAATAGAAACTATCATAATCTAAACTGAAATTCTTCTACACCATGTGCTTAATATGGGTAAAAGATTAATGTGTCTTAATGAAAAACTACTATGCAATGCATTATCCTAATTAAGATTGAGTGAAGTGTAATTAAAAATATTTAATTATACCAACACCCCCTTCCCCTTGAGTGCAACTTAGGGGAATGCACTTAAACTCACAATGCAAGATGAGTCTCAGCTACTAGGCCATATTAGGTACCCATACATATTATAAAAATAAAATGAAAGAAAATAAATCTCTCATAAAGAAATGAAAGGGAGAAAAAATCATGGGACAAAACTCTCCTCCAAAAAGAGAGATGAAACAAATAAGATGCATGGATGAAGGCCTGAAGACCCCAAGGAAAACATACATAATGTATATATAAGAAATTATCCTCCACATAGGAAGGGAGGAAGGAGACATGACATCCCTACCATAATGACCAATATCCTACAAAAATGGTGAGTTCTTGAAGACAAAACATAGTCTAATTGCTACAAAGAACATTTCTCCCATTAGGAAGAAGATATACTAAGTATGAAAGAATGCTTCCCATTGTAGATAAGAACTAGGAAGTGAAATCCAAATGAAGTATGATGATGCCAAAAACCAAACTATATTAATATGGAAGGAAGAATAAGTTCTCCAAATATGCATCTCTCAAGACTAAATAGGTATCTCCAAGCTCAAAGAGTCTATCACATTGTCAAACTGAATCATTAAATATGAAAAACCAAGTGAAGGAGAAGAATAGAGAATGCCAATCTACAATCAATGTGAAGACGTATCTCTAAATCCAACTATGATGAAACTATCATCAAATAGAAGAGAAACCCCCTCAAATGTGTCTCCCAAATTTGAAATGTGAGACTCCATAAATAATGCACCAATATCTAGCTACTACTAGAGTCACTGGAGCATCCTTACTCTCAATATATGCATTGTATTGAATCTCATCTAATTTATCATCATCATAGAGAATATTATTTTCATCTTCAAGTGTAATGAGACAATCTGCAACATGATCATCTAGGAATGGAGGAACATATAGATCTCCAAAATTCTCCCATATAATGGTCCAAACTATGCATGGGCAATAAATCTCAATGATTTTAGAGTAGAATAGATGGTATAAATATGAACTAAGACTCAAACCAATCACTCCTCTAATATGAAAATTCTTGTCTTCCCAAACTATTTCTTTCCACTTTGTCTTTGGCTCAGGAATGTGTTGGGAGTTTCCTTTGATCTTCAACTTGTAGATTTATACTTTGCTGGATAACTTTTAATGATACTTTGACTCTATCACCACTCCAAAGTCTACAAGGAAGAGGGCCAATTAACAAGGATCAACAATGAGATCCTCCTACACTTTGAGCCTCAATGCTCAGGTGGGTGTACCCTTGACTCACTTCTCCAAAGGAGTCTCAAAACAATATACCATTATACCCTTTACTAACTAATTGAAAGATATTATCATTTAAATGTATGTGTGATTGATGATGATGTACTACCTCCAAAGAATGGACCAGTGCCTTAACCAAGGGCACAGAGTCACCTAATAGCATACATGAACTGAAAACCCTAACTCAAACACACTTGAATTCAGGATAAGTGCTTTGTCTATTATCCCTCTCACTCACATATCAGGACATCAAATCCTTATGTAGCCATGAAATCACTAAAACTACCTGAAAGACTTTAATCCTAACTTTATTAGGAACTCAAAGATAATCTCAAAATACTCTTTGTTTACCATATGATAACCCACTTTGTAAAATTATACTATATGAGCTCAAGAACAAAATAAGAAGACATACACAAACATGAAATTGGAATCCAAATGTATTCTCATTAAAATTTGTAGAATCAATACATTATCAAACAAAAAAATGCCAAAGGAATAGACCCAAAATCTAGGCTCTCCTTGCTTAGTATAATACCATCAACAACAACCCTTACAAAATTAAAAAAGGTACAATATATACTCCCTAGTCATCTTGGAATCCTCAAAGAGGATGCAACAAGCTATGGATGACTAGGGTTAGGGTTTCACCCACCAGAAACAACCAAATCAATAAAAAATTAAATGCAGGGGATGAAAACCAGTTGGCCAAGCCTGAGAAAGATTTGCACTTATGATAGATCTCTAGGAAAGTACTGAAAATCATGGAATTGTAAATTTTTCAACCCTTTTGGCCACCTACAACAGGCCTCGAGCACAAAGAACATAGTACAAACACCTTGCAAACGGTCACTTAACACCCTGGACCACACTGCAATCAGTCGGCAAAACCAATTCTACCAGATCCGGCTACATGATCAATAAATTTCAGTCCTTCCTATCCCTAGAAACCCTCAAAAATTTGAATTTGAAAAACAATGGTCAGTTTCATAGCACCAGTAGCAAATCAGTAGTCCACATTTGAATTGCGATCAACTTTAAGTCTTGACCATCAGATCTTTGCTTTTCGCAGGCCTTTTGTCTTAACTCAATAGATATCCCTGGGTTAACACCTAGTGAACATGTGACAAGGCATTTATTATTCACGAAGTAAAAACACTAACCCACCTTTAACTCCGTGACTTAGTGAATAAAGGAAACCTAACTCATCCTAGGTACATCTGGCAAACTGGTGACTGAAGAGTTTTTCCAGTTCGCAGAACACTTTTTACCTCCGCTAATTCATTTAGTGACAGCGTGAATGCTTGTTCGCAAAATCACCAAGACATTTAGAGTACCACCACCTTTCCACACCAATAAGAGGAACCTTGTGAAAATTTATCAGGACAGCTAAATACTTTATCCAGACCGCCAAAAGACCAAGAAACTTATTGGGCCCGCATCAAGTAAATCGATGGTTGTCTCATCTTCGCATAGACCTCCAAGATTCCTTCAGATCATAAGACAACCATTGGATGAAGAATCTCACCCTACTCTAACAACCCTCTAACAGGATATGAAATCAACGATTGGCACAAGATCTTAAACCTCTGACACATCTCATAAGAACTTATGCCAACCATTGATTTACTGAAAACATCAAGACCCTCTAACGCATCTAGAAACTAGGTCCCACTGACAAATGCCAAGTCATTACCTTGTGGACCAATAAGAGACCACCAACTATGCTTACATGGCAATTAGGACCCACTGAGAATATTATACCACCTAGAAGATCGGACAGACAATGCAATATCTAAAAGGCTCAAAAGATTCTATGCACTTATACGCCAACCGTCGATCTGGTATCTTAGCTGATTGAGATACTGGGCCTGCCTGACATGTGATATCCAACTCACTGCCCTCGACCAATAAAAAGCCGCCAATTCAACATCCTCTAATAGTGGACCTGCCCGCTTAGAAAAGCTACATGATGGAAAGGGATCAATGGCTGTCGTAAGATCGCAAGCCTCTAACAAAACCCTTGTGAACTCATGACAATCGTAGGATCAAGATGGTGTCAGAGAGCTAGGCCCAGGAAAAATATTAAGCTAGAACATAGGAAAAATTAAAATGCAGGACTTAGGCTTTTAGGAAAAATTAGGTGCTGAGGACCATAGGAAAAATTAATGGCCACCGGGGGTAAAACTTAGGAAGAATTTAAACGGGGGCCGACCAAAAACATAAAGCACGTGCACTTTAGGACTTTTAAGTGGCCTAAAAAGGTAACATCAAATTAGAATAGGGCTGGGGTTTTTCAAAGGGTTTCTCATACAATGGCTAGATTTTCAAAATTTGAACTAAGGGTTTATGCCAGAGACCTAAAAACAACTACAGAGACCGGAAGAAAAGGGTTAGAGCCATGAACTTTTTTCAAGGTGCTAACAGAATAAGTCCATAAAGATGAGGAAAGTGATTTAGCCATCTACAATGAGTGATGATTTGATGCAAGAGCATCCTGGGTGTAAGAGCAATCTTGCATCACCCAAAAATATTTCTATTTTTGTATTCAATAAGGGCTATCTTGTGTAGTCTCTATTTATGGACACTTGCTATTTTTAGTAAGCTGGTCTTACGATCTCTGAATGTTCTAATTTTACATATGGAGGTTCATCTCAGTCATATCAGCCTGCCAGCAAAGTTTCATGGCTAGATCAAGTCTAGTTTTGAAGATATTGAGGATTTTCGGTATTGGCAGCAAGGTACAAAAACTTTGAACTCATCTTTGAAGGCTTTAGAGGCCCCGAATGAGATTGAAAATTTGTGTGACAGACACTTTGTGTGGTTCAAGCCTATAGAGCGCTTCGTGGCATTTTCAGAATGGGGTTATAATAGCCAATCGGGTCAACGGGTGATGACTTATGGTCTTCGGAAGTTGGGTCACCTGAAATGGCAGAAAATAATTTTTCTTTAAAATTTTTGTTTGGGTTTCAAAACTCATTTTGAGCCGACTTTGATGTAATAAATTGTAAAATAAAATAATTCTAAGTTTGGTCGGCCCTAAGGTCTAAATTTTTAGAACCTTCTCGGGCGTTGGAAATTGCCTATATGAAGAAGGCCCATAGTGTTGTCTAGGGTAGTTCTGGGTAGTAGATCTGGGTATTGATTCGAGGCTTTGTCCTACAGAATATTGTAAGGGAATGCCCATGTGGCTTTGCATATTGTAATTCAGAAATTTTGGAATTCCACATTTGTGGAGATAATAAGAAGCCAATTTTTTGTTCTTGCATATTATTGTTGTTGTTTCTCTATTTCTGTTATGTGTTTGTGGTATTCAGGGGAGCACCCTTCATCAAGTGGTATCAGAGCAGGAGTTCTTGAGTGTGTAAATAGATCACCAACTGTGAGGTAGTTTGCACCAAGACCGTGGTTAGGGTTTCAGCGTGCATCGCAAAAATGCCTCCACGAAGAGAACATGGCGGAAGAGCTAGTGCTGTGACACCTAAGGTTAGAGAGCTGCAGAGACAAGTGCGAGCAT
Organism: Chamaecyparis obtusa; assembly: GCA_027943335.1. Lineage (NCBI taxonomy): Eukaryota > Viridiplantae > Streptophyta > Pinopsida > Cupressales > Cupressaceae > Chamaecyparis > Chamaecyparis obtusa. The sequence continues at coordinate 314,300 of BSBK01004174.1, forward strand.
TGCAAGAAGAGATTCGCAGAGGAATGAATCTTAATGTCAGAGACGAAAGTGAGGATGAAGCCGAAGAATAATATCAAGAAGGAGAACCTGAAATTGTGAACCAAGAGGAAGAAAGACTTTTTCGGGCGATTTCCAAGATTGGAAAAAGACCTAAGATTAAGGTTCCTACATTTTCTGAAAATCTTAACCCAGAGGAATTGATCGACTGGATCAATGAATGTGAGGAATATTTTGAGTATGAAGATGTTGAGGATCCTGATAGGGTAAAATTTGTGAAGGCCAGATTGAAAGGTCATGCGAAGATCTGGTGGAAAGAAATTCAATTGGAGCGAAATAGAAGAGGGAAAGATAAAATCACAAGATGGGATCGGATGGTGGATAAATTGAAGCGATAGTTCATTCCTATTGATTATCAGCTTGACCTACTAAAGAAAATGCAAAGTTTGAAGCAAGCAGGAAGATCTATTCAGGAGTATACAGAGGAGTTCTATCGACTCCTCATTAGAATAGGCCATGCAGAAGCTGATAAGGAGAAAGTTGCCTGATACCTTAATGGGTTAAGGCCAAGCATTCAGGAGGAGTTGAATCTGGTTTGAATGAACAGTATTGAGGAGGCATACCAGTTTGCCCTAAAAGTAGAGGAAAAGCTGAACAAGAAGTTTGAGAGCAAACAAAATGGAAGAGGTCGTGGTGGAAGATCTGGTGGACAGTCATACGGTGGCCGAAATGAAGATTCGAAAAAGAAGGATGAGGCCAGTAGAGTCAGAATCAAAGATCAGAGAGGAAGAGGAAGAGGACAAGGATCTGGAAGAGGAGGCTTCCATGGAACATGTTTTCACTGTGGAGAAGAAGGTCATAGGGCATTTGAATATCCTCAGTGCCAAGGTAGAATAGACAGGAGAAATGAAGGCCAGGCCAGAGTTGCACATGTAGATGAAGATGCTAGATCATCAAATTCTGAAGATGCTAAAAGAGGAGAAACGCTAATTAATAGAAGAGTCTTGCTGAGTGGTGAGATTGAACTTGAACAAAGGAGGAGCCTATTTCGCACTAGATGCAAGTGTGAGGGTAAATGATGTGATGTGATTATCGATAGTGGAAGCACTAACAATTTAGTGTTAGAAGAGATGGTGACAAAGTTGAAGCTCAAGAGATAGAAACACCCACATCCATATCAGAGTGCCTGGGTGCAGGATGACCACAAGGTCATGGTCAGTGAACAGTGCCTAGTAAAGTTCAAGATCGGCGGGTACCAAGATGAGGTACTATGTGATATCATGTTTATGGATGCATGTCATATGTTGTTGGGTAGACCATGGTAGTTTGACAGATGTGTTGTACACGATGGTCGTGCAAATACCTATTCCCTAACAAAGGATGGAGTGCGACATAAGCTAAAGCCATTGAAGGAGACTGAAGAAAAGGTGTGTGGTAATGCAAGAATAACATTTGTTGATGGAAGAAAATTCCTAGATGGTATGAGGCATGAGCATGTGTGTTTTGCTTTAATTCCAAAAGTTGGTAAAGAAGAAGTAGAGGATGTACTTGTAGAGGTTGCCGATTTGTTGAATGAGTTTCAAGATATTGTATCTGATAATGTACCTAATGGATTACCACCGGTAAGGAAGATCAGTCATCAGATGGATTTGATTCCAGGGGCCAGTTTGCCAAACAAGGTAGCACACAGAATGACACCAGCAGAAAGTGTGAAGAGTTGAACAGACAAGTGCATGAGTTATTGCAGAAGGGGTTGATTTGAGAGAGTCTGAGTCCCTGTGCTGTACCAGTGGTATTAGCACCAAAGAAGAATGTAGAGTGGAGGATGTGTATAGATTCCAGAGCAATAAACAAGATCACAATCAAGTATAGGTTTCCATTGCCACGAATGGATGATATTATGGATTGTTTGAGTGGAGCTGTGTATTTCTCAAAGATAGATCTGAAGAGTGGATATCACCAGATTTAGATCAGAGAAGGACATGAATGGAAGACTACCTTCAAGACAAAGGAAGGACAGTATGAGTGGTTAGTCATGCTTTTTGGGCTAACCAATGCACTGAGCAATTTCATGCGGCTCATGAACGAGGTTCTGAAAGAATTTCTAGGTAAGTTTGTCATTGTTTACCTAGATGATATTTTGATTTTTAGCAAGACATTGGAGGAACATATGATGCATATTCATATGGTGTTTGAGAAGTTGAGAGATGAGAAATTGTTGATTAATTTGAAGAAGTGCAGTTTTGTGAAGAAAGAGTTGGTGTATTTGGGATTTGTAGTTTCAACAAAAGGTCTAAAAATGGACCCAGAGAAGGTACAAGCTATCCTTGAATGGCCTACTCCAAGGAGTGCTACTGAGGTAAGATCTTTTCATGGTTTGGCTAGCTTTTACAGAAATTTTATCAAAAATTTTAGCAGTATTTGTGGACCCTTGACTGAAATAATGAGAGAGGATAGAAAAGAGTTTAAGTGGACTAATGGGGTAGAAAAGAGTTTTCAATTGTTGAAACAAAAAGTTACAAAACAACCTATTTTAGCACTTCCAGATTTTAATAAGGTGTTTCAAGTAGATTGTGATGCTAGTGGTACTGCAATAGGAGCTGTTATGAGCCAAGAAGGTAAACCTGTTGCTTATTTCAGTGAGAAGTTAAATGATGCCAAGAGAAAATATTCTGTTTATGATCAGGAATTTTATGCTATAGTTTAGGCATTGAAAAAGTGGAGGCACTATCTGCTTCCTAAGGAGTTTGTTTTGTATACTGATCATCAAGCTTTGCAATATTTGAATAGTCAAGGAAAGTTGAATCAGAGGCATTTGAAATGGGTTGAGTTTTTGCAGAGTTATACATTTGTTTTGAAACATAGAAGTGGAAAGTCTAACAGGGTTGCAGATGCTCTTAGAAGAAGGCAACTATTGCTGACAGAGATGCAGATTGAGGTGGTTGGGTTCAAGGAACTCAAGAATTTGTATCCAGAAGATCTTGATTTTGGTGAAGCTTGGAAAGCTTGTACAGAACCTGTTACTCTAGACAGGATGAAATGGCTAGATTTTATCATCCAAGATGATATACTATTCAAAGAGAGTCAGTTGTGCATTCCATGAAGTTCTATGAGGGAGAATCTCATCAAGGAGAATCATAGTGGAGGATTGGCTGGACATTTTGGTCATGATGAAACCCTTGCTTTGGTTGGTGAGAATTATTATTGGCCATAATTGTAGCAAGATGTGAAGAAGTTTGTATAGAGTTGCAGATTATGTCAGATGGTGAAAGGAGTGAAGCAAAATATAGGGTTGTATCATCCATTACCTATACCAGAGAAGCCTTGGGAGGATATCAGTATGGACTTTGTTCTTGGTTTACCGAGGACATAGTAGGGACATGATTCAATTTTTGTAGTAGTTGACAGATTTTTGAAGATGGCACATTTCATTCCTTGCAAGAAGACTAATGATGTTGTTCATGTAGCAGAATTGTTTTTCAAAGAAGTGGTTGAGACTACATGGTTTGCCAAAGACCATAGTTTCAGATCGAGATACTAAGTTTGTTGGATATTTTTGGCGGACATTGTGGAAGAAGTTGAAGACAGCTTTGAAGTTCAGTTCATCACATCATCCACAGACTGATGGACAGACAGAGGTGGTGAATAGAAGTTTGATAAATCTGTTGAGATGTTTGGTTGGAGATAAGCCAGTAGGATGGGATTTGATTTTACCACAAGCAAAATTTGCATACAATAATTCTGTCAATAGGAGCACTGGTAAATCACCATTCCAGATTGTATATGGAAGTAGTCCAAGAAATGCATCTAAATTGAGAAAGATAGATAAAGGAGAAATAAGTAGTGCTGAAGCTGAGGATTTTGCAGAACATTTGAATAACATCCATGAGGAGGTGAGGAAGCATATTACCAAGATGAATGCGCAGTATAAGGCTAAGGCAGATGAGAAAAGGAGGCATAAGGAATTTCAGGTTGGGGATGAAGTCATGGTTCATTTGCGGAAGGAGCGATTTTCGGTTGGTACATATAACAAGCTAAAAATGAAGATGTTTGGACCATGTAAGATATTGAAGAAGCATGATTCAGGAAATGCGTATGAGGTGGAATTTCCTAGTGAGCTGAATATTTCACCAGTGTTTAACATTTCAGATTTGACAGAGTATCACGAAGGAGGTGTTGAAGATGAGGTTGCAGCAGCACAGTGGATTATTCCAGCAACCAGTTCAGATATCAAGGAGATTGAAGACATACTGGACAGTCATGTTGGCAGAAGCACAAGGAACATGACATATGAAGAGTATTTGGTCAAATGGAAAGGATGACTTGTTAAAGATTCATCATGGCTAACAAAGGAGAAGGTTAATCATCTTGGTTTTCCTCTGCACACCTGAGTCATGATAGGGTCACTTCTCAAATTACCTCAAGTGTCTAATGCAAGAGCATCCTGGGTGTAAGAGAAATCTTGTATCACCCAAAAATATTTCTATTTTTGTATTCAATAAGAGCTATCTTGTGTAGAGTTTTTATTTATGGAAACTTGCTATTTTTAGTAAGTTGGTCTTACGATCTTGGAATGTTCTAATTTTACATATGGAGGTTCATCTCAGTCATATCATCCTGCCAGCAAAGTTTCATGGCTAGATCAGGTCTAGTTTTGAAGATATTAAAGATTTTCGGTATTGGCAGCAGGGTACAGAAACTTCGAACTCAATTTTGAAGGCTTTAGAGGCCCCGGATGAGGTTGAAAATTTGGGTGATGGGCACTTTGCGTAGGTGAAGCCTGTAGAGTGCTTTGTCGCATTTCCAGAATGGGGTTATAATAGCCAATCAGGTCAACAGGTGATGACTTATGGTCTTCAGAAGTTGGGTCACCTAAAATGGCAGAAAATAATTTTTCTTCAAAATTTCTGTTTGGATTTCAAAACTCATTTTGAGTCGACTTTGATGTAATAAATTGTAAAATAAAATAATTCTAAGTTTGGTCGGCCCTAAGGGCTAAATTTCTAGAACCTTCTCGGGGGGTGGAAATTGCCTATATGAAGAAGGCCCGTAGTGTTGTCTAGGGCAGTTCTGGGTAGTAGATCTAGGTATTGATTCGAGGCTTTGTCCTAAAGAATATTGTAAGGGAATGCCCATGTGGCTTTGCATATTGTAATTCAGAAAGTTTGTAATTCCACATTTGTGGAGATAATAAGAAGCCAATTTTCTATTCTTGCATATTATTGTTGTTGTTTCTCTATTTCTGTTATGTGTTTGTGGTATTCAGGGGAGCACCCTTCATCAAGATTCCTTTTGACTATGAGTCATAATTATCCCTAGTCAAATCTATTACAAGAGGATGTATTCCATATCCCATGATTATATCAGTGATACATTTCTAATATTAAAAATTGAGATAAAAAATTATTACACCCCACAATCAGGCTATAATAGAATTAAATCACTATGAAATAAACCAAACTAAAGCTTATGCATTATAATTGCAAAAAAAATCCAAATTTTGAAAGAACAATCTAATACCAAATCTGGAAAATATTAAAAAAAAATGATGAACTTTTAAAAAAAATTGCACTTGAAAAGGAGTTCAAATGAGGTCTTGGAATTTGAAAAAATTATGATATATATTTTTCCAAAATAATTAGGAACAAAGATTAAAAACTATCCACACCACTGTGTAGAGCATGAAATTCTACCCCAAAACAAAAATATATTCTCTAAAAAAGGAGTATGAATGATTGAGATATCATTGTTTGAAAATTATCTCTATAATTATTTTTTTCTAAATCATCACCACTGCACCTCCAAAATTCAAATGGCTCTATATTTGGTCTGAGATGTTTGATTTGAATGAAACAAAAGTCGATTTAGGAGTTTTTTTACCTCCTTAATATGATTCCGACCTATGATTTTCACGAGAAAGCTTCAATTTTGATCTGCAATAGAAATTTGCAAAATACAAAACCCTAAATTTTGTCCAAATAGACTATGCAATAGTGATGCCAAAATTGCCTTATTCTGCACCCATAATTTAATCAATCCAAGATTTCTATTCTTGAGAAGAGGTATTCAAACCTTGAGGGCTCTAATACTTTGTTATAATTTCTTTGATACCATGTCAGAGTTTTAGGTGAATCTACAACACTCCTAAGATCAAATGAAAGACCAAGATAAAATCCACAAGAGAATGACAATAAATTGCATTAAGATGCAAGAATGATATTATTAATAATGAATATAATAAGAATATACATAATAGGCCTACATATATAGGCAAGGAAATAAGAGACAATGATAAGGAGTGAATAAGATATCACCTACACAACCTAAAATCACATGTCAACCAAAGGTGGATCATCTTCTATTATGTAATGAAGTACATGTTATGTGATAAGGACGATAATGTGATATGTGCATTGATGGTGGATCTCGCATATATAGTGGATTTCTATAGCATGTTCTTAATATAGGTGCAAACTTCTAGGTGTGTCAATGACAAACTATTGTATGGAATGTATTATCCTATATAAGATTAAGTAAAGTGTAATTAGAAATATTCAATTACACCAATGCCTATGTTCCTTTTGAAAAATAATTATCAGTTTTAGAAGAGAAGAGAATGATAATTTTAGTTCAGGTAGTATTCCATTTCTATTTCTCACAAAAAGGGTAAGGAAGTTATAAGAAAAAATCATGTGCTCCTTGTCAAAAAATCCGTAATAGAATAAATATGGGAAGTTAAAGGAAATAAAGTTTTGATATGTAAATAGGATATTTTGAAGGAAGAATTTGTGAAGATTGAAAACAAAAATAGAGAATTACAAGAAACATTGAAAGAGCTTGATAAGAAGAACAAAATATTTACAAAGGGAAATAGTTCTCAATGTAATAGAATATCAAAATTGGAAGAAGAAATAATATGTTAGATCAATTACTTGTAGAATATATAGGAGTATGTGTGGATAAGGTGAAATAATAAAATATTTAATATCTCATATGACATAAATGATCTATGTCATTAACTTGATATAATTGATACAGGTAACAATTAAGAGAGTATTATTTAAGATAACAATATTTTTGAATTTAATGTATCACTAGTTACATTGATGATAATGGAGGATACTTTTTATTGATGATAAGTTAGAATTTGAACTATCTTCTCCCATGTGTATGAAATGGATGAAATTGATGCTAACTATGTTTCCCCTACTACCAAGTCCCATAAATAAATTGATTATGTCAAAGATTCATTCAACCCAAGCCCATTCAAGCCTTATAACAAACCTACCCTTGAAGTAGGAGTAGAGCCTATAAAGCTTGAAAGGTGAATATTTGAAACAAGGTAACAAAGGGAAGAAACTAGACCCAAGGCATCGGTTGAGGAAAGTGATGCTACCAATATCACTGAGGTTAGGGATGAAGATTATCTTATTGAGGAAATAATGATGAAATATGTGAATATGAAAAATTGGAAAGGAAAATATTATACTATAGCGGCCATGGGGAGATGGAATAGGAATTTTATATTGAGATTTACTTTGAAGAGGAGAAGGAGATCCTTGTTGATGGTACAATTGATGGGTCATTAGTGTTAGAATATGTTGTCAATCGCCAATATAAATTTTTCAATGGGTTAGTTTTGAAAATAAATATAGTGAAAGAAATTGTTAATTTCCTTAACAATAAGATTGATGAGTCAAATGATGCAAAATATCGAATTAAAAAGAAAAATGAAAATAATATACCTGGTCTAATCCAAGTGGTTACAAAAGATTTCAATGAGATGAAGGTTTAGGAAGTGGAAACAATAAAGATGCTCAAGAATAAAATAGGATAGGTCCATGAGAAAATTAAGACTATTCTCTTTCTTAGTAGGACCACTATCCAAAGTAATATTGTGGGACTCTAGATTCTAAATCACAAAGTATGTGTCCTTATCGATGGTGCTATGGAGAAGGGTAAGACCAACCTTCCTATTTCTATTGCTTCTTGTGATCAATATAAATAAGGATTAGTTCCTTTGTATGGTCCTTTTGTGAGGACCTGTAGCCATATGAATGGTGTGTTAGACTAGTCCTAGATTATATATGATGTAATGGATACACACAAGAAAGTTATTGACAATAATTTTGAGGCTACAAATACATTAAAAGAGATCTAGTAGTATAAATATTTGACCCTATTTTTCTTTTCTTTTTTGTTGTTTTCCCATTTTTAGTTCTTGGTTTCTAATGCAAGTTTCATATTGTAAAGGGTTTCAGGCTCCATTCAAAATTTATTTTATCTTAATAAAAAATAAGGGATATTTTCTATTCTATTTCTTTAAAGGGGAAATTACTAACCTTGGAGAATAAAATATTATAGAACAGAACATAATACTTTAAGGAGTTTCATTCAATGAAAAAATCAACATGTCTACCATGAAAGGAATTTGATAGTTGACATTTTTTCTAATCTAGCTTAAACTAAAAACACTAGAGTAATTGGTGATGTAAAATTTCCTACAAAAAATTAAAGGTATTGTCTTATGTGTAAAAAATTACAAGTCATTAAATTCAAAAACCAAGATCGATGGCATGATAGTATGATTAATTCTAAATGGGATTAAGTAAAACATCATTTTCAAATGGAGGATATATAAAGATAGAGATGAATATCAATGTGGAATAAATGTGAAAAGGGCCAAGGATAAAATGGAGATGTCTTTAAAGAATTGCATAAGAGTGTCATTTTTGTTGATGGCACAAGTACATAAAAATAATAAATACTTAATTCCATGAAGAAGAAAATTACATAGAATAATAAAAAATAATATCAACTAGAACTATGGTTAATTTTCCAAATAGAATTAAGAAGGGGTTTATTTTTAAATGGATGGTAATATTGGCTAATTTAATGTATGGCATGAATGTGTGTAAGGAAAAATGATAGAAAAGATATATTTATAAAGGTTTACAAAAAAATCCATGTGTAAAGATGGTAAAGGATTGTAAATTAAAAGAAAAGAAATATTTGATGTGAAAAAGAAGGTATATGCAATAATGATATATAAATATTTTGTATTTTAGGGCATCTAGTAAAATACGTTCTTGCCAATAATGATAGCGAGCTCTTAGATCTCATCCCTCTAAAATATTCATTAAATGATAGAGATAAATATAATATTGGCATTTATTTTATGCATAATAAGGTCACTATAATTGTCAATTATGATATCAATTGTAAGTGAAAATCATTCGATATTATTATTTTCAAATATTATTGTGAGTTGTGTATTCATTGTATTAAGAAGTCTCAAATCTAAGTAAGACATATTTTAAACATAATATTCTCTATACTAATCTCAATCTCACTAGTTCAAAAGTTATGTTCCATTCTCAAAATAAGAGATATCCTACTATGTTTACAACCGATGTTCCTTACTTTCCCAAAGGTGTTTACAAGAAATAAGATTGTCACATAAGAGGAAGAATGCATAGCCCCCCAAAATAATAAACCCCACTTCTCATGTTAAATTTTAGTACAATGGATAATTATTGGAAAGGTTTCAAAATCATCGGACTACCCATGTCCTTTGTCTAGTTAGTTCCTATGATGAACAACTCATAGCTAAGTTTTAAAATTTATTAGAGAAGTGTTCGGTTTCTATAGAAAGTGAAAAGCATGAGGTCATAAAAAAGTTAATTGGATAGGCCAAGAGTCTAATTTGGAAAGGGATTAGGGTTTCAAAATAGAAATATGGTGATTAAAAGAATTTTTTGGAAGATTTATTTGAAGGAAATGAGAACATCAAAAGGATCATATGTGTGGCTGCAAGAAGTTGAGTCCCACTTTTGGGCAAAAGGTGGAAGTTTTTTCCCCTTTTTTTCAAATTTCCCGTGTCTAAATTTGAGGCACTTACAGATTGAATCTAAAAAAAATTATAATATAAAATGTAGTTCTCGAAGTCTAATTTTCAAATATGTAATTTATTTAAATACCCACATGATATCAATTTATTTTTAGTAGGAATGTTTAAAAACCATGTTTTCAGAATGCTTGTTTTAAGACCATACTATACCCATGTACGATCACCATATTTTGACCTAAATAAATGATTTTTTACAAATCCTTCAAGGGAAATATACCTAAGACAGCAAAGATTAATGAGCATATTTTTTCTTATTTTTTAATTGAATATATTTTTTAATTAATTTTTAATTGACTATAAACCACATTTTCAAAACCTCTAGTGTACGACCACCATAATTTGATGAAAATTTCATTATTTTTTAAAATTTCTATTTTTTTAATCTTCAAGATAATTGTATTTAGATTGATGTCATATAATTTATTTTCCAAAAAATCTAAAAACATAACAATAAAAAAGTTATTAAAGTTTTAATGAACCTCACAATTTTATATTTAGACCACGTACCACTTTTAACTAACAAATAATGAAAAAAAGTAAAAATAATCATATCATTATGAAATTCACACTTTTGAAATTAGGACAGTGAGAAATGTAATGGATTTTTGTTTCGTATAAAAATACGATCAGGAAGGCCCTCAAAAAATTACGACAAGGTAGACATCTGGCATTCAAGTACCTTAACTAAATTTTTGAAGGTCAACACATATGCTTGGTTCCGCCAAGCCTAAACCAAACCTATTTTGAATCGAAATATGAGGTGATTGTTTGTTTCTCGCTCATGTCTTAAGAAATAGGTGCCTATTATTTAAAATTCAAAAAATGGGCACCCATTTCTTAAAAAATAAAATTGGGAGTGTTAAAATGCATTTCCAGTAATTAAAAAAATAAACAAAAAAAAAAGAAGAAATGAGCACCCATTTTGTACAAAATGGGTACCTATTTTTCAGAAAATGGGCACCCGTTTCTTGAATTTTGGATCGAGCGCCCAAACCTAAATCGAGTGCCCAATTCGAGTAGTATCTTCCAATTCTACAAGACTACTGCCAAATAGGCACCCAACTTCTTGCACTTACCCATATAGAATGACTACATCAAATGAACAACTCCTACTTCTTGAAGTTTTATTAGGTATTTTGTTATTAAATAGTTGACAAGGTTTGGAAAAAAAAATTTCTTTCTACTTTATCTCATCTATTTATAATTTCATTTAGGATGGAGTTGACCCCACTCTTGAGTGATACATAAATATACTAACTTAAAAACTATGGGTATTAATAGTGCCCCATCATATTCTCGTAAGTATTAGCTTTATGAAAATTGATCTAATTAATATTATAAAATATGACTCTTGACAAAAATGGAAGTGTAAATTTTTTTATGCTAATAAGGAAGGCATCTCTAAAATGGTGACAAATATACCATCATTCTATAGTTAATTTCTAAAAGTTAATTTTAAAATGAATAATCTCTTCTTGCATACCTTCAATTAGTTATTTGATCCACACTATATTTGAATAATTCATAGCTACAACAACATACTCAACTTCAGTAGTATACTGTGAAATGAAACTATGTTTCTTTCTTAGCCGTGTCACTAGCCTTTCTCCTAAAAATAAATCTCCACCACTTGTGCTTTTCTTTTTATCAACATTTCCTTCCCAATCAGCATTAGTATAGACTTTCATACACCTCAATTCCTTTCAGATATCTAGATATTCAAGCTTAATTGTAGACATGTGTGTATCCTTTGGGTTGGCTGAAAACCTTGCAACAATCCCAAAAGCTTGAGAAATATCAAGCCTATTGTGTACAATATTTTGTAACTTACCAATCATAGATCCGTAGAGTGTTTCATTAACTTCCTATTTTTGATCTTCCTTTGACAATTTACAACTTGTAGCCATCGATATTCCAACTAGTTTGAATTCTTCCATATTGAATGTCTTTAGAACCTCCTTAATATACTTTGATTGTGTGATGTAGATCCTGTTGGGAGTTCCCTTTGATCTTCAACTTGTAAATTTATACTTTGATGGATAAATTTAATATAACTTTGACTCTATCACCACCCCAAAGTCTACAAGGAAGAGGGCCAATTAACAAGGATCAAAGATATCCTCCTACACTTTGAGCCAAGATGCTCAAGTGGGTATACCCTTGACTCACTTCTCCAAAGGAGTATCAAAACAATATACAACTATGTCCTTTACTAACTGATTGAAAGATATTATCATTTAAATTTGGGTGTGTGTGGTTGATGATAATGAAAGGCCTCTAGAGAATGGACCAGTGCCTTAACCTAGGGCAAAGAGTCACCCAATTCCATACATCAGCTGAAGATCTTAAATCAAACACTCTTGGGCTCAGGATAAGTGCTTTGCCTATTAACCCTCTCCCTCAAACACTAGGACATCAAATTCTTATTTGGTTGTAAACTCACTGAACTCACCTAGAAGACTTTAATCTTAACTTTGTTAGGAACTCAGAGATGACTTCAAAATACTCTTTGTTTACCATATGCTAATTTACACTTTGTGACACTAACATATATGAGCTCAGAACCAAAACAAGAAGACATACACAAATGTAAGATTTGAACTCAATAGCATTCTCATTAACATATTCAAGATCAATATACAATCAAAGCAACACAAAGATAGGAGAAAGACCCAAAATCTAGCTCCTCTTTCCTCAAATGTTCATATAATCACAACCACTAGAACTGAATGAAATTCAGAACAGAACCTCAGGACCGAACCCTTACTCTAACAAAAAATTGACTACTTAAACCCCTAGTCACCTTGGAATCCTCAAAGAGGATACATCAAGCTTCGAGTGACTAGGGTTGGGGTTTCAACAACCCAATCAATCAAAATACAAAAAAAGTTACTACAGGGGAAGAAACATAGGAAACCTAGAGAAAATGAATCTCAAACAGATCTGCCATCATCAAAATCTGCAAGAACAGTACAAAACACCAAGGAATTGCCATGAAAACTAGTCAAATCGACCACCTGCAAACACACTTTGAGCACAAAACCACACTTCTCCTAGTACAAAAACATCATGCCACTGAGCATAGAGACCCTCAGATCAATCGACAACAACCAGCGCCACCAAACCAATCGAGATCAGTCACTAAAACCATAAATTTTGGTACTTCGTGTCGCTGGAAACCCTCTGCAAATTTGAATTTGAAATACAACGATCATTTGCAAGCGCCAGCAGCAAATTAGCAGTCAACATTTGAAAATAGGTCAACTTTAAGTCCTGACCGTCAAATCCTTCCTTTTCACAGTCTTTATGATTTATCTTTTAAAAAGACCTAGCCACATTTAGCGAACTGGTGACTAAAGACCTTTTCCAGTTTGCAAAATACTTTATCCTTCCGCCACTTAGTTTAGTGATTACTCGAATGCTGGTTCACTGAATCGCTAGTCAATTTGGAGCACCGCCATTCTTCTTCACAAATGAGCGAAACCTATTGAAATATATCAGAACTGCCAAACATTTTATCTGAACTACTAGACCCCTTTGAGATCTCCACCTAGGCCCCCTTTATGCCACTTGTCACTGTACCATTTTCCATGATCAGTCAGTCATCACTGACATACGACCCACTGACACATCCAAGTAAGATTTTAGATCAACAGATGGCAGATGATCTCATGGGGTAGGAATATTCCTTGAGATCATGCACTGACCATAGATTGAAAAGCCTTCACTACAGGCCCCACTAACAGGATCCCACTTAGTAATTCATCGACCAATAAGAAACTACCAACTGAGTACATGTAGCAGTGGACCCACGTCACTTTATCACCTCTGAGAAAAGGAAAATTGATGGCCAGCACAAGATCTCAAACCTCTGACACATCTCATGAGAACTTACGCTCATCATCGATCCTCTGCAGATGTTAGGACCCTCTGACAAGCCGAAAACTAGGTCGCACTAAGACATGCCCAGTCATAACCACGCAGACCAATCAGAAGTGAACACTCTAGAAACACATGGAAAATGGTCCCACTGACACAACCAATAAGAAAGCTCCATTTGTAACACCTGTCAGCAGACCCACAATAGTCATCCTACACACATGGAGAATCGGATGATAGGCGCATAATCTCAAGGGTTCAAAAGATTCTTTGAGACCATGCACCTGCCGTAGATTATGAATCTTTACCGTCGTCATGAAATCCTGACCCCACCTTGTCACGTAAGATCCCTTGATGAATGAGAGACTACCACGTCACAAAATCTGACAAGCAGAGAAGTAACTTTTCCTTCGCTCATAGGTCTTTTTGACAATCCTACCATATCGTCATTTCTCTCAGCCAATAAGGAACTACCATGTGTGCTTATGTGGTAGTGGACCCACCCGTCTGAAGCGTTACATCATGAAAATGAATCAACAGTCATCGTAAGATCACACGCCTCTGACAAAACCCTTGTGAACTTATGAAAATCATAGGATTAAGATGGTGTCAGAGCCAGGCCCAGGAAAGATTTAAGCTGAAACTATAGAAAAATTTAGCGCAAGGACTTAGGAAGAAATAAAATATTAGGACTTAGGAAATATTAAAACCTGCCAGGTGCTAGACTTAGGGAAATATTAAGCACTTGGACCTTTAGGAACTTAAGTGACCCAAAAAAGTAATGTTAAAATAGAACAAGGCCAGGGTAAAACAAAGGGTTTTTCATGCAACGGTTAGATTTTGAATATTTGCTTGGGGTTTATGGCTAGAGACATGAAAAATACTGCAGAGACTAGGGGAGAGATGATGAAGCCATGAAATTTTTTGCACATGCTAACAGTGGCTCTTTATGGGGATGTATGCCTCTTGCAGGCATAACAAGGATCTAGAATCACTGGTTAAAGCAGACCATCCCATTGGAAAACTGACAACAAAGAGCAACAGGACCAAAATCCAACAGACCAGGACAAAATAGGATAGGGGCAAGCAACTTTAAAAAATTTACAAAATGTACAGACCTAACTACTACTCATGGAAAACAAAATACCTTCAATTGAAGTATCTCCTCAAGAATTGTCCATGAACTGGCAATTCTTGCTTATCACCATTCAGTTCTTTTACAACATATGAATCCTGGCCCCATTTCTCATGAATTTGATATGGCCCTAGCTAGATGGGATCAAACTTTCCATGTTTTCCTTTATCCTCCAATATGGCATTCCAAATTAATACCAAGTCACCAGTTTCAAATCTCCTATCAATAGTCCTTTTGTCATACAAATTCTTAACCTGCAATTGTAACTTGGCATTTCTTGCAACTGACTCTCTTCTAGTCTCATCCAACCTAATGAGGTCCTCAATCCTCAACTGAATTTTATCATCTATGTCATCATCATACAATTGAACAAACTTATACATTTCCAATAAATTATTCTGAGGCATTCTTGCATGTATTCCATATTCTAGGTCAAATGGTGCACAACCAATTTCCCTCTTCACAGTTACCCTATCAGCCCATACAACTAATGGTAGTTTTTTAATCCATGCCTTCTTATTCTTTTCAAGAATCCTCCCGAGGATCTTAATCAAAATCTTATTAGTAGATTCTACCTAACCATTTCCTTATGGATGCTAAGGTGAGGAATAAGAAATCTGAATTCCTAAACCTTTACAAAAGTCCTTATATTCAGCAGACCTAAAGCACATTGCATTATCAGTTACTATTCTCTCAGGGCACCCAAACCTTGTAACAATATTATTCAATAGAAAATAAATTACCACCCTACTAGTTGCATTTCTTGTAGGGAGAGCCTCTACCCACTTAGTAAAGTAATTAGTGGCAACTAAGATCCATGAGTGTCCTCCACTTGACTTGTTTGGTATCTCCCCTATGAAATCAATTCCCCATTGTTGGAAAGGAGCTTGTATTTCTACTGGTTTTAATGGCATGTTACCTGAAAATTTAAGCTTACCAGAGAACCTTTGACAAGCATCACACCTCCTTACTAACTGTTCTGCATCCTTGAAAATTGTGGGCCACCAGAATCCTACTCTCAAGATTTTTTGAGCAATTTTTTTACCCATGTAATGTCCACCACAAATCCCCTCATGCATTTCTTTCAACAATACTTCAGCCTGATTTTCATCTACACATTTCAACAGTATGCAATCCAAATTCTGTCTATACAATTTACATTTCACAATTACATACTTGATGGCCTATAATTTCAATGTCCTCCTCTGATTATCATTCATGTTTGCTGGACATTTCATATTTCTCAAGTAATAGATGATATCTTGATACCAAATACAATCATCCATATCACATGTATAATCAATTTCAGAATGATTTACCTGATTAGCATCAAGATTGGATTGGGCCATCATTTTTTCCAACCCTTGTCCTCTAACCAATTTAGTAATTTGGATATCAATGTTGAAATCTTGGATCCTATTGATCCATCTGCATCTTCTCCCAGACACCTCCTATTGTGAGAAAATATCCTGGACTGTTGCACTTGGCACAAAGGCAATCACAACTACTCCCATCAAATAACATCTAAAAGCCTTTACAGACTTGACCAATGCATATGCTTGTTTTTCATTGATGTCATATTTCAATTCAGCAGCCTGTAAAGATTTACTAAAGAATGCAATAGGCTACTCAAAACCATCCTTATTTTTCTACAACAAAACTGCAGCAATAGTGTGAAAAGATGCAAAAGAGAAGATATGCATTAGGATACTATAATCAGGTGCCTTAAGCACAGGTGCATCTTTAATAGCTTGCTTGATATTCTTGAAATCTACATCAGGCTCACCCTCCCATGTAATAGTAGATCCCTTCTTTAACATCTTGGATATAGGTCTAGTGACCTCAGTAAAGTTTGTTACAAATCTTCTCAAGAAATTTACCTGACCAAAGAAAGACTGAATTCCTTTAATATTCTTTGGCCTCTGAATCTTATCAATGGCTGCCACCCTCTCAGGATCAATCCTAACTCCTTGCTTCCCCACTAAGTGGTGAAGCAACTTACCCTCAGTGACACCAAATGCACATTTCCTGGGGTTTAATGAAATTCTATATTCAAAAGCCCTCACAAATATTTTCTCTAAATGAGTACAATGGTCTTCTTCCTTCTTGGAATAGGCAATTAAATCATCTTGATAAACAACAAGGAAATCATCAATAAAATCTGAAAAGGCAACATCCATTGCCCTTTGAAAAGTAGCACCAGCATTTGTGAGACCAAAGGCATTCTCACATAAACATATGTCCCCCAAGGTGTAGTGAAAATTGTCTTGAATTGCTCTGATTCTTTGACAATTACCTAATTATAACCAGAGAAACCATCCATCATAGACATCAGTTTTGATTTGGTCGCTCTTTGCAACATAGCTTCCATATTGGGCAGACAATAGTTAGCCTTTCATGAGCTGATGTTCAAATTCCTGAAGTCCACACAAAGTCTGATGTCACCATTCTTCTTTTTGACAAGGACAAGATTTGACACCCAAGAAGAATGCCTAATGGGCTTGATAATTCTAGCATCTCTTAACTTCATCAATTCTTCTTGCATCTTAGGTGCCAAAATAGGATTAATAGGCCTTTGTTTTTGCCAGAAAGGTTTAACATCTCCCTTTAATGGAATAATATGCTGAAACAAGTCCTCTCTATAAACCTTCAAGTCATCATATGACCACGCAAAAACATGCCTAAATTTTCTCAATAACTCAATCAAAGATTTTCTCACATTGTGAGACATGTCCCTACCATTGTATACCCTCTTAGGTGCCTCTTGTGTTCCAAGATTTATCTCTTCCGCTTCCATGTGATCTTCCTTTTTAATATCCTTTTGAACTCTATCCTGGTTATCAAAGATAGTCTCCAAAACAACAAGACCCTTGGGCACCTTGTTAGTTCTAAGTTGAATGACATTATTGCCAAAGACAACCTCCTTTCCTTCTATAGTCTCAACCAAAGTTGAGCAATCAAATTCCTAACCATGATACTAATCTTCACAACTCATAAACTTCAAGATATCATTATCATCATAAAAAACTTGCCAATTTTCAATATTGTCTAGTACACTAGGTCTACTCTGAATTTCAACTATACAAAGACCAGAAAAAGTAATATCAGTGGGATTGATTGCAATATTGGCTAACAAATCATTACTCCTATCCTTCCATTCAATATTGAAGGCATCAAAATGTTCAATCAAATCCCAAACTGCATTCCTATATTGTTTTAACCTTTTGTTCTTGGAAGCATATAATGACCTGACTTGGGACACCACCAACTTAGAATCACCAACAACACTTAAGCACTTAATACCATGTTTTTGTGCCAACCTCAATCCTAACAACAATGCCTCATATTTTTCTATATTGTTGGTACAAAAGAAATTCAATGTGAAAGAAAATTTATAGGTGTTTCCATTAGGAGAAATAAGTAAAATACCTACTCCTGCTCGATCCTTGCAACTTGCACCATCAAAGTACATTACCCACAAATCACCCTTCATAGAATTAATAGTTACCTCAACAAAGATAGGTGACAAAATAGGTTCCTTCTCAGGTATAGGGATCTCTACTCTAAAAGCATTAATATCAGTATCCACAAAACATGTAGTTTCATTATCAATACTTCTCTCAATCATGTGGCATACTCTTGCTTCTCGCTCAATATTGACAAACTGATCATCAATCTTGAAAGTGGCATAGGACAGATCACACTGTAAACTTCCACCCATGGTAGCACTCCACCTTCTAGATAGTAGCATCCCATAATGAGGAGGGATGTCCACCACCAAAACACTCATTGTTAACTCTTTCTCTAGATATGCTGCCAACCTATATGACAATGCATTGATAGTCCCAATGACTGGTACCTCCCTCTGATCCATTGCACAACATCTGCCTTGAACTATATCAACTTTAAGGCCCAACTTTTCCATAATCTTAAAAGGCATTATAGTATTAGAGGCACCACTATTAATCATAGAATTTCTTAATTTCATTCCATTCACAAGGACACTTAAAAAGAATGGATCTATGTTCTCAAGGCTAGCATTGATAGAACTGTCCAAATATATAGGAGGAATTTGAGATACAATTACCTGAGCAGTAACACCTTTCAAATCTTTATCCTGAGACCCTTTGCATGCAACATCATTATTATGAACATTATCTACCCATGCAATAGCTCTGTCTTTGTGTTCAGGGATCCTCAACAACTCTGACAATGGAACCTTAACTATAATTTGGGACAATACAGATAACATATCAACAGGAGCAGAATGAGGAATCTCAATCTGCATTGCCTTAATGTCCTTTTGCTTATCTGATACATTAGGTGTATTGGCCACCCTCATTTTTTCATTCTTAGCCATTGCGTTAACTGGCTTCTCGATCTCACTAGGAAAAATTTCAACTCCAACTCCCTTAGGCTCACAATTCTTACCTTTTACATTCTTGAATTTCACCCTGTGATCACCTTTTGATTTGTTCTCATTAGGCTCTCTAGAGTTGGTACTCTTTATAAACATTCCTACAACTTTTCCATTTACATCCCTTGCCACCATGCCCTAGTTTTCACTTGGGCAATCATTTCTGCAATAATCCTATCCATCTCTTCTCTAGAAGGTCTTCTTAAATTTACTGGCGTAGAAGAAGAGTTCATGTTACATGTCTTCTCATCTATGCCTTCATCATCAAAAAATACCTCTTGATGAAAAAGGGCTTGATTGTGTCTCTTCACATTTACATCTTCTTCTTCATCAAAATCAAAATCATCTTCATATCCTAGATATGAAGTAGCCATGTTGCATCCAACATCATCTTGATCTTCTTCTTGATCTATCTCCTCATTGCCACAATCTTGATTTGTAGCCATAGAATGTGCAACCACACAATGCTCTGCAGAATGAGGGCACTGGCATGCAACACACCAAGGTCTGTCCTCCATGACATTTATTGAAGCTTTTTGTAGAGGGTCAAGGACACCTCTATCATTTTTTCCTCTTGCAACAGGGACCACAGGCCTGCCATCCTTCCATTGGGTGTTGTAGGGGTAGTTCTACAATCTATTATGCTTATTGAAATTTTTGTTGAACTGAGGCCTTTCATTGGTAGGAGCACTAATGTTCCTATTTGTAGGTGCCTTCAAATCCTTCAATGCATTGAGCACCTTATCCAATTTATCTTCCTCTTGCCTCCTAGTTCCAACATTCCTATCATTTTCTTTTTTGTTTTTCTTGTCCCCAAACAACTTAGGGTCATCTCTTTTCCCACCCCACTTCCCTGATATCTTCATATTGTTCTCAATATTGATAGCAATCCTAAAAGCATTCTAAGAGTTCTTGGTTCCTTGTCCCTCAACAAATATCCCATTTTTCCATTAAATGCATTGAAGTATGTAGTTAGACAAACATTGTCATCTAACTGCATAACTTGAAATAACTTATGCATACCCTTCTAAAATCTCATGTTGAATTCAGCTGTAGACTCATTCTGATTTTTCCTTATGGTATTGAATTCATTCAACATGAAACTAGCATTAGGCCTGTCACCATACTACTCTTTAAAACATCTCTCAAAGTAATCCCAAGTATCAATACATTTATCAGGAAGTCTCTTAAGCCAATCTCTAGCATCCTCCATTAGAGATTGAACAAACAATTTCATGACTACATCCTCATGCTCTACCTCATAATCATTGAGCATATCAACAAATAGCCTAAGATGCTCCTCACAATTAATAACATTATTACCGGCAAACTTAGGTACCTTATCTCTTATATCATTTGGAAAAGCATTTGGGTAGCCTGGTATCCCATCAAAACTAATTTTCCTATAGCCTTCTAGTTGCATAGGTCTTCTTTGAAATACTAAACTAGTGTTCCCACTAGAATTATTATTTTTATCTAAATTCCCACCCACTTGCACATTTGACTATCTATTAGGATCAACAAATGATTTGGTAGATACATTAGGAATTAGATTACTAGTAGTAGCATTGCGAAGTGGAACAATAGTGTTCATAGATGGCATACCTAGCCCAGTAGCAGAAGGGCCATGAACATTAGCCGATGAAGCCTTCAAGAACTGGATCTTTCTTCTTTTCTCTGCAATAGCAGCATCAACTTCAGCTCTTTCCAACTCTTGAGCAAGAGCTTCATCCTCTTTTCTTTTTCTTTCTATCTCTGTCTCCATATTTGATTTAGGTGGTGGGATCCCTAGTATTGTCACTGGTTTTCTTATTTGGACACCCACCATCTTCTGATTTCCTTTTTCATTAATAACTACAGTAGGCCTAGTGATCTCATGTCCATTCTTACCCTTAGGCAAAGGAGCATAACTTTGCACTTGTTTGATCGTAGGGCCTTCTTCATCAAACTCATGGTCTTGCAACAAGTGTTCCTGCTCACTTCTTAGAGCTTCAAGATCACCAAAAACATCATGCTGCAACACCCTAGGAGCAGAAGCAAGCATCTTGTTTCTCTCCTTCATTTCATTAATCTTTTCTAAGGAGAGACTATCTTTCTATTAGAGCATTCACCTTTTCAGCTTCTCTCTCCTTTTGTAACCTCTTATGTATGGCATCCTGCTCTACCAACTGCAACCTTAGTGCACTTAAATCATTTGGGTCTATCATAATGTCATCAGAACTTGATGACACATCCATATCAGTGAGATTTTGATATGGGAAATGGACTTGCCTCGGTCTCATGGGCTCCTTTCTAAAATTATCTTCATCAAGATCTAAATCAATCTCAAAACCCATCTCTCTGGCTTGTTCATCCTAACCTATAGGCAATGAACCCATGTCTTGAAATACAGCCTCTGGGGTACCATAAAATTTATCTCCAGAGCAACCACCATCTGATCTAGAAACTCTATCTTGTGAACCTTCCTCACTTGAGGAAACATGTGGTTCTCTACCTTTGGTATTTCTTTGTTCTCTTATGGGAGCACTAGTAGACTCACCATTCCTCCTGATCCAACTCTTCTTCTCCTATCTAGGTAATTATTCTAGAGTGACCTCTCGATTTTTCCTGACAAAGGACCTAGTATTCCTCCTTTTGTCCATGATTTGTAGTCTATAACACTAGTTTTTAACCTTTTGAGTTTCCACCCACCAAAGCGGGGAATCCTTTAACTGAATACAATAGGAAAACAAGAGTACACTTTAAAAAAATTTATCTCTAGACTCTCCCCAGCAGAGTCACCATTTTGTTGGGAGTTCCCTTTGACCTTCAACTTGTAAATTTATACTTTGATGGATAACTTTAATATAACTTTGACTCTATCACCACCCCCAAAGTCTATAATGAAGAGGGCCAATTAACAAGGATTAAAGAGATCCTCCTACACTTTGAGCCAAGATGCTTAGGCGGGTATACCCTTGACTCACTTCTCCAAAGGAGTCTCTGAACAATATACAACTATGTCCTTTACTAACTGACTGAAAGATATTATCATTTAAATTTGGGTGTGTGTGGTTGATGATAATGAAATGCCTCCAGAGAATGGACCAGTGCCTTAACCTAGGGCAAAGAGTCACCCAATTACATACATCAACTGAAGATCTTAATTTAAACACTCTTGGGCTCAGGATAAGGACTTTGCCTATTACCCCTCTCCCTTAAACACTAGGACATCAAATTCTTATTTGGTTGTAAACTCACTGAACTCACCTAGAAGACTTTAATCCTAACTTTGTTAGGAACTCAGAGATGACTTCACAATACTCTTTTTTTACCATATGCTAATTTACATTTTGTGACACTAACATATATGAGCTTAGAACCAAAACAAGAAGACATATACAAATGTAAGATTGGAACTCAATAGCATTCTCATTAACATATTCAGGATCAATATACAATCAAAGAAACACAAAGATAGGAGAAAGACCCAAAATCTAGCTCCTCTTTCCTCAAATGTTCATACAATCACAACCATTGGAACTGACCAAAATTCAGAATAGAACCTCAGGACCGAACCCTTACTCTAACAAAAAACTAACTACTTAAACCCCTAGTCACCTTGGAATCCTCAAAGAGGACGCATCAAGCTTTGAGTGACTAGGGTTAGGGTTTCAACAACCCAATCAATCAAAATACAACAAAAGTTATTGCAGGGGAAGAAACACAGGCAACCTGGAGAAAATGAATCTTAGACAGATCTGCCATCATTAAAATTTGTGAGAATAGTACAAAACACCAAGGAATTGCCATGAAAACCAGTCAAATCGGCCACCTACAAACACACCTCAAGCACAAAACCACACTTCTCCTAGTACAAAAACATCATGCCACCAACCATAGAGACCCTCAGATTAGTCAACAACAACTAGCACCACCAAACCAATCAAGAACAACCAGTAGCAAATCAGGGGTCAACATTTGAAAATAGGTCAACTTTAAGTCCTGACCATTAGATCCTTCCTTTTCACAGTCTTTATGATTTATCTTTTAAAAAGATCCAGCCACATTTAGCGAATGAGTGATCGAAGACCTTTTCCAGTTCACAGAATACTTTATCCTTCTGCAACTTAGTTTAGCGGTTACGCAAATGCTTGCTCGATGAATTGCTAGTCAATTTGGAGCACTGCCATTCTTCTTCACAAACGAGTGAAACCTATTGAAATATATCAAAACTACCAAACATTTTATCCAAACTGCTAGACCCCTTTGAGACCACCACCTAGGCCCACTTTATGCCACTTGTCCCTATACCATTCACTGTGATCACTCGGTCATCACTGACATAGGACCCACTAACACATCCAAGTAAGATTCAAGATTAACCAATGGTGCATGATCTCATGGGGTAGGAATATTCCTTGAGATCATGCACTGACCATAGATTGAAAAGCCTTCACTGTAGGCCCCACTGACAGGATCCCACTCAACAATTCATCGACCAATAAGAAACTACCAATTGAGTACATGTAGTAGTGGACCTACATCACTTTATCACCTCTAAGAAAAGTAAAATTGATGGCCAACAAAAGATCTCAAACCTTTGTCACATCTCATGAGAACTTATGCCTGTCATCGATCTTATGCAGATGTTAGGACCCTCTGACAAGTCAAAAACTAGGTCCCACTGACACATGCCCAGTCATAACCACGCAGACCAATCAAAAGCGAACACTCTAGAAACACATGGAAAATGGTCCCACTGACATAACCAATAAGAAAACTCCATTTGTAATACCTGTCAGTGGACCCACTATAGTTGTCCTACACACATGGAGAATTGGACGGCTGCAACATAATCTCAAGGGTTCAAAAGATTCTTTGAGATCATGCGCCCACTGTAGGTTCTAAATCTTTACCATCATCATGAAAGCTTGACCCTGCCCTACCACATAAGATCCATCGATGAATGAGAGACTAACATGTTGCAAAATCTGGCAAGTGGACAAGTAACTTTTCCTTCGCTCACAGGTCTTTCTGACAATCCCGCCATATCATCATTTCTCTCAGCCAATAAGGAACTGCCATGTGTGCTTATGTGGTAGTGGACCCACTCGTCTGAAGTGTTATGTCATGAAAAGGAATCAATAGTCATCATAAGATCACAAGCCTCTGACAAAACCCTTGTGAACTTACGACAACAGTAGGATTAAGATGGTGTTGGAGCCGGGCCTAGGAAAGATTTAAGCCAAAACTATAGAAAAATTTAGCCCAGGGACTTAGGAAGAAATAAAATATTAGGACTTAGGAAATATTAAAACCTTCCAGGTGTTTGTTAGGAATGAATGCAAATTATTTTGGTAGTCATTCTGTAGCAGTTTTTGTTCCATTCATGACTTGGATTGTCATTGATGTCAACATAGTGATATTCTCGATATTAGCAGGAAAGGAGGTACAGTTTTCTTTTGCGAACATGTTGTATTGAAAATTGGATTTTTCATATTTGATGGTATGTTCTTTGGTGTGTTATTAACCTATGGTTAACAGTGCAAAAATAAATTCATTCATTTGTGAGAGTTATGAGCATTTTGGTGAAAGCAGTGTTTAGACAGTATTTCTGTAAAGCAATTTTTGGAAATCGGAGGATTTCTCTTAGCTGGGATGGAATCTGATTTTGTGTAGTTAAAGGGATGTTGGAGACTCATTAATGATGATGTGGTTCACAGTGAAAACTTGGAAGATATGTTTGGAGAAAGTTACAGTATCTGGAAGCCGACAGTTTTATGTGAATTATGTGTGTAGCGTGTAGAATTTATTATTTTGTAATTGTGGACTGACTCATTAGTAATTATTTGAGTTTGGTATATAAGAAAGAATTTTTTCCTTGTTGTAATATGTACTATGAAGATTGAGATGCGAATATATGCATGAAGTGAAGAAAAGAGCTAATTAAGTGATGAAGGAAGACTTGTGAGTACATAGATCTGGAATTGTGATCTTGTGTAGCAGAGAATGTGGTTTTGGCATAGTGTGAAGGAGGTAATATATTTCATATTATTCTATTGAATAATTCAAAGATCTTTTGGATAGTGGGTTCAGAGATCTTGCCTTGAAGCTGTTTGGGCAGTGGGTCCTTCTGTCTTCCATAAACTCTTAACCGGGTTAGAATCTTTTAATAGGGATTCAAAATCTCCTAATAGGGATTTATATGTACTAAATGTATTTCATAAGACTCCTAATAAGGTCCATCCTCTAACAAGGAACTTTCATATTAGTGCATCATTTTGTGGGCATCATTCCCATAGGGGTTTACTCTTTCCAAGAGGTTCCCTAGTCAACATATCTTGTGTTATTGTGCAATTGTGTATGGTTATCTTTCTATGGTTGATCAGCATATTAATTATATTGTTTATAGTAGTTAAATGGTTAAATTATCTGATAACTGATTCACCCCCCCCCCCTCTCAATTATCTTGGGGATCTTTACTTTCTAACAATTGGTATCAGAGCAGCAGGTCCTTGAAAGAAAAGTTTAACAACTTAAGGAGATCCATGGTGAATTTCAGAAAAGAAAGCCTTAAGTTTGATGGAGTAAATTTTGACAGCTGGAAAGAAAAGATGAAGACACATCTATTTTTTTTCGGACCAAGTTATTGGTTGATTACAAAGAATGAGAAGACTATCATTGAGGAAGACAATCTAGAGGTAGGAACTAAAGATGAACTAGATCTATTCATGTGTAACATACTTGCAAGAGAAGCACTTTTGTCAGCACTACCGGAGAATGAATATAGTTAGGGAAGATGTTTGAAAACATCTCATGCAATTTGGAAAGCTTTACATTCTACTTTTGAAGGTGATGAACATGTAAAGAAGGTTAGATTACATAATTGGATTTGTTGATTTGAAGATATCAGAATGATGGAAGATGAATCTATTAGAAGCTATATTAGTAGGATGTCTGAGATTGTAATAGGAATAAAGTCTTGTGGAGGTGATAAGATAGAGAATGAAGTGATATGGAAAATTCTAAGAACTTTGACACTAGTATTCAAGAAAACAACACAGATGATTGAACAAGTGATACCTTGTACATCGAACTTTTCAAGAGAGACTCTTCTTGGAAGATTAGAAACAACAAAGATGAACTTGAGATTATCAGGAGAGCTACCTAGAATGGAAATAGCATTCAGTGCTCTTAACATTAGACCTACAAGAAGTACTAGTGTGAATGGAGATTATGCCAGCAGTAGCAGATTTGAGGAAGATAAGAAGATTGAAGAAGGTATTGAATTACTTGTAAAAAGAGAACCAGATGGTAAAAAAAGCTTTAAATGTTGGACTTGTCAAGAATATGGTCATTTTGCATCTAAATGTCCTAAAAGAGTTAAGAAGTATAGAAGCAACTTTAAACCTAGGAGATCTAAAGAATGTTATTATGCAAATGATGAAGATCTTGAAGCAGGAATTGAAAAACATTTAAGTGATAGTGATAATGATAACTTTGAGGAAATAGGATTTGTAGCAATTAAAGAAGAAAGTTCTGAATCTGATAAAAGGGAAGAAAAAGCATTAGTTTCAAAAGTTGAAAAAAAATTTGATTGGATTATAGACAGTGGTTGTTCACATCATATGACTAGAGATAAAAGAAAGTTTGTTAAGTTAGATAATTATGGTGGAGGAATTGTTAGGGTTGGTAACAATGCACCTTGTTTGATTAAGGGTATAGGATCTATTACTCTTGATGGAAAGACTAACACTGATGATGTTTACTTTGTTGATGGACTGAGACATAATCTACTAAGCGTTGGACAATTGGCTGATAAGGGTTATCAAGTTTGGTTTTCTAAGAAAACTTGTGTGATAAAAGATAAAGATGGAAATCTGATTGGAAAAGGATCCAGAACTAGAGGTAATGTATTTTAGTGGAATCCTACTAAGATGACATGTTTGATAACTAGGATTGATGACAGTTGGTTATGGCATAAAAGGTTTTGTCATATAAACTTTGATAATATTGTCAAGGTGAGCACTACACTTGCGGTAAGAGATTTACCTAGAATTATGAAACCTACTAACATGATTTGCAAAGAATGTATGATGGCAAAGAAGAAAAGGAGTTCATTTCCCAACAAGAAGTTCACATCGACAGAGAAGCTAGAGATTGTTAATAAAGACTTGAGTGGTCCTACTAGGACTAGAGGATTCTATGGAGAAAGGTATTTTATGATTCTTGTTGATGATTTTACAAGAATGATGTGGATTGCATTTTTGAAAGAAAAATTTGAAGCATTTGATAAATATAAGATCATGAAAAGAAAAATTGAGAATGAATCTGGAATGAAGATTAAGTGTCTAAGATCTGATAGAGGTGGTAAATTTACATCTAGAGAGTGTAACACCTTTTGTGAAATGAATGGTATTAAGAGACAACTTTCAGCCCCTAGAACACCAGAACAAAATGGTATTGCAGAAAGAAGGAAGAGGTCAATAACTGAAGCAGCAAGAGCTATGTTGTTTGAAAATGATTTGGCTAAGACTTTTTGGAGAGAAGCAGTGAACACAACAATATACACTATAAACAGAGTACAAATCAGAGCAGATACAAACAAGACACCTTATGCATTATGGTTTGGACATACACCCTCAGTTAAGTATTTAAAAATTTTTGGAAGTAAATGTTATATAAAGAGAGATGATGATATAGGAAAGTTTGATCCTAGAAGTGATGAAGGAATATTTCTTGGATATTCTTTAAAAAGAAAAGCATATAGATGTTATAACAAAAGAACTAAGACTATTGTTGAAAGTGCAAATGTAAAAGTTGATGAGAAGTTTAAAATTCAGGAAAGAATGCTTGATTATGAATCTAATGGAGAAGCACAACCTCAGCCTAACATTGAAAATGCAAAATTATTTTTTGAAACTAATAGTGATTTGCTGAATGAAATTCATACTAAAGAAAATAGAGAAGAAAACAAAGAAGAATCTACAGTTGGAACAAGATCAGTAACTATGACACCTAACATGTATACTTCAAGACATCACCCTGTTGAGCAAGTTATTGGAAGTTTAGATAGAGGAGTTTTGACTCGAAATAAGGTACATTTATGTTTGATTTCTCAAATTGAACCTAAGACTACTGATGAAGCTTGCGAAGATGAACATTGGATTATTGCTATGAAAGAAGAACTAGAGTAGATTGAAAAAAACAAGACATGGGAATTGGTCCCTAGACTTGAAGACAAGAATGTGATTGGAAGAAAGTGGGTATTCAGAAACAAGATGAATGAACAAGGAGAAGTGATAAGA
Source organism: Chamaecyparis obtusa (assembly GCA_027943335.1). Classification (NCBI taxonomy): domain Eukaryota; kingdom Viridiplantae; phylum Streptophyta; class Pinopsida; order Cupressales; family Cupressaceae; genus Chamaecyparis; species Chamaecyparis obtusa. The sequence continues at coordinate 342,928 of BSBK01004174.1, forward strand.
AAGAAAGCAAGATTGGTATGCAAAGGATATTCACAACAAAAAGGAATTGAATATGAAGAAACTTTTGCATCCGTGGCCAGAATTGAAACAGTGAGAATGTTTTTAGCATATGCAGCTTACAAGAAATTCAAAGTGTATCAAATGGATGTGAAGTCAGAAAATTTGAATGGTGAATTCGAAGAAGAAGTCTACATTGAGTAGATTGAAGGTTTTCCTTTGACACAAGAAGGAGATATGGTATGTAAGTTAAAGAAAGCTTTATATGGATTAAAACAAGCACCTAGAACCTGGTATGCAAGATTGGATAAGTATTTATTGAAATTGGGATTTATAAAAGGAATAGCAGATAGTAACTTATACACAAAAGAAATTGAGAATGGTTTTTTGGTTATAGTTATATGTGTTGATGATATTATCTTTGGAGGAGAAGATGAAGCTAGTGACAAATTTGCAGATGAAATGAAGACTGAATTTGAGATGAGCATGATTGCAGAAATGAAATATTTTTTGGGATTACAGATAACACAAAGTAAGGAAGGTATATTTGTAAGTCAAACTAAGTATTTGAATGACTTATTGAAAAGATTTGGAATGGAAGATTCTAAACCTATTGGAACACCTATGGTAACTAGACATAAGTTATCTAGCAAAGATGAGACACCAGTAGTTGAGCAGAAAAAGTACAGATCTATGATTGGAGGATTGCAGTACTTGACACATACAAGACCTGATATAGCACATTCAGTTGGGATTGTAGCAAGATTTCAAGTAGAACTTAGAGAATCACATTATGCAGTAGTAAAGGGGATACTGAGATATCTGAAAGGAACAATGGATTATGGATTATGGTATGAGAATTCTGATGATTTTACTTTATGTGCCTATACTAATGCAGATTGGGGAGGTAGCATTGATGATAAGAAAAGCACCAGTGGTGGAGCCTTTTTTCTTGGAGGAAAATTGGTCTCTTGGCTAAGTAAGAAGCAAAATTATACTTCATAAAGTACAACAGAAGCAGAATATGTTGCAGCAGCAAATAATTGTAATCAGATTATTTGGATGAAGCAGATGTTGAAGGATATTGGAATAAAGTTTGATTGGGCCTGTTGTTATACATTGTGATAACACCAGTATAGTGAGTATGTCAAAAAATCCTATTTTACATTCTAAGACTAAACATATTGAGATCAAGTATCATGTTGTAAGAGAAAAAGTTGTAGAAAAAGGAGTAAGATTGGAGTACATAAGTACAAAGGAGTAGATAGCAGATATATTTACAAAGCCTTTACCTAAGGATACATTTGTGTATCTGAGAGGTATGCTTGGGGTTATGCCCCAACCTATTTTTGAGAATTGATGCAGATGATTGCATCCGTCCAGTGGTCTATGAGCCCTATCTTTCTTCTGGATTAGATGTTGGAACTTCCTCTATGGGGGAGTTTATGAGCTAAGTCATGAGGACTCTTGTTATTGTATTTTTTTGAAAAGTGTCTTTTGACATTAAGTTGTTGTTGACTTAGTGATGGAATTTCAGTCATTGATGTCAATGGGGGAGAAATATACATGAAAAACATTGTGGATTGTATGAGAGAGCTGAATAGGAAAATGAAGCAAGATTTAATTTGATATTTTGCAGTGATGTTGCAGTATTGGATTTTTGGAACATTGGATGTTTTTCATCTATGTTTCCATCAATGCCAATGGGGGAGATTGTTAGGAATGAATGCAAAGTATTTTCACAGTCATTCTGTAGCAGTTGTTGTTGCATTCATGACTTGGATTGTCATTGATGTCAACACAATGATATTCTGGATATTAGCAGGAAAGTAGGTACAGTTTTGTTTTGCACACATGTTGTATTGTAGATTGGATTTTACATAGTTGATGGTATGTTCTTTGGTGTGTTATTAACCTATGGTTAACAATGCAAAAATAAATTCATTCATTTGTGAGAGTTATGAGCATTTTGGTGAAAGCAGTGTTTAGACAGTTTTTCTGTTAAGCAATTTTCAGAAATCGGAGGATATCTCTTCGCTGGAATGGAATCTAATTTTACGTAGTTAAAGGGATTTTGGACTCTCATTAATGATGATGTGGTTCATAGCACAAACTTTGAATATATGTTTGGAGAAAGTTACAGTATTTGGAAGCCGACAGTTTTATGTGAATTCTATGCGTAGCGTGTAGAATTTATTATTTTGTAATTATGGACCGACTCATTAGTAATTATTTGAGTTTGGTATATAAGAAAGAATTTTTTCCTTGTTTTAATATGTACTATGAAGATTGAGATGCGAATATATGCATGAAGTGAAGAAAAGAGCTAATTAAGTGATGAAGGAAGACTTGTGAGTACAAAGATCTGGAATTGTGATCTTGTGTAGCAGAGAGTGTAGTTTTGGCATAGTGTGAAGGAGGTAATATATTTCATATTATTCTATTGAATAATTCAAAGATCTTTTGGATAGTGGGTTCAGAGATCTTGCCTTGAAGCTGTTTGGGCAGTGGGTCCTTCTGTCTTCCATAAACTCTTAACCGGGTTAGAATCTTTTAATAGGGATTCAAAATCTCCTAATAGGGATTTATATGTATTGAATGTATTTCATAAGACTCCTAACAGGGTCCATCCTCTAACAAGGAACTTTCATATTAGTGCATCATTTTGTGGCCATCATTCCCACCGGGGTTTACTCTTTCCAAGAGGTTCCCTAGTCAACATATATTGTGTTATTGTGCAATTGTGTATGGTTATCTTTCTATGGTTGATCAGCATATTAATTATATTTTTTAAAGTAGTTGAATGGTTAAATTATCTGATAACTGATTCACCCCCCCCCCTCTCAGTTATCTTGGGGATCTTTACTTTCTAACAGTGCTAGACTTAGGGAAATATTAAGCACATGGACCTTTAGGAACTTAAGTGACCGAAAAAAGTAACGTTAAAATAGAACAGGGCCAGGGTAAAACAAAGGGTTTTTCATGCAACGGCTAGATTTTGAATATTTGCTTGGGGTTTAAGGCTAGAGACATGAAAAATACTGTAGAGACCAAGGGAGAGATGATGAAGCCATAAAATTTTTTGCATGTGCTAACAGATCTGATCTTTGACTTGTTGAATTTGTAGTCCAATAAATAATTTAATCTCTCCTATCATATACATCTCAAATTCCTTTCTCATTTCCTCCATAAATGATTTACTATCACAATCAAAATCTCATTATTGCTATCACATTTTAAATATAAAATATTGTTGTCACCAGTCCTTTCAAATCCAATCTTGATTAGATATGAGTCTAGTCTTTATACCATGCTCGGGGAGCTTTCTTCAAATCATATAAAGACTTGTGTAGTTTTCATATCATATCCTTTTTATAATTCTCAACAAGTCCTTCAGGTTGTTTAGTGTAAACTTCTTCAAGAATTCCATTAAAAAATGTTTACTTAACATAAATTTGATAAAATTTGAATCCTTTATAGGCAACATATGCAAGTAAACTTCTTACACCTTCTAATCTACCAACAAGGGAAAATGTCTCACCATAATTAATACCTTCTTCTTGTGCATACCCTTTGTAGAAAAATATTTCTTTACATTTCTGATCACATCTCCTTTTTCATTGAGTTTATTCTTGAAAATCCACTTTTTTAAAATCACATTGTTATCCTTGGGTGTCGATACTAGTGACCAAGTGTTGTTCTTTTCAATCTGATCAATTTATTCTTTCATTGAATTAGCCCAATCTTCAATTTCAAGTGCATCCTTGGCTAATCTTTCCTCAAATTAAGAAATGAGACATGTATTATCTCTTAACTTACTTCTTGTCATGACTCCTATATTGTTGTATCCAACTATTTTTCTTAGTCAATGGTGTATTTTCACATATTTTTCTAAAACTAGCTTGGTAGACTATTCATTAGTGTTTTCATCTCTCAGTTGAGGCTCGATAAGTTCCTTAGTTTCTTCTTGTTGCAGCTCAGGTGCATTACCCAAAATTCCTTCATGTACATAAGAAAATCTTTGATAATCTTTTGGTTCTTTTTTTCCCATCTTCTTCATTTCTTTCTACAAATTCGTCAGTCTTCACATTTTCACTTTTCACAATTTTGTTAGTAGCCTTATGCAAACACTTATATGCTTTTCTTTTTGAGGAATATCGTAGGAAAATACCTCCATCATGTTTTGAATAAAACCTTCCATTCATAGCATCTTTCATCATATAACGTTTGTGCAACCTTTTTGTCAATCAACAATGTTCTAGCATAATCAACTATTAATTTGTTCCTTCTTTCAGCTATACTATTTTGTTGTGGATTCCTCGGTGTAGATACTTGTCTCTTGATTCCATTTTCATTACAAAAGATAGTAAATTCATGAGAGATAAATTCACCTCCTCTAGTAGATCTTTAGAATTTTAGTAGCTTATATGTTTCCTTCTCAACTCTAGCTTTATAGCATTTGAACATTTGGAATGCACCAGACTTTTCTTTTAGAAATATTACTGACATCACTCTTGAGTAGTCATCAATAAAAAAAATTAAATATTTATTTCCATAATAACTTCAAATTCTCATAGGGCCACAAAGATCAGTATGAACTAATTCCAAAATGCCAATTAATGAATAATACTTGCTTGAGAAACTTGATTTACTCATCTTACCGATCTGACATTCTTTACACATCACCTTGTCAGGCTTCCTTAATTTTGGTATACGTATGATTATATTCTTCTTACTCACTTTGATCATGTTATCAAAATTTACATAACAAAGTCTTTTATGCCACATCCACACATCCTCAAATTTAACAAATAGGAAATTATTTGCATCAAAATCAAGGCAGAATAAGTTACCTTCACATTGTTCATTGGTTCCAATCAAATCTCCAATAGCACCATAGATCTTCACTTTTCTATTTTAAAATTCTAGTTAGTGGCCAATGTTGTTCAGCTGAGCAATACTAAAAAAATTGTATTTGAGACCTTGAACCCAATAAGCATTATCAGATCTGATCTTCTCATTTTGAATAATGGATCCTTTACCTTTTACATAACATGGAGCATCATTGCCAAATATAGAAAATATTCCATAATGCTCTTTTAAGTTCTCAAACTTATAAATATCACTAGCATATTATGTGAACATCTACTATCAATTATCCATTGGTCATTTTGGCTAACATGAGAAATAAGGGATTTTTCATCTTCATACCTCTCTTCTTCAGAATCATATTTCATAGCAACATAGACAATGTCCACACTCTCTTCAGTGTCATCAGATTCATCATTGGTAACTCCTTCCTCATCTAGGTAAGAAGACTTATTTCCCTTTTCCTTGTAGTCTCTAAACCTTCTATTTCAATTGTGCATCTTATCAATTTTTTCATTCCTATCATTATCAAGATATCTAGATGCAATGTGACCAATATTTATATAGTTAAAACATTTCAGAGGCAATTTACCTTTATAATTTCCTTTACCTCTACGTAGCCTCTTTACCAGTAGTACTTCAAACTTTTCTCACTCTTTATCTTAAGTTTATATACTATCATAGTCACTTCCACTAGTACTACAATGACTTTCTCTATCCTTTCTTGAACTTCCAATGGTTAGAGATGACTTAAAAGTTATTTCAATAGTTGGTAGACTATTATCATAGTTACTAAGTTCAAATGTAGTCAGCTTACTGATCAAGGCATCAAGAGTAACAATATTGTTCGATATAAATCTCAATTCCTAAATAGAAGATACTTGAATATCATATTTGGATGAAAGGGTTCTGAGAATTTTTCTTACCACTTCTTCACTAGTCAGTGTTCTACTAGTGCCGTTGATACCAATCACCAATTCTTTTTTTCTGAAACTATATTGTGCAATGTTCTCTTCATCTTTCATTCTCATTTCATCAAATTTTCCCCTCAAACTATCAAGCTTTTCCTTTTGTACATGTAGATCACCTCCATAAACTAGTGCAAGATTGTCCCACTTCTCCTTTGTAGTAATACAATCCTTAATACCATTGAATTCATAACCTTTTAGGGAAGAGGAAATTTCAATCATTAATGAGTTGTGTTCCTTCTTTTCTCTTTCTTAATCAAGTTTCCTTGGCCCAGGAGGTGGAGTGTTGTCATATTCTAAAAAGTAGATTACAGATTCTCTAGTACTAGATAGGTATAACTTCATTCTACTTTTTCATGTAGAGAAACTTTTCTTGTTCATCTTAGGTACTTCTCTCCTATAAATCTTTGGATATTTTACTCAAGTCATTCAAAATTATCCCTTTGGAGTACTTAGCTCTAATAATAATTGTTATATTATGGAGAGGGGGGGTGAAGCAGTAATCCTTGATTATTTGTACCTTAAAAAAACTTTTCTCTGATTAACTTGGTGTCAACTCAGTTAGACACAATTAAACATATACTGAAAATAGTAAATAAACTTTATCAATTACAATAACATTCACAAATATCATTTAAAACATATAACACTAGTATTTCACATGGAAACCTAGCTTTGGGAAAAACCACTATGGGAATTGTTACCTACTAAAGAAATACTCTTCTGAAGTATGCTCTTTTAAAAGCCAATCCTATTAAAGATTACAATGCACACTACTAAGTGTGACCTAGTCAAGGGATTTATCTCATATATGTTAGGATATTTACCCTATTAGGAGTGTCTTGGTTAAAGAGCTTCAAACACTCTTTAGAACATTACCTTTTACAAGGATTTTATAATAAGAATGTTAAGTCCACTCAGTTAAGAGGTTTTATGCTACAAATGTTAAGAAGAAATAGTATATAAATTGACCTATAAATATACAACTATGCTTTGCATAATCAGATCCTTTGTGTGCTCTTTATCTTCACTTCAATCCTTCACCTTCCACTAGCTTCAACACTTCATCAAATCCAGTCGTTCTGACTTGGAATCCACTTTGTTCCTTCTTCACTACATCAGTCAATGACTCTTCAACTCTTAACTTTGCCAACCATTTTCCCATATAACATCATCATTTATATAGACCCTTTTTCTCCACTTAATCTCCTTTATCATGTTTTCCTTTGATTAATCTCAACCATCCAATTCATTTCACAAACTTATTTATTGAATTTGGATCTCTGTAACATGTTTTATCATCACCTCTAAACTTGAACTTTCTTGAAACTTGCTCCTTCTCTTTTTACCATTGTATCATCTTAAAATGGAAGAACTTCCATGTTAATAGCATTTATCCTTCTGATTAAGTGGTCTAGGTTCATGTTAAGTGCCTTGATGAGGTCTTTGCATGCATCTAGCTATTCCCCCCTATTCTTCTTCTCTACTCCTTATTTCCAGCCTTTTTCTGACAATTTTCTCTAAGAATGTGGAGTTTCTGACTGACAAGGTCAAAGATAACCTGGTAGGGTCAAGGATGAACTAGACCTTGACCTAGGTTAGGGATGACATCGACCCTGACCTAGGGAAGTGTCTACCTCATCCTTGACCCTAGGTCCAATTTTCATATTCTAGGAGTTATGAGATGTCGGGCTTCAGAAAGTTTCTTTTTCTTGCTTCTGGGTCAGCCATTTTGGGTTTCGAAATGGTAAATCCTTAAATTTCATTTAATTTGGGTCCATTTCTAGGGGTTAAGGTTAATTGGAATTTAATTCTCCAATTTTGGCCTCTCTAGAAGTTTGTGCCCTAGATCACTATAAAAAGAAGCCTTCCTCTCCCATTTTCTCAATCCACAAGTTATGCAATAAAGCGCTCAAGGTTTTCTCAAGGCAAGCTCAAGCAAGCATTTCATCAAGTATTTTCAAAGAAGAATTCAAGTCCTCTTCTCCATTCAAGTTCTCCATTTAAGATCAAGGATTCAAGCAATCAAGCCTTTGAAGGGATTTGGTTTAAGCATTCAAGATTCATCACAAAAACCCTAGATCTAGCCATCATGATGATGTGATCTTCCTTCAAGATCTTTTGTTCATCTTCAAGATCCATTCATTCTTCCCTCAAGGTGGATTCCAAGCATACAATCATGGAGTTTTTTGATTTACATTTATGGTTTTGATTTATATTTTCCATTGTTATGTTCAAGATTTCATATCAACATACTTGTTTACATTTTTAATAAAATTGCATATCTATTGAATATCATAGCTTCGTTGTTAGATCTACTTATACTACTTGCTAGAATTACCTGTTTCAATTTCATTATTAAGGTTAATTCCAAATTGGGGTTTGACCAAGGTAAACCCCTCATCCAAACAACAAAACCATTTTTCTTGCAGGTACAGGTACATGACAGTGAATTAAAGTGCAGATCTGAATACCCTTTTCGGTGAACTTACAAGATCCTCGAACAAATTTCCCGTCAAAGCTATTTTGGGTCAAGGATGACCTTTAGTGAGGGGTAGGATCCTGCACCAGGGTAAGACCTTGCCCCGCTATCTGGGTCAAGGATGACCTAGCATCAGAAAGATAAAACTTTTCTGGGTTTTCTTCATCTAAGCATTTCCAGTTCGGAATAGGTTGCAGAGTTGTCTGAAACTATACACAAACATCAGAAATCAACATTTTCTAGAATTGTCCTATTTTGAGATTAGTATTTGTATTTATGTTTTTTTACTTTATATGTTCACAACATTTTCCATCACACACACCCCTCCACTACGTTTTAGCCTATCCTCATTCAATTTCCATTCATAGGTGGTGAATCCATTTGACCATTATTCAACCACTTAGATCTTTTCCATATATCATTATCTTGAATTTTCCTAATTGTAGATATCTCTAACTAACTTTTCCTCATCACCAGAATCTTCCAACTCATCATAGCTCATGTCAATAAATGTTGTTCTGGTCCTTTTATTTAATTTATGTTCATTTATCAATGTTCTCTAACCGAATTTCAGTTAACCTCTCCCAATGACTAAAACCTTTCTCTTAGTGTCTTGACTTCTCCTCACTTAAAATTTCATTTCTATTACCGAATGACCTTTTTTCTTTTACTGAATGACTTTTCATGCACATTAGCTAAAACTATTTTTCTTACCAACTTGACTAATCTTCTTTACTGACTAGATATAATTAAGGGTTTGGTAGAAAAAAATTATATCAACATAACCTTAGCATTGTCTGATTTGTATAAGTCACCCAATTAAGTTTTTAATCTTCTCATCATTCCACTTATTCTTCTTCTTAACTTTAGTCAACTTATATCATACTTTGAATGATATTGCAACTCAATATAAATCAGATATCAATTAATTTACATCATTGATAAGATAATAACTAATCTAATCATTCCAAAAACTTGTATCCCTCAGATCTTGGTTAGTTCTCATCATCATCACAAGTTAAAAATATTCCATATCCCCATCAGTTATAGTAACATGAAGAGAACGACTATGTATATGGATGATTTCAATAAGATGTTCAAGGAGAAAGGAAACAAGGACTATTAAAAACTGTGGAAAGAAAATGAACATACTAAAACTAAGGATCAGGGGGAGTCATTTGATACTATCGGGTCCTCACCTAATGTTGATTTTTTCACATCAACCTAAATGGCCTAGCATGGTCTTAGTTGGAGCTTTGGAGAATCATAATATTAATTTTTCTAGCCCCTTGTGTGGAGGATAAAATTATGTGAGCATACATACATACATTTTAATGTATCTAATGTCTGTATCTATGATTGCATGGTTATACATGCTATATTGAATGATCTCCAAAAAGATGGATTACTGGAGGTTAGAAGACATATATTCATTGATAAATTTGTCAATTTTTGTTCTAAAAATTAAAAGTTCATCTTCTCAAATCATCTTTGATCACCATTCAAGAAATAATTTAACCTAAGATCAAAGAAATAAGAAAATAAGCTAGAGAAACTCAGTGATCACAAAGTGTGAAAACCGTAATTCATAGTAAAAAGGGTATTTGATGTTATCTACAAGATTTTTTTTATCATGGATATTCCATTAATCTTTTATCTCAATAAGAGACCAAGGTATAGATTCAAAAACTACCCATACAATTTGTTGGTTTTTAAACTTGTTCCCACACAGTGCCAGGTTTAAACTATGATTGACAAATTGGTTAGTCTTTGCTCCAAAGTCTGACAGGGAAAAAGTGCCAATTGATGAGGACCGATAGTATCCTCCTTCTGCTTTGAGCTCCATATCACTTAGGCAAGTATTGCCTCATTTGCACACTCATGACTCTTCTTGATGACTGAAAGGCCTGGAGATGTATTATTGTGGAATAGTTACCAGACTCCTATAGGTATCCTGTACCCCAATGAAACCAAATCTGATGCAATAACCTGCTTGTATGCAATGAGTCTAAAAACTAGAGACCTACACTAACAGCATAAAAGGAAAAGGGTGGGACTGAATGTAAATGATTTGGGTTGGATGGACCCCTCAAATTCTCTAAGACTCTCATAGACCAGTGCCTTATCCAATGGGTAGCAGAGTCAAATACCTTACTGTAAGAGAAAGCTATGAAACAAGAAAATAATACATTCATCCTAAATTAGATCATACATTACTAAACCACCTGTGCACCCAAATGTGCTATTACTCATTTAAAGGATTTTAACCCTCCCCTTAGAAGAGACCTATAAATAGGCAATACATAACCAGCATCCACTGGAAGACAAGCCTAAGACACCCTTGATACCTCAGCTCATACATACCTGAAAACTAATCTTAAACTCAGTTATCTCTGTGAAGACAACTCTATTGCAGACACTCACTAGAAATGCAAATAGAAAGATTAAACACCCTTGATGTCATAATCAAAAAATTCAAGATTCAAATGGAGACAATCTGATAACAGAACAAATATAGAAATCTCATTCATAAGACAAGCTGTTACAACATGTATTCTATTCTTAGAAACTAGAGAGGAAAGAGGGACACCCTGTATGCTGAGAAGAAGAAATATTTAAAAAGTAGGAAACTTTACCATCCAACCCTTGTAAAATCAAACAACCAGCAATATATACCAATGGTTACCTTGGAATCCCAAATAGGTTTGGATGCAACAAGCTACGGGTAACTAGGGTAAGGGTTAGGGTCTCAACAACTAAACCAACCAGAAAAGTCAAAAATTTATTGCAAGGGATGAAAACCCAGGCAACCTGGAGAAAACAAATCTCAGGATGATCTACAATCATGAAACTCTGTGAGCCAGTACAGAACACCAGGGATAGCCATGAAAATTAGTACAAATCAGCACCTGCAAAAAGCTTCTCGAGCTCAAAAATAAACTCTGCCAGTTACAAAATCATCACACCATCGATCACAAAGGCCCTGGACCACATCGCAACAACCATCGCCACCAAACCAGATCAAAATCAACCACTAAAGCATTCAATTCTGGTACCTCCAGGTCGCAGGAAATCCTCCACAAAAAACCCTGCAATCATATTTGAAATTGGGTGCCAATGGCTAGCCAGTCAATAGCCAATTAGAATCCAGCACATTAGTACCACTGGCACCGTGGACCCACCTTAACTCCGCAACAGTGACATCATAGCAGTTGTTGCATGATCGCATAGCCAGGAGATAGTTTATGCAAACATGCGACAACTCTCCTACATTGCAACCCTTTACCATGTCATAACTCCGCAACACCACTGAGAGTTAATACAAAGAGGTTAGTCGCATGGTCGCATAGCCCATTTCCTAGCTATGCGATCATGCAACAACCTGCCAACACTACAACCATTAACCTACCCTGTCACCACCACCGCTGCTAACACAAAGAATCAGTCGCATGATTGCATAACCTTGAAAAAGGCTATGCGAACATGTGACTAACCACCAGCATTCACCACTGAATGTCAAACATGCTCAGGCACTGCAAACATGGGCTACACCACAAACCCCCTGCCATCTTGGTACACTGGCAACCAACCGAAACTCAACATGTCACCACCTGCCATGGGCTCAGGAACACATGTCAACCAGTCGCATGATCACATGTCAGAAAACTCTAACATGCGATCATGCAATAGCCAACTATAGGCCACCACATAACCGCCAACGGGACCACTACCATCCTTGCCAATGGGCCCCAGCACAAAAAGTTAACCGGTCGCATGGTCGCGTGTCAGAAATTTCTGACATGCAATCATGCGACAACCAATCATTTTAAAGCCTTTGAAAACTTGGGCCCACCATCAGGTCACATCTACGCAGATAGGAAATGCCAACAAATAGGCAGAAGTGCGAGGTCAAAAACACATAGGGTTTTCGGTGAAAGATCAAAAACACACATGGTTTTCAAAAACATTGTGGGTTTTCAACACTGAGGCGGATTCTGAGACTATTTCTTGCAGACCTTAAAACTTCAATAAATCTCTAGATTTTGTGATTTAGCTTATGTGATCTAGACTAAAGCTAGGTGACACAATAAAGAGCACAAGGCTAAGGGCGCACATCATAAAACCTCATAGATTTTTATCGCAAGATAAAAGTGTGATTGCAGGAATGGCAGGACAACATTACAAAATTTGCAGGGAAAAGGCCATTTTCATTAGATTTTTGCATTGACTGGAAAATGGCCTAACAGTGGCTCTGTCTAGGGATGATGGGTAACTTGTGCCCATGCGAGAATTCAAGATTTCTAGGAGAGTAGACCACCTATAGGACAAAAACCAGGGGACCTCAAAAAGAACGCAGGGAACAAGAAGGAAAAACACACAATAGGAAAGGGAAAGTATTTACAGAATTTACAATATTCACAAAAGGCTGGGGGCCCGAAAACTTCTAATCAGTTTTGCCTCTATCAAACAAGTAATTTCATCTCCATTCAATAGAGGAAAATTGAAAATTCTACTTCCATGTGACAGAACACAATTATATCCATTTTCCAAAAGCTCGGAGCAAAAATTACTATCACATTCCTCTTGAGGGATGGAAAGGTAATCATACCAATTCTGAAAATGCTATGGCACATGCATGTTGTAGTCAAAAAGGAAAATGTTGAAGGAGCCACAATATGAACCATCTTCAAAATTTCCACCATATCTAGGAAACTACTGTCCAAACAAAAAGAAAAACATTCCAGCTCCTTCACATTGTCAGTGCACACACCATTCGATCCATTTGTATCAAAATTTTGTACCTCCAAGGGGAAGATACACTGATCTCCATGAAAACATTGAGGGAACTCATCACATGGGACATGATCACCAAACATACAAGTAACTTGCATCATGTCAGCATCTGACAAAACCAAAAAATGTTGATAGGTGGGAAAGGAAATACCAACATGTTCATAAAAACATGAAGTTTGAGTAGCTGAAAGGCCATCCTTCCATGGCTTATCAAAAGATCCAGAGTCAAGGCAAGACCCACAATCTGTACAACTTCCCCAATCAGCACTCAAAACCATGTTAGGGACCACTGTATCACTTGAAACTGAGAAAACACTAGTAACCTCATCATCTGATACATCATATATAGCATGGTTGCTATCTAGTAGTGTTGGAGTAGCAAAAGAATCAGAGGCACACATGTCACAGTCAGACCCTACTAAATCATGCTCTCAGTCAAAATCAATGTGTGCTGAGTGTGAGAACTCAGAGTCATCCCTCCCTACATACCTGAGATATTCACAAGATAGGAAATCTAAAATTTGTTCACTATGAAGTGAACGACTATCCTCAAGAACACCCTCATTTGACATACAATCATTAGCAACATCTTCATCCATCCAATCTTCTTCTTCACCTGATTTACTGCACAAACTTTCTGGCCCATATTGAGAAAGAGCATCACTCTCATGATTGCAAGAAAGAGTGTTAGCACTAGACACATCTCCTTCATAAGTTACATCATTCTCAATATTAGTACTAATGAGCATAGCCCCAAGTGCATCCTCAAGCTCAAGATTATCATCACTACGTACCCAATCCCTGATACATTTATACTGCTCTTCCCACAAAGCATCTGACCAACTGGTTGACTCATGAAAACAAAGCTCTAGGAATAAACCAATGAACTTAGATTCTGCAAACTCAACATCATCTGGAAGCTCATCATATGCATCACAAAATCTATCATAGAACAAAGATATGGATAGATCCTTTCTGCACCCCACCTTCAATCTTACCAATTTTATGTAATCCTAAGGATGCCTTGCTCAAGAAATGCAAGCTCCTCTTCAAGCTTTCCCATCAGACTTAATGCAATACTTCCATAAAATCTTGCAAAAATGCCACTGAGAACTTGAAGTATGCAAACCTCTAATCACACCTTATCCTTTTCTTAGTGCTTAATCACTTAATAAGGAACATTTAAAACTTGAGAAGTACTTGGGAGTCTTGCAGCAGAAGACCTTGTTGACTAGAAGGTAGGGCAAATCTAGAGCTCATCCAGAGGCTCCATTAGATTCTTCGAAATGTAGAGTCTTCACCTCCTTAAAGAGGAAAATTTTCTTGCATTTTATCTCTTCCAATCAACCAAAACTCCACAAGTAACCACACTATTTATCAGAAGGAACACTAATCAAAGCCACCACTCACAACTAGGTGAGAAAATATCAGCAAACACTTTGTTTTTGTATTTGACTCTTTTCAATGGCCTCCCCAGTAGAGTAACCATTTTCTTATCTTTTAAACTTTTTCCCACATGGTGCTAGGTTTACACTATGATTGACAAACTGGTTAGTCTTCGCTCCAAAGTGTGAAAGGGAAAAAGTGCCAATTGATGAGGACCGAGGGCATCCTCCTTCTGCTTTGAGCTCCACATCACTTAGGTGGGTATTGCCTCATCTGCGCACTCATGACTCTTCTTGATGATTGAAAGGCTTGCAGATGTATTATTGTGGAATAATTACTAGACTCCTATAGGTATCTTGTACCCCAATGAAACCAAATCTGATGCAATAACCTACTTGCATGCATTGAGTCTAAAAACTAGAGACCTACACTAACATCATAAAAGGAAAAGGGTGGGATTGAATGTAAATGATTTGATGATTTGGGCTAGATGGACCCCTGAAATACTCTAACTCTCTCATAGACCAGTGCCTTATCCAATGGGTAGCAGAGTCAAATACCTTACTGTAAGAGAAAGCTATGAAACAAGAAAATAATACATTCACCCTAAATTAGATCATACATTACTAAACCACCTGTGCACCCAAATGTGCTATTACTCATTTAAAGGATTTTAACCCTCCCCTTAGAAGAGACCTATAAATAGGCAATACATAACCAGCATCCACTGGAAGACAAGCCTAAGACACCTTTGATACCTCAGCTCATACACACCTGAAAACTAATCTTAAACTCAGTTATCTCTGAGAAGACAACTCTATTGCAAACACTCACTGAAAATGTAAATAGAAAGATTAAACACCCTTGATGTTATAATCAACAAATTCAAGATTCAAATGGAGACAATCTGATAACAGAACAAATATAGAAATCTCATTCATAAGATAAGCTGTTACAACATGTATTTTATTCTCAGAAACCAAAGAGGAAAGAGGGACACCCTATATGCAAAGAAGAAGAAATATTTACAAAGCAGGAAACTTTACCATCCAACCCTTGTAAAATCAAACAACCAGCAATATATACCAATGGTTACCTTGGAATCCCAAACAGGTCAAGATGCAACAAGCTACGGGTAACTAGGGTAAGGGTTAGTGTCTCAACAACTAAACCAACTAGAAAAGTCAAAAAATTATTACAGGGGATGAAAACCCAGGCAACCTGGAGGAAACAAATCTCAGGTAGATCTGCAATCATGAAAATTTGTGAGCTAGTACAGAACACCAGGGATTGCCATGAAAATCAATACAAATCACCACCTCCAAAAAGCTTGTCAAGCTCAAAAACAAACTCTGCTAGGTACGAAATCATCATGCCATTGATCATAGAGCCCCTGGACCACATCACAACAACCACCACCACTAAACTAGATCAAAATTAGCCACTAAGGCATTCAATTTTGGTGCCTCCAGGTCATAAGAAATCCTCTGCAAAAAACCCTGCAATCATATTTGAATTTGGGCACCAATGGCTAGCCAATCAACAGCCAATTAGAATCCAGCACATCAGCACCACTTGCACCATGGACCCACCTTAACTCTGCAACAACGACATCATAGCAGTTGTCGCATGATCGCATGGATAGGAGATAGGCTATGTGAACATGGGACAACTCTCTTGCATTGCAACCCTTTACCACATCATAACTCTACAATGCCGCTAAGAGTTAACACAAAGAGGTTAGTCACATGGTCGCATAGCCCATTTCCTGGCTATGCGATCATGCGACAACCTGCCAACACTACAACCATTAACCTGCCCTATCAGCGTTGTCATTGCTAACACAAAGTGTTAGTCACAAGATCACATAGCCTTGAAAAAGGCTATGTGAACATGCGACTAACCACTAGCATTCACCACCGAATGTCAAACACGCTCGGGCCCCACCGCAAAACCCCTGCCACCTCGGTACACCGGCAACCAACTAGAACTCAGCATGTCACCACCTACCATGGGGTTAGGAACACGTGTCAACCAGTCACATGATCACATGTCAGAAAAATTTGACATGTGATCATGCGACAACCAACAACAGTTTGCCACATAACTACCAGCAGGACTACTGCCATCCCTGCCAATGGGCCCCAGCACAAAAAGGTAACCGGTCACATGGTCACATGTCATAAATTTTTGACATGCGATCATGCAACAACCAATCATTTTAAAGCCTTTGAAAACCTAGGCCCACCATCAGGTCACAACTTCATAGATAGGAATGCCAACAAACAGGGCAAAAGTGCGAGGTCAAAAACACATAGGGTTTTCAAAAACATTGTGGGTTTTTGACACTGAGGCAGATTCTGAGACTATTTCCTATAGACCTTAAAACTTCAATAACTCTCTGGATTTTGCTATTTAGCTTGTGCGATCTGGACTGGAGCTAGGTGACACAATAAAGAGCACAAGGCTAAGGGCACACATCATAGAACCTCATATATTTGCATTGCAAGATAAAAGTGTGATTGCAGGCATGGTAGGACAACATTACAAAATTTGCAGGGAAAAGGCCATTTTCATTGGATTTTTGCATTGACTAGAAAATGGCTTAACACAATTCAATGGAGGAAGACCCCAAGGACATGCTTTCTAAGACCCGACATGGTTTTTTACACATCGAAGCCATTAGGTCTTACATCCACCACAAGTATGATCCAATTGGAGATTTTGAGATTCACTAGGATGTGAAAGAAATGTTGAATGAAGAAATACTTCAAAATCTAAGTTTGCATAGTTGCAAAATCTAAACATCATATAGATGATAAGATTTTATGAGTTCAATGAAGAATAATGGATCAAAATTATGTTGAGAAGAATTCACAACTAGTCTCTTTGGATTGGAAAATAACCTATCAAGATCAAAAGTAAACTTATTCATGAAGTTACTGGATTGAACAATTATGGCATTATTCCTACTATGGAGAAAAATACAAAGAAGCAAGTTGAAACCCTGATACATTTGAAATGGGATAGGAGAGAAATGAAAATTTATGACATCTTTTAGCAAGGTGTGACAATGATTTCAATGGTGTTGGGCTATAAAATTTGTGTGCAAGTTGACTATAATAGTGTATAAGACTAATTTTAGTGTTGTCATTATGGAGAAAAAGTCATATGAAGTTTTGAGGTTAGCGCAATAACTTAGAAGATCAGAATATGGCTAAGTATGGAAGATAGAGAAGACAATGAAGCACCTAATGAACAGAGCATCAACACATGTGTGTATGATCGAGTTTTGGGATGTGCCCTTGAAGATAAGCTTTTGAGTATATTACTATGTTAAGTCTAAGCACGCATGGTTAGATGTGACAGTTTGATGAAGTTATAGAGAGTTGAAGTGACACAAATAGTGAGCGGCAGAACAAAACAAAGCATGCAGCTGACAGGAAAGATTTTGATTAGTGTATAATATTTTATTTTGTTAAGGATATGCACCTATTGTAAATGTGTTGTAAACATGTTAATATAATTGTATTTAAATATGCTTGAGCCAATTTACTTAGAAGTGTTGTATGTGTTAAGTTATAGGCTAACTTAGTAAATAGTTTTGGTTGCGCCTATATATAAGACACACGCTTTTGTATTTGGGCATGTAGAGTTGATAGAAGATTTAATAGAATAGAAGAATTATGAGAAGTATGTGTTGAGAGTAGTAAGAATGATATATAGATTTACAAGAGGTTAAAGCATCAGTGCAAAAAAGGAACTGATCAGACAAGCAATGTCATAGCAGTAGTTCACCCTTGTAGTCTATATAGTGTGTATCTGATAACCAGGAGGTTGTAGCCTTCTCTATTTTAGTGAGCTCTGGCAGTGAGCCTTCCACCCATTACAAGGTTTTTTACTTCAAGACTCCTAACAGGGTCTAACCTTTGACCAGGTCATTGTACTAAGCATTGTAAAGACTTCTCCTAATAGGGTAAAGGAACATTAACATATTCATAATACAAAGTGCAATTATTCATGGGTACTAATTCCCACTGAGGTTTTCCTCTAGCAAAGGTTTCCCCATACACATATCTTGTGTTATGTGTTATGGTTGATTAGTTCATTTTCTTTACTATTTATTTTAGTATTTAAGTAATTGAGTTAAGTTTCAAGTATCATAAATTAATTATAGAACACTGATTCACCCCCCACTCTCATTGTTCCCATTCCTAAAAAATTGGTATCAGAGCCTTGGTCCTCTGAAGATAAGTTTAACCACTTGAGGATATCATGGTTTTGGAAGAAGTAAAATATCTAAAAAAGAATCTTGAAGAAACTTTTGAATACCTTGACAGATCTAAAAAGGAAATTGAAGAACTGAAATTGAAGGTTAGTGGTTCCCAAGTATTCATCAAGAAATCAAGAAAAGATTTGAAAGATTGTTCAACAAATGATTTGGGATAAATGGTCAAAAAGATGAATGATGAAAACATAGCTTTGAAGGATCAGATTGAATATTTGGATGAAAAGATAACTAACAATCAAGAAGTCTATGATGAACAGATCAAAGAAAACAAACAGTTGGATGAAGAACCTAGGAAAGCAAACATGAAAATCTTGGAGTTAGAAAACATCAAGAGAAAGATGGAATCTCAATGGACTGAAGAAAATATTCCCATTGACAAATTGCACAAAAGTACTAATCTAATAGAGTCATAGTTGTATGCATAGAAGATTAAATGACATACCAGTGGTATTGGATTCAATGTAGCACAAAATGAAATCAATGATATGTGAGAAAGATGAAAGCACCAGAAGAATCTACAAAAGTTAAGAAGACTAAAATTCATACTGAAGCTAAAGAAGAACCATCTAAAGATGAACACAAGCTAGTAAACTGAACTTGTTATGCCTGTAACAAGCATGGACATATAGAAAGAGATTGTAAAGAGGTAAGATCTTTCAATGGTTATTGTTATTTATGCAACAAATTTTGTCATAAAGCTATGAATTGTAGATCAAATCAAAGAAATCAGACTCAGCAAAATCAGAGAAATCAACCACATCAAAATGTTAGAAGTCCTCAGAACATTACATGTCAGATATGCAATTACAATGGTCACACATCCAGACAATGCAGTATGGTAACTCACATCAATGCACCGAGGAGCATAAGGCCTCCAGTCATTTGTCACTCTTGTAATAAGGTTGGACACATCTCAAAGCTTTGTAGATCTCAAGCGCAAGAACAAGAAAGACCTGACAAGTCTCAAGGATTAATTTTGGATGAATCTAGAGAAGTCAAATTTGTGAAAGCTATAGAAGATGTGAGAAAGATATGGATGGAAGTAAAGAAAGATAATGTTAGTGGTACAATAGTAGATGCATCCTCAGTGGATGCACCTTCTACCTTTGGATAAATGACCCTCATGGTCATAGGGGGAGCTAGATTATTTCTAGACCCCTATGTGGCTAGTATACTCACCCTCAAAGTATCTACCTTTGGTTATAGTTGTTTGGATACTAGTTGATGTTGTATGCAAGATTGCAGAGCCTGATTATAAGCAGAAACAAAGATTGGAATTCTCTGTTACATTCTGTATTGTGGCAGCAAACATTAATTGTAGAAATTTATTTTTATCATCACCAGATATCCATTATCCTCACTTTTGCATTCAAGTTCGAGCCTTTGGAGAGCACAGGAGATCAAGCAGTGAGTGTTGAAAAATTGCACTTGTTTTCATCAACGAAAATAAGTTTAAGCTGGTTACGAAACCCTTGTTCGGACGTGACAATTTAGAAATCATTTGGAAACCTATTTAAGCATTTATCAAGTAATGGTAAATCCAGTTATATTTGATGTTACATAGAGGAAGAGATATGTATTCAAGAAGCATCCTTTTAAGTTAGTGCTAGATGATTTGGAAGGGGCATTTTCTAGAACTCTGATGGGAGTGATGCACGTAGAAGATATTTATGCATATGTATATTATAAGAAGGAACATGTAGGGTTGGAAAAACTAGGTCACACATTGAAACAATGATGAATCCAGACATGTCATTCAAGGATGAGTTCATGCACTTCACAAATCATCCAATAATTGAGTATGCAACTGCATATGAATTTTATGAGTCGGAATGGATCAAGATCCTACTTAGTAGAATACATGATGACCTATGTTGGATTGGAGAAGTTCTAGTTTGTATTACATCAGATCTCATTTATGAGATGACTGGACTTTCCAAGACTGATGCCATTCTTCCTACTGGTAAGGATGTTAGAAAACAAGTCGAGCAAGCTTGTAAGTCCTAGAGTGATAAGCACGGCATGACAATTGAACCTATTGAGGAGAAGGATATAAAAATCATGTCTATGATTCTAGGTTATAAGTTCCAGCATTCTAATAGAGTCAATAGTGTATTTGCAATAACAATTCTAGTAGGTATTAGAATTGTAAGACAAAATGGAGAGTTTAACCTATGTGAGATTCTGTGTGCACAGTTGTTAGACAACATTAGAGCCATTAAGAATGACAAAAGAAAAGTGTTCAGATTTGGTTCACTAATCATTTACATTTACTTTCATATTATTATTAAAGTGTCAAATCTTTATCTTGACAAGAGCCTACCTATATTGCCACAAATCTCATTCAAGGCAATATCAAAGAGAACCTTGAAAGACTTCATGGATTTGGAAATTAAAACATTCAGAATCAAAATGCAGAGAAGGTATATAATACCTAAAAATATTCTGGAGAAGTATAAGGACAACATTTGTTTCATGGTGGAGACATACATCACTTGTATGGAAGCAATTGAGCCTAGGACTAAGTGGATCCATCCACTTGGTTTTGAAGTGGAGGAACATGTTTTGGAAGCTTATGCACAAGTCCTCTTATCAGCACCTAAGGATCCTAATGAACCAAGATGGGGTACTTATAAAGAGAAGACAAGACAAGTAGACTCTATCTTATACAGTGCAACAACAAAGAGAAAAGCATCCAAGATTACTTAGACATTCTGAAAAATTCATGGTGTTACCCAAGCAGACTTGGATAAAGAAAGAGAAGCCAAGATTGCAATAAAACTTGAGAGTGCACCCTCATCTAAAGTGAAAATAGAGAAATCAGATGATCCTAAGGAAAGGAAGAAAAAGAAAGAAGAAAACATCTCCATGCCCTCAATCACAATTGATCTAGAGTCCACTCCTCCTCGTTATCCAAGAAAGATGCCTAAAAGGAAGAAGCAAACCGACACAAACCACCCATCATCGAGAACAATCAGAAGTAAAGCAAGGAACACTCAAGCACTTCCTAAGGTAGGATTCAGACTGAATCTAGAAGTGTTGAGAACTATAATTTTTGATGAAGGAAAGATAGATCGAATAGAAAAGTTCTATGATAAGTATCATGAGATTGATAAATTAGAGATTCACTCTATGATTATCAAGCACATGATTAAGTTCAAAAAGATAGTTTTGGAACTTAAAACAGTCATTCCAGATAATGTATGCAACATTTTATATTCTTTGAAGACACAAGCCATAGAAGAGGGTTTTAGGATAAGAGAAAAGACATTAGATGACAACCTCCCTATTTGTACATTTGAAGAGAAAAAATTGTTGTTAGATTTGGTAAAGCCTCATCTAAGAAATAAACATAGAGCTCTGCAAATAATGAATAAGGATTATGAGTTGGTTGCAAAGGAAACAAAGAAGGCATTTGAAAAAGTGTTCTTAGAAAGACACATGTACCCTCCTACTGTGCCTGGAACCCAAGCTCCCTCTAAGAAAGAAAAAGAAGATGAGATCCCCAATGCACCTATGAAAAGTCCATAGGATTTTGTGCCTACAGTGATAGAACCTACCAAAGCAATGGAGACAAAAGATGACACTATTGTGATTGACAATGTTGAAATATCCATGGCAGCGAGAGATAAGGATCTAGACAAATTTGAATAAGCCTTTGTCAGTACCAAGGATGTTGAGATCCTATGTGGTGAAGACACATCTATACAATAAGAGGAAGTCCAAGTTGAAGACTTAACTAGACAGGAAGAAGAGAAGGAAGTTGAAGACTTCACAGGACAAGAAAGTGAGAAGGAAGATGAACTTAAGGAAGAACCTTTTGTTGAGACTCTAGTGAAGGTGAAGAATGAGATTATGGATGTAAGTCAAAACACACTCCTTAATCCTAAGCCATCAGTATCATTTTTGTCATGTTTGACTCCCGATACAACCAGTTTTGACTCATGGGAAGAAGAAGATTCGATAAAAATAAGTGTATTAGCTACAGAGAAAGATAAAGAGAAACAAGTAATGAGGAGTCCTCTATTTTTTGAATCAGTAAGCATATTGAATAATTTACTACCCAAGGATAAGAAACTGATAAGTGTTCATTCAGTTGATGATGTTAGCAGCATCCTATCAAACTTCAAACAAACTTTCTCAAGTCTAGAAGAGGCAACATCAAAAATTATAGAAGAGAAATACAAAAAGAAAAGGCTAAATGAATTGACAAGCAATTTCTGACTTGACCTTAATTCTCTGAAGGTGGGTCAAGCTATGCTAAAAGAGATAGAAGAAAAAGGAAGGAAAATAATTGATGACTGTATGAATAAAGAAAAACTTACTTCAAACCTTTCAAAGAAGATTCAAGAAGCTGAATCTCTGATGGAAGCTATGATAAAATCAGTGGTAGATCCCTCACAAGATATTAACATGTGCAACAATCTCTATCAAGGAAAAATAGACAAAATTAAAAAGGAAAAGAAAGATATTGTGAAGATAAGAGCTAGGCAAGCACAGTTAAGGAATGCACTTGCGGCCTCTCTAGATGTGCTCAATCAGAATATCAAGCATATTGATGCTACTATTGTGACATATGATCAAGGTCCATGTATAGATTTGGAAAAGATGGATAAGAGAAGCTATGCATTATGTGCCAATCTATAGACAGTTGATGCACTCAAGATTTATTGGTAGCAAGAAATTACAAACCTTCAGATTGCATACCTAGATGTACTCTCTATGTAAGTACTTAAAGATTCATTTTTGTGCACCTTTGTCATTAATGTGAAAGGGGGAGTAGAGTAATATGGATTAGTAGAGTAATATGGTATAAGGGAGATATAAGATAGATAGTATATGATGTACAATATACAGGAAAAGATAAGAGTATAAGATAGAAAGTTTTTGCGCAAAGATGTAGTTTAGCAACTTCACCATATTCCTTTGTTGCCATTAATAAAAAAAAGGGGGAGATTATTGGAAAGTTGAATATACTAGTGTATATGAATAATTTTAGTGTTCTCATTATAGAAACAAAGTCATGAATTTTTGAGGTTAGCACAATTAGCTAGAAGATTAGAATTTGGCTAAGTATGGAAGATAGAGCAGACAGTGAAGCACCTGATGAATAGAGCATCAACACACATGTGTAGGATCATGTTTTGGTATGAGCCCTTGAAGATAATCTTTTGAGTATGTTACTATGCTAATTTTAAGCACACATGGTTAGATGTGATAGTATGATGAAGTTATAGTGAATCTAAGTGACATAAATAGTGAGCGGCAGAACAGAACAAAGCATGCAGCCGACAGGAAAGATTTTAATTAGCGTATAATATTTTATTATGTTAAGGTTATGCACCTATTGTAAATGTGTTCTAAACATATTAATATTTTTTTATGTAAACACACTTGAGCCAATTTACATGGAAGCATTGTATGTGTTAAGTTATAGGCCAACTTAGTTAATAGTTTTGGTTGTGCCTATATATAAGACACACGCTTTTGTATTTGAGAATGTAGAGTTGATAGAAGATGTAATAGAAGATAATAAGTATTTGAAGTATGTTTTAAGAGTAGTAAGAATGATATAGAGCTTTACAAGAGGTTAAAGAATTAGTGCACAAAAGGAACTGATCAGACAAGTAGTTTCATAGCAGTAGTTCACCCTTGCAGATATAGCGTGTATCTGATAACTAGGAGGTTGTAGCCTTCTCTATTTGAGTAGTGAGCTCTAATAGCAAGCCTTCTACCCCTAACAGGTTTTGTTACTTCAAGACTCCTAACAGGGTCTGACCTTTGACCAAGTCATTGTACTAAGCATTGTAAAGACTTCTCGTAACAGGGCAAAGGAACATTAACATGTTCATAATACAAAGTGCAATTATTCATGGGTTCTAATTTTTTCTAGTTGAATGTGGACCTCTAATCCAGCCATATACACAACATAGTCATTCCTTGATCATCGAATCATGAAGATGAGTATGAATTACTCAATTCACAAGATTCTATCGATTCGACCTGTTGCCTCCTAATTAGCTGGGGTGTTTGAATTTCTCTCAGAATGAGAGTCAAAAACCAAAAGACCAAACTAAGAAGGAGGATTTTTGAAAGCTTGAAAGATAAACAAATTGCAATTATTCTAAGAATGAGGTGCAATTAATCTAAAAATGAAGTGCGGATTTTACTCTAAGAACTTGAAAAAGATATGAGAATTAAGCTAATAACAATAAGCAAATTACACTAATATGAGAATGCAATTAACTAGAAATGGAAATTGATCTAATGAGCAATAAAAGCTTGAAAATATGAAAATTGAGACTAAATTTGACTATAGTTTAGATACTCTCACAATTGCTTTTTTTTTTGAATCTTGAAGAAGGTTCATAATATAGACAAGCCCGAAAAGAGGAGGTTTCAGAGAATAGTCTGATGTGACAGATGAGGTTTCAGGATTATCCCCAGAACAAAGCTTAACCCTCAAAAGTCAAGGTTAGGATGCCAAGACACCAAAATAGATTGAATTGAAGAACCACTTCCAGAATGAGGCATGATTCTTTGAAGTCTAAGTTAGATTGCAAAGACAACGGTCTAATGACAACTTGAGAAGAGACTAGAATCAAGGTTAGATTTCCCCAATGCCCATTGATCAAATGATGGCATATACAGATTTAGGACTAATCTATAGAATTAGGGTTAGATTGCCCCAATATGAAGCTTAGCCCTCTGAGACCTGGGTTAGATTTTCCAAATAACGGTCTAAAAGAGATTTCGAGAGTCATCTCTAGAATGAAGCTTGACTTTCAAGAATTAGGGGTAGATTACCCCAATACCTAAAGAGATTTTGAGAACCATCTCCAGAATGAAGCTTGATCCTTAGGGATTTGAGTTAGATTTCTTAGATACCTAAAAGATAGATGACAAGATGATAAGACACGAGGCACGAAGATGCCCCTAGTGAAGAGATGCCACAAGTGGTGAGGACTTTGATTTAGATCAGATTAATATGAGACTGGTTTGAAAAGATTCAAATGATACAATCATCCTACCCCCTCAAGAGCGAAATTGAAATATGACATGTCAGAAGGATGATTGACAACAAGAGGTTGCAGAATAGAAGCAATCAGGCTAGATTCAAGAAGCTGTAGAAGTAATTCAGAGTCATTGGGAGGTCCTGTTGACCAATTTTTACCATAGTTGACCATGGTTGACCAGATTTGATTAGAGCTGACTTTAGATGAAAAAGATGAAGAAGCTAAGAAAATGATGAGGAGATGAGAATCTGGTAGGAAAAGGACACCAGAAGGCTGACTACACAAGCGTCTGATCCCAAAGGATCCTTGAATTTAAAACATGATTTTGAGCCATCTAGAGATGTCAGATTTCAATTTCAATCCTGAAAATGAATTCAGGGGAGTCAATTTAGCCAAGGGTGCAATTTTCATGCAAAACGGAGCACTTTGAAAATTAGGTAAAAAAGCTATATAAGGCCTGGAGGGGTCATTTTCAATTCATTATTCACTTTGTCTTCTTGAGATTTTGAGAGCTCTAAGAGAGAATGGAGGGTGTTCCAGTGCATACACATCAATTCAAGTGCTCTCGACACCACAGCCAACCACCAGAGTATGAGCCACATGTGAGTAGTCAATACATAATCCTGCATTTCAATTTTTAACGCTTTATTAGGTGATTTAGGCTAGATTTAGCACGTTTAGGGCCTTGTTCTTCCAATGTCGCATGAGAAAATGGTTTCCTCATGCCAGCCTGGGTCACCTCTTGCATGAGGAAATAGTTTTCTCATGCAGCTTAGGGCTTCCTCACCCAGGGCTTCTCTGCGAGCTCACACGAAGCGCTAGTTGATGTTGCACGAGATTTTAGCTTCTTGCATAGGAAGAGATCTTCTCTCGTGTGAGGGAGCAGTTTCCTCACGCGGGAAGATTCTATAGTGTTTAGAGTCTCCTTCCAATTTTGCATAAAATCAGCCAATTAAAACATTCCAGAGTCTTGTTTAGGATAGATGTGTAGCCTCATTTGTTGTTATTGCTTTGAGAAACCATCATGTTGAGATACTGATCCAATGTCATCACTTGCTTTGCAGGTTGACTTCCCAGACATCACATTTTGGTTGCACCATCCAGTCATCACCACATTAGTACAAAGATTGACCAAGGCTGAGAGTGCCCATATCAAGGGGCTAGGATTGTCTTACTTGTGTGATAAACCCAACATTTGGGTAAATCATGGTCTTCTAGGCACACTGGTTGAGTGTTTCCATTCATAGATGAACACATTTCATTTGCCAATGGAGGAGATGACATTCACTCCTGAGGACATCTACAAGATATTGAGGATACCCTTCCATGGTGCTCGAGTTGATATATAGCCGAGGGCAGGTACACTGGCACTAAGGGCCATATTTAGAGATAAGTTATTAATGGGTCAAGTCATCTCATGGGACAAGTTGGTTAGCAAATATGGTGGTGCTCACTAATTGGTAGTTGTTTTAGCCATTTTCCTGAGCTATTACTTGGTTTCGGATAGGGGCCTACACAGATTGGAGTGCGGCTGGGGACGGATGCTACATAGGATGCTAGATAGGCCATCCATTAGATTTGGATGGGGACATTGCATGCTCACACATATGTACCATGAGATGCATGATTTCATGTATCAGAGCACCAAGACCATGGCTATTGTAGTTCTTGTGTTGCAGATTTGGGCCTGGGAGCATCTCCCTGTTTGCAGGCTGATATTTCATGATACACGGCAAGCCCTCAAGCCTTACATCTATAGATATGAAGGTCCTATGACAAAGCCAACACTAGTTAAGACTAAGTAGTGGTGAGGATAGTTAGATGACATGGCAGTAGTTATGTGGAGACCTTGGGTAGCCATAGAGCCATGGGACAACACTCGACAGGAGCTAGCACACATGTTTGTTTTGCATCCACTGATTGGATGTACTATTAGCATCATTGAGAATTTCTTTCTCACACGTGTTATGAAATAGTTCAGGAGACAACAAGACATATCCCAGGAGTACGCTTCATATGCTCGCTTTGTCAATGAGATGAAGAAGGGCTGGCAGCCTAGGTTAGATCAGGGAAGATGCACTATTGAGGCACGAGTACCTCTAGCTTAGTGTGACTACATGGTGGATGTCACCAATGTAGAGATGATGCCTTCATATCGAGATCATTTCTTGGGGCACCCCTTCCCTAGATTTATAGATCATACCAGGATGGGATAGAGAGCACAACAATAGCCCGCACAATAGCAGCATACATAGTAGCCATAGGGACAACCGTAGTAGCAAGTACCTTCCTAGTAGTAGATACCATTATAGTGGGCTAGGTGGAGAGTGTTGAGGCCTAGGACAGGGAAGACAAACATCCCCCCAAGGACTATGGGGTTAGATGCAGGTGTAGGGAGTAGTGGGACCCAACAGAGGTCTACTAAATAGAGGATAAGAGATACCTCATGTCAGCAGCCTCCTGACAAGGATGCACAGGGTGATGATATTGATATGTCTGATAAGGCCACACAGGGGCTAGTATAGCTAGCATAGGTATAAGAGGCTCTTAGGAAGAGCCAAGAGAGAGTGAGACAAGTGCATTGAGAGAGGGATGATTACCACACCCAGGTCATCATATAGGAGATGTGGGTGGAAAATAGGGAGTGGGAGATCAGAGAGCTTCAAGAGGAGCTAATGAGGTCACAAGTAGAGACTAGATATGAGTCTACTCAGGTAGGCTACTACTATGCATCATATGTTGGCATTGTTCCAGATCTATCAGAGTAGGTGCCTCTAGTTTTTGAGTACACCAGAGCACCACAGGGACCTCCACCATAGGCACCACCATAGGCACCTCCATAGAGACCGATGCCTCCTCCATAGAGACTGATGCCTCCTCCTCATGGACCACCATAGAAGGCTCCTCCACCTCCTCCAGGTGGCAGTGGATCATGATGTATATTATAGCCCATATTTTGATACTGTGCTCAAGTAGCACCATTCTTTTTGTACATGATACTGATCGACCAAGAGATATATATGAGATCACCTCTTTGATATCATTGTACTTGTTTATATATTTCTTTAATGTTGGTGTTCATGTTTTATGAGATGTTTCCTAGATGATTTAGATGTATGGATTAGATATGTATGAGATGCACATGTTTTCTTTTCTGATGGTTTATGAATATGCAATGTGAAATGCAATGGTAGATGATAGATAAATGAATGCAATGTATGATTTTATTTATGCTTATAATGGATGCACATGTAAATGAATATGTAAATGCAATTTATGTGATACTAATCATCTCATGTGGGATGTAGCAATATATGACAGGTACTAATCAAAGGATATTTGAAGATCGAGAATGAGGACAAGACACTTGTGCAGCCAAGATGAACCTGGGACAAAAGATGAGAACCTCTAATGAATAGATCCAGAGAAAGACAATTAGGAGAGTACCAAAACACTGTCTCCATGCAAGCCTAGAATGAAAAAAAATGCAAGCTTAAGCTAGATGCAAGCCTATAATGAACATGCAATCCCTAGGATTTGGTTGTTGGACTCATCATATTATCATCATAGAGTTTTTAGGTATGGACATTCACAAGATGCCATACAACTCTCACTAACATTACAACCATGAGAATATGAACATGACATTAGTCTTAGATTTTTTGGAATGAGATGTAAACATTAAGGCACAAGAAGTTAGAATGACCTGAACACGTATTCCTTTTGATTTAGCAAGTTAATTTAAGCATTAAAGCATAGCTACTAGAATGACCTAAATGTTTCTCTCATATAAACATGCCAAACACATGAGAGTTCCTTCCTTCACCAAAGAATGCTCGCAATGACCCTTACATTCACTTAGTAGGATGAGAGTTTGCAATTTTATTTGTAGCAGAAAGAAGTCACTCAAAACAAACAAGGAGAAGAACCAACCTCACCAAAGTTTCCATATAAAAAGATTCAAGGTACACATGGCCATCCAATACATGATGAAGGTTCTTATAGATGGACACCCCTCTTATGTGAATTCTTTGGATCATTGGAACCAAACTAGAAAACAAAGAGCAAAGGAAAGATCATGCCCTGAGTCTTTGCGTTTCTCAGTCAAGAAAAGACATCTTAGATTTTCTCAAGGAATGATAAAATGAAAGAACAACACACAAAAGAGAAAATCTCAGCATGCTTTAGAGAATCAAAAATTTTGTTTTAGTTTAAGTTTAAGTTTCTGTTTAAGTGGATTGAAGTCGAAGCGGAAGTGCACAATGTTCGAAGTCTCAATGGGACAATGATAGTAGGTAGACGCAGTGAGAACCACTGGTGACCATTGTGAGAGATGAAGTCTTAAGGAGATATTTGGAGTCCTAACCAAGTATTAGTAGGTAGATGCAGTGAGAACCACTGGTGACCGATACCAGGAGGATTCTCGAAAGAGAGAACCAAGCATGAATTAAACATCAGTAGGTAGATGCAGTGAGAATCATTGGTGACTGATGTAAGTAAGAGATCCCAAAAGAGAGGGGTTCGAACGAGAGCTAGGTACCAATAAGCAGGCATAGTGGGAACCACTAGCGACTGATACATGAGAGATCCTCAAGGAGAGAGATCTCAAAATTAGGTAGGCATCAGCAGGCAGACGCAGCTAGAATCACTGGTGACTGATGTATGAACAAAACTTCCGAACGAGACAGGACAATGCCCCCGAGACCGGGAAGGTGCCCCCAAGTGTGACCAGTTCCAATCCATGTAGAGTCAAGGAAAATCTCCAAGATAGGTGAAAATGAATGCATGAGCTAGCAAGAAATGAACTAGAGAAGGAAACCAACTAAAGAAAGAAAGTGAGAAAGAAAACTAAAGTATGAAAGCGAGAGCCAAGTGGCACTGCAATAGGTATAGCATTGGGAAACAAGAGGCGCTCATTTACTAGGTTTTCACCATCTTGGCAGAGATTCTATTTTTGCTACCATGACGCCTGTTTGCCAGGTTTTCATTAGTGACACATTTTTTCTTTTTCAATTTTTTTCTTCTTTTCTCTTTTTTTTATTTTTTTGTATTTTTTAAATTTTCACTTTTTTTTATTTTTCAATTTTTCAATTTTTTTGTATTTTTCAATTTTTCAATTTTTTGAGTATTATCAAGGCACCTATTTACCAGGTTTTCACTAAGATAATAGATACATCAAAGTGCCTATTTACCAAGTTTTCACTAAGATGATCATTTTTTTCAAGTTATTTTGTAATTTTTAGAATTTTTGACAATATACCATTTTTTTAGATTTTTTCAAGATCAATAAGTATGTACATGAGCACATAGAGAATGCCTCAGCTACAGAACCACTTCAAGTGAAGAGAATTGATAAGTTCTTTGAGTTTTTCCCCTTTAGTAGTAGACAGTTGGTATGTGCCAAACCCAAATGCTACAGTGATAACATACAGACCAAGTCAGTTTGGTTCAAATTTCCCTTTCTGGACTCACAGCTGCTGATTTTTGGGGTTTTCTCTTAGGATGAGATCACCCACTTGGAATTCTCTTTGTCTAACTTCCTTATTGCAGGCTTTAGACATTCTCTTTTGGTATTCTCAAAGATGATCGAATGCCACCTTCCGATGTTCATCCAATAATTCTAGCTCTTGAAGCTGGGATATTCTATTTTCTTCATCAATGATGAGGCCCCTTAGAGAGACTCGCAATGTGGGAATCTTGACCTCAATAGGAAATACTACATCTGCTCCATAAACCAATGCAAAGGGTGTGGCCCCTATTGGTGTTTGGATACTTATTCTATAGGCCCATAAAGCCAGATTAATCTGGAGGTGCCAATCTCTACTAGATTTATGAACTATTCTGTGCAAGATTTTGAGAATTGTGTTATTAGAAGCTTTTGATTGTCCATTACCCTAGGGATAATATATAGACAACCAATGTTGAATGATCCTAAATCTAGTGTATAACTCTTTCAAGTCCTTGTTCTTGAATTTTCCCCCATTGTCAGTGATAATGGATGAGGGTACACCATATCTATAGATGATATAGTTTAGTATAAACATAGCCACAGACTTGCCATCAGCTATAGCCAGAGGCACTTCCTCAACCCACTTAGTAAAATAGTCTGTAGCTATGATGATAAACTTATGTCCTCTTGAAGAAGAAGGATGTATCTAACCCACCAAATCAAATGCCCATTTCTGGAATGGCCAAAAATTGATGAAAGGAATAAGCTCTTTAGCATGAGCATGGATCAAATTTCTGTGAAATTGGCACTGTTTACAAGTCTTTGCATATTGAAAAACTTCTTTCTCCATATTTGGCTAGTAATAACCAACTCTAATAATTTTATGAGCTAGCATCAAACCACTTGAATGAGAGCCACAAATACCTTCATGTACCTTAGCTAATGCACGTTTGAACTCATCAAGTTCTAGACACCTAATGAGGGTACCATCTAGACCCCATCTATACAAGTCATTTGCTATGATGACATACTGTGAAGCATTACAAATTAGGTGACACTTTTCATTATGGGTATAGGTGTTTGGAATGATTCGGTCATGGAAGTAGGAATAGATATGGTGGTAGAGGCATGAATCGTGTCTAATGACTAAATAGATCATCCTAGATTCAGGAATTTCATAGGCTGGGCAGTGTAATGCCTCCACTAGGAATTCATGTCTGAAGCCATTTTCTGGTATCTGTAACATTGAGGCAAGAGTGGCCATAGCATCGGCTACTTTATTGTTTGCCCTTGGAATTTGCTGGAAAGAAATGTGTGCAAAATACTATTTGAGATCATCCACCATTCATTTGTAAGGCATTATCTTTTCATCTTTTGTTTGATAGATACCATTAAATTGGTTGATGACTAATTGAGAGTCTCCAAATACTTTAAGCTCATCCACACGCCATTAAATGGCTATCTTCATACCATTAATGAGAACTTCATATTCAATGATGTTGTTTGTGCAGGGAAACAACATTTAATAAGCTTTGGGCAATGAGTATCTTTGATGTGTTATAAACAAAATGCTTGCACTTGATCCTTGCTGAGTGAATGATCCATCAAATAACATGCTCCAAGCTTAATGTGTGAGAAGCATGATGGATTCATCTGGGAATTCAATGTTTAAAGGTTGATGATCTTTCAGAGGATCTTCCACCAATTGATCAGCAATTCTTGTCCTTTAATATCTTTTCTTTCCACATACTCAATGTCAAATTCATTGAGTATCATAACCCATTTCGCTAGTTTACCTGTGAGGGCAGCCTTGCTTAGTAAGCACTTCAGTGGATCAATTTTTTCAATAAGCCTTGTAGTGTGAGTGAGCATATAATGCCGCAACTTCTATGAAGAAAACACTACTGCTAGAATAGCATTTTCAATGACAGAATAGTTCATTTCATATGAAACCAATGTCCTGCTGATATAATAAATGGCTCTCTCTTTGTTGTTCTGATCCTCTTGAGCTAGGAGAGCACCCAAAGATGTGTTCCTAGTTGAGATGTATAGTATGATTACCTTCCCATGAATAGGGGGTATCAATATAGGTGGATTAGCAAGATACTGTTTAATTTGACTGAGTCCCTTGTCACATTCTTCATTCCATTCATAAGTCACACCCTTATGCAAAGTTTTAGTGAACGGTTGTGACTTGTTAGCCAATTGTGAAATGAAGCATTGAATAGATTGTAGCCTTCCCCGAAGTCCTCTCATCTGACTAATGTTCTTAGGTGGAGGCCTATCATGATAGCTTGAAATTTTTCAGGATCAACTTCTATGCCTTTAGCTGAAATGATGTAACCCAACAGTTCCCTAGAAGTGATGCCAAATGCATATTTTTTGGGATTAAGTCTAAGACTAAATTGTTCCATGTAGTCAAGTATGGGACCCAAATCTGTAAGATGATTTTTTCACTTCATGCTTTTGGCTACAGTGTCATCCACATAACCTTCAATTGTTTTATGCATCATATCATGGAAAATGGTAGTGACAGCTCTTTGATATGTTTCTCCTGTATTCTTAAGTCCAAAGGGCATGACATTCCAGAAAAAGGTGCCCCAGACACATGTGAAAGCATTCTTTTCTTGATCTTCTGGTGCAATATTTATTTGATTATAGCCAAAGAAGCCATCCATCAAGGAATACATCTCATATCCCGTTGTCATATCCACTATGATATCAATATTGGGTAGTGGGAAGTCATCTTTTGGATATGCCTTATTTAGATCCCAGAAGTCTATGCACACATGAATAGATTTATCATGTTTGGTGACTAGAACAATATTTTAAATCCACTCTGCATAGTCAATAGTCCTTATGAAACTAGCCTTAAGAAGCTTCTCTAGCTCTGCTTTGACTAAAAGTGCTACATGTGGATGCATCTTTTGAAGCTTCTATTTGACAGGCTTAATACCTAGTGCAATGGAAAGATGGTGCATGATTAGATTGGTGTCTAATCCAAGCATATCAGAGTAAGTCCATACAAATTTTATTTTCTTGCTCTAAAAGAAGCTAGTGAACTCTACCTTTTCTTTTGTAGATAATGACTGTGCTAGATGAATAATTTGTGGAGCAGCCTATGTACCCAAATTCACTAGTTGTGTCAGCTCAATCAATACTCATGATCTCTCCTAAAAATGGTTTGGAAGCATATCAAGTATCTCATCCTTGGATGCCTCAGAGAGGTTTTCACCATCAGATACATCTTTTATTTTTACTATTTTTGGCTCTGATACTACTATAATGTGGTTTTCACCATCAAAGCATCTATTTTTTCTTCTTTTAATTTTTTGACTAAGATACTTGATATCTGCCTCTGTCATGTTGACATTGCCTTCACTTGTAGAGGACATTACAGGTTCAATAGCATGGAGGTAACAGCCTAGAGTGCAATCATTCTGGAATGTTAGGACTTCATTGGATGAAGAGGGGGAGTTCTAGTATAACCATCAAAAGCACATATGAGAAATTAAAGACCTAGAGCAATCTCATCCAAAGGAGTGTTAGAATCCCTATGAGACCCCACATTAGAAGTAGAGGACAAGTTAATACTGATGGTGTTTAATTCATGCATCCTAACACTAGACCCTTCACCTACTTTGAGAGGGTTTTCAAAGGTATGCACCATGTCTATATCTTTATCATAAGTAGCATTAGACAAAGAGTCAAACTCATATTCATGTGAGTCAGTACTTGATGTGGGAATTCCATTAGCACTGGATGTATCATCTAACTCATCTTCATCTCTTGCATCATTAATGGCTTGCTAAAGTCGATCTTTTTCAAAATGCTCTTGGAAATGTGGGGGTATGTACCGTTCACCCTGAGAATTAGACTCAGCCATTTGTATTTCTCTCCATTGTTCATACATGAGTCGATACACCAAAGTGGTCTCATCAAAATCACTATCAGTCTCTATTAGGGGGATAGGTATGACAGGCTCATCCGGCTCTGCGAAGAGTGCAGAAAATTCTAAAGGAATTGGATATGGAAAAGTATCTTCATCAAATTTGGCCTCGAGATTTACATCTGGGGTAGTATTTTAAAATTTTGGTTCAGGTTCAGGTTCAGTTTCAGGTTCTAGCACAAATTTAGTTATCCCTAAGTGAAAGGGAATCTTTTTGAAGCCTAAGCCAATAGTGTCCCTTGTGCGGTGACCTATAGCTTCAATGGGTTTCAGAAAGCCATTGTCATTCATTCCTATAGGACCACTCCCTTTATAGCCGAAGTGCTTCATGATCTTGAAGGCTTCACTATATGGATCTTGTTCTAAGTCTAGAGGTGGAGTAGTCATTTTAGATGTTTCTTTCTCTTTATAGATCCAAGTTGTGATAGATCTTTCTTCATCCTCATCTTCTAAAGGTGTAGAGGCCCGTACAAAGGCACCATTATAGACTATTTGAGGAGAGTTATCAGAAGGTTTGTTACTCTCAGAACATCTCCCATAAGAGTGTGGAGATGGAGGGAAAGTAGCCAATGATAGCATAGGTTCAATTCAATATTCTCCCATGCCTGTATCCTTAAGTTTCAAAGTCTATTCCATTTCCTTTAGCTTAGCATCATAGAACTCAGTTGATTCTCTATTAGTTGGAAAAAGACTATGTGCAGATTGTGCAAGGGTATTGCAAGAATAGTTTATGTTAGTAGGCACAGTGACTTCCACTCCATGGAATGAGAACTTAATGCATTGATGATACATGGATGGGACTACCTGCATCTTATGAATCCATGGTCTCCCCAATAGTATTTTATAAGCAAGGGGAATGTCTAGAACTTGAAAAGTAACACCTCTCTCAACATGGCCAACTCAGATTGGCAACACAACTAAGCCTTGGGATTTGCATTCCTCTTCATGATAAGCTTTAATAGTAATCTTCTTGCAGGAATCTATACAATCCTCATCATAACCTAGCTAGGTAAGAAACTTAGCAGAATAGATATTGAGACCAACACCATTTTCTATGAGCACTCAGCGGACATGCTTAGGACCTATCATGACTTCTATATGAAAGGGAGTGTTATGTAGATGGCTCAAAGAGTGATCATCTTCTTCAAAGAAGGAAAAATAATGAGGTGAGGTCAAATGACCCACCATAGATTGAAACCAGTCAAGATCAAGATCTTTGGGAACATTTTCCTTGGTGAGGGCTTTATCCAAAATCTGCCTATGGGCAGGTGAGATCTTTAACAAATCAAAAATGGTGATCTAAGCATTGGTCTCTTGGAGCTGATCTAAGATGCTATAACTAGCTGAG
Source organism: Chamaecyparis obtusa (assembly GCA_027943335.1). NCBI lineage: Eukaryota > Viridiplantae > Streptophyta > Pinopsida > Cupressales > Cupressaceae > Chamaecyparis > Chamaecyparis obtusa. Next base: position 379,477 of record BSBK01004174.1, read on the forward strand.
CTAGATGTAGGGACTGATTTTGTGTTCTTGTTGGTAGGGCCAACAATAGTCTTATCCAAAGTTTGTTTCGGAGTAGATACAAGAGGATCATGACCTTTCAAAACAATCCTTCCACATGATCGAGTAACAATATTGGCACAATCTTGAGGTTGTTTAGATTCAGAGGAATGAGACGTGGAACTATACAAGATGAAAGGAGTCTTAAGTTTGGGAGTATCGTCACTCCCCTTAATAGTAATCACATCACAATACTCAACCTCAACAAGTTTGATCATACCAATGACATTTTCATCATTAGTGTACGTGTAATTGACCTTAGCATTGGTATTCTTAGTCTTTGAAGATTCACCCTTCTCATGAGGAGGGAAGGGATCCTTAAATGCATGATGGTCTGAATTCTTTTTATGGCCACCCACAACAATGTCACCACTATCAATCAAATCTTGGACCTTATGTTTTATGTAAAGACAAGTAGAAGTCTTGTGACCCTTATTTTGGTGATAGTCATAGTATGTGTTGTCATTCCACCAATGAGGTCATGGTTTTGGGTCATAGAGATGCTTTTCCAAAGGAGTGAGTATCTAATTCTGCACAAGAGTTTTATAGACCACATCAAGAGGTTCTCCCAAGGAAGTGAATTCACACTTGGGTCGAGAGGCCCAAGGTTTGTTTCTAGAAAACCTTGAAGGTTGCTGATTTTCCACCAAAAGATTTTTAGTGGCTTTGATTTGCCTATATGCTAGAAGAGAGATTGAAAATAGGCTTAGCAAGCTTCAGGGTCACATTGTTGACCACTCCATCATTCACAATGTCTCTATTCTTGTTGACAAACTTCCCTTTATCATTTTTGAGGAGGAAGATCTTTTTTTGTTGTCCTTGTTCAAAGCCAATTCCCCTTTCTTGATCATAAAGGCCTCTATTCACCCTTCTTGTTTAATCATGCTATCAAAGGTTAGGGGACCTTGTAATTGCAATTGGTATCCAAATTCTAGGACAAGATTGTCCAAAAAGATGTCAAGTCTCTCGGACTCTGGTAGCTTGTGAGGACACTTCGTACATAATTGTCTCCACCTTTGGAGAAACATTAGAAAAGGTTCCACTTGTTACTGTTTCAAATTGAAAAGATCCCAGATGTTGACTGAATGTTGAATATTATGCAAGTAATGTTGGAGAAAAAGATTAGCCATTTCATCAAAATTTTTAATGCTAGTAGGAAATCAAAAAAACCACTCCATAGCTGGTCCACCCAAGCTACGAGGAAATAGGCATATAGGATATGTCTGATCGTGCATGAATTCCATTGATAAAGTGCCAAAATCCCTTAAGTGATCTTGGGGATCAGTGGTACCCAAGTATTTGTCATATTTAGGGAGCTCTACACCTTTGGGAAAAGGTGGCATGTGAAGACTCTTCTCAAAGGGGAAAGGACACATGCTTTCCATTGTGAATTGTTGTGTAGGTTTGTCCTTATTCTTCGCAAGTTGGCTAATCTGATCTTGCATGTCTCAGACCATCTTTTTTAACTTAGCGGTCTTAGTTTATTCTTCTTTGGCCACAGGCATTTCAACTTGATAGTCTGGGGGTAATTTGTCGCCTTGTCTAGCCAACTCTAGAAAGTATTTTTCCTTCTCCTCTAGGAGGATCTCCATCATCTTAATAAGACCCTTGTTTTCTTTCACAATGTCTATGTCATTTTGAGTTATTGTGTCATCATCATCATTGCTGAGAATCTCATAAATTCTTAGGACTTGATCTTGACTTTGGTCATAAGGAGGAGGATGATAGTGATACACTAGTTGACCACCTTGAGCTTTATTTTGATCTTGGTGTTGATTCTAATAATTTTGGGATTATTCATTACGTTGATCATTTCAAGGTTGACCATGACATTAGTGATTGGAAGATTGACCATGATGCTGGTTGTTTTGAGATTGATCATAAGTTTGGTTGTATTTGCCTGGTTAGAAGTTGAATGGATCTCCCATCTTGTCATAGGACTGTGCAGCAAATGAAGACTCGGTAAAATAATATGAACAATGCTGAAAGGGCACAACTAAGGTAACTTTTGGTGTGTGAATAGGATCAAGAGGTTCAATAGGTTCAAATGAATCAATATCATCAACAAGGTTGATATGTTCAATGATAGGACTAGTCTGACAAAGTGGTCTTCCAAAGTTATGAAACAATGAGTTGTTTTGGAAGAATGAGTTGTCTTGTTCTTGAAATGAGAAACTAGGTTGCGCTTGAAAAAATAGATTAAAACACTCTTGAAATAGTGGAGGTGATGATTGAGATGGGCTATCTTTTAAAGTACTCAACGAAGAACTTGAGGATCCCTCACAATGTTGAAATTGCACAATAGGTTTGGGACAACTTGTTTCCTAATTACGAGATCTACCTCTACCTTGACCAGTATTATGAATGGGGTAAGTGTTGCCACGTCTAGTCGTAAAAGTCATAGATGAAGATTGAAACAAGAGAGGACTTGGGATAATGCTAAAACTCTATCTCTAGGAATAACAAAAAGGAGATAAAGGATAGAACAACCAAGATGTGAGATGAACCCGACCTGAATCATCAAGAGTATGGCTAGAACAACCAAGATAAGACTATCCCAACGTGAGGTACAAAAGAACAAAAGATGAGTCAAATAGCAAGGAGACAATACAAGTTTAAGAAAAATTGATCGGTTTGCAGCTCGAGACACTCAGTTTTAGATAGTCAATGACAGGAAAACATGCAAATAGACCTGAGACAAAAATTAGATTAGGTAAAAAGTTGACTAGTCAAGGGGAATAAGCTCACTATTTTGAAATCTGGGTAGAGGTTCATGCGAGAAAGTACTAGGCTATGTGAGAGAATGTCAAACTTCACATGAGAGAATGAAATATCGTGCAAGGAAATGCTCTAGACAATGAAATTTCGCACAGGAAAGAACCAAAGTTTGATAGTTCAACACAATTTTTGAGATAAAAAGTCAAGTTCTGAGACACAGCCTGAACTATTCTCTGACATAATTTTGATTTTTTTGAATAGTTTGAAGGATAGTTTAATCAAAAATCTTAGTTTGAATGTTTCAAGTGTTAGAATAACTAAGAGGGGGGATGAATCAGTTATCCAGTGTCCCAAAACAAAATGTATAATCCAAAACAAATTCTTCAACTTTTGCTACTCGGTAAACATAAAATACTTTCACTGTCTATGTTTTTACCAATTGTCAGTTTAAAACTTAGAGTAGTTATCGATCAAATCTAACATGTAATATACAAAGTATGATAACAAAAAAATATCACAATCAACACCTAACACAAGAGATTTAACGTGGAAACCCTGTGAAGGGAAAAACCACCTGAGACTTGAAACCCAAAAATGTTCACTCTTCTGAAGTGAGGTCGGTGAAGACCGAACCCTGTTAAAGGTTTACAAACACACTATTAGGTGTGACCTTGTTAGAGGGTTTTAGACCAGAAGTTATCATCCAACCAGTAGTCAATCTGGGGTTGATAGGATAACAATGTTTACTCTATGAATGAGACATCAAAAAGACTTTCTTAGTCCACTCAATTAAGAGATTTGACTATTTATAATGGTTAAATATGTAATAGTAGATGATCTCCCTTGAAACAACTTCAATTTCAATTTACAGATCAATATTCAACTCTTTCAAATCTTTCTGATCAATATATCACTTCAAATTCAATACTATATCAACTTACTGTCCATCAGTAATTACTCTCTATAGCTTGGTAATTGTTATGCAGTTTGGTTCTCACTAACTAGTATGATCAGAATGCATGAAGAATCCTTCATGTGATAATTCTGTAGTATCTTCTTCCTCTGGTGACTCCTCAACAATGAAACCAATGTCTCTTATGTAGATGAGTAAATCATTTTCTTTTTGTCCATTAGATTTTGCCGCTCTAACATTCTTCGACTGATGTATTGTAACACATTTCAATCTTCTCCATTAGATCTTTCTTGAATTATGTTAGCCATCGATCTTCATAACAAACCTTATCTGTTACCTCAATTTCATACACTTTACAGTTCATCACTTTATTAGCTAAACTGATCATTTAATTCCTTTCTATTTTTCTTGGTTAACAAAGAAATGCGTTGGTGAACACAAGCTTGGTTAACACTATGCTCGGTATACACCACACTCTGTCGGTGTATACTAGAATGCTTTATTTACTGATAACACTACTTTGTGTCTTTCAGCTCTATTCTTCATCATAGATTAATGCAACATAATAAAGTCGATATCATCAAGTCATAGATTCATCATCAAGTTACTCAGTGTATTCCTTATGCTCATCTAATATATACATCTTCCTCATGTAGATATTTATGTTCTTCATCTCTTTCACCTTTCTTCAGATGTGTCGGTATAGTAACTTACAAGATAAGTACTATCAAGCTAGTTGACATCAATGACAACATAATACTAATTTAATCATCTTGCATATCTAATCAGCAACTCCTCAATGATCTTAAATCATAGATTCTTCATTCAGTGTTCTAAATCAGTTGTAGTTCATCAATCTCTCCCTTTGGCATTGATGGCAACTCAAGTAATATGAAGTGTACCATACACATACCAAACATATATAAAACAACTATGTTAACAAATGTGTTGCTAAGCTCATACAACATTAATATTTTTAATCACTACGTTCATGTTTATGTTCTCTATAATCGATCTTCAGTGTTCTATTTGTTTCAGATTATCTCTCCCTTAGATAGTTCTCATTGGTGCATATTGTTTCATATTATTTATCACTCCCTTTGACAATATTGCCAAAGAAACAAATAAATAATCAGCTCTATAGTAGCTAAGTAACTCTCTATTGTCCAATACATTCTCTATATCTTTGTATACTGATATCCCAATCTGTTTCAGTTCTTCAAACTTAATCACAACCTTGAACATTATCCAAAGTGTGAACTATGCTACATCAACATGTGTGATCTTCTAATAAGTGTAAGCTGATGCAACATCTAGATCACATTAGTGACCGATAGATAGAGGACGGACCCCAAGTCTAGTCCTCAAATATTCAAATGTGTCCTTTGGTAGAGGCTTTGTAAAGATATCTGCAAGTTGTTCTTTAAATGTAACAAATTCTAACTTCACTTGCTTATCTTGTGCTTGTTCTCTTAATTAGTGATACTTAATTGATATATGCTTTGTCTTAGAGTGCATCACTAGATTCTTTGAAATATTGATAGCACTTGTGTTATCACAGTATATAATCACCGGGTCAGTGATTACCTCATTCATTCCTTCCAACACTTGCTTGATATATGCAATGTTTGAGCAATTAGTAGCAGCAACAACATACTCTGCTTCAGCTGTAGACTGAGAAATACAAGCTTTATTTTTACTTGTCCAAGTTACAAGTCTCTCTCCAAAGAAGAATTCTCCTCCAGTGGTGCTTTTTATGTCATCAACATTTCCAGCCCAATCAGCATCGGTATAGACCATCAGTTCAAACTTACCTTCCTTAGGATACCATAAACCATAATCCTCTATCTTTTTTAGGTATCTTAAGATCCTTTTAGTAGAAATCATGTGTGATTCTCTAGGATTAGCAGAAAATCTAGTAACAATTCCCATAGCATGTGTTATATCTAGTCTACTGTGAACTACATACATTAGCTTACCAATCATGGATCGGTAAACTATCTGGTTTACCTCTGTAGTTTCATCTTCTTTAGTTAGTTTACATCCAGTGGCCATCAATGTTCCCATAGGTTTAGAATCTTCCATGCCAAATGTCTTCAAGACTTCCTTTATGTACTTAGACTATGTGATGAATATCCCATCACTCTGTTGAATCACTTGTAGTCCTAGAAAGAATTTAATCTCTCCGAACATAGACATTTCAAATTCATTTCTCATGTCATCAGCAAAATATTTACATACATGATCTTGACCTCCAAAAATAATATCATCAACAAAAATTTCAGCAATAAGAATAGTGTCATCAGTATCACCTTTCATGTACAAATTGTTGTTTTCACTAGTTCTTACAAATCCAATACTTAATAGGTAAGTATGCAGCCTTTCATACCAGGCTCTTGGTGCTTGCTTCAAACCATATAAAGCTTTGTGCAATCGACATACCATGTTTCTATTGTCTGGATCAATGAATCCTTCAAGTTGTTCTATGTAGACCTCTTCTTCAAGTATACCATTCAGAAATGTTGACTTCACATCCATTTGATAAACCTTAAATTTCTTGTGTGCAACATATGCAAGTAGCATTCTAACTCCTTCCAATCTAGCAACAGGTGCAAATGTCTTACCATAGTCAATTCCTTCTTCCTATGCATATCCCTTGCATACCAATCTCACTTTATTTCTTGTCACTTCACCATTTTCATTCAGTTTGCTCCTGAATATCCATTTAGTACCGATAACATTTTTATCTTTAGGTCAGGGTACTAAGGACCAAGTTTTGTTCTTATCTATTTGTTCTATTTCGTCTTTCATTGCATTAACCCATTCTTCATTCTCTAATGGAACTTTCACATTTTTTGGTTCAAATTCACAAACTAGACATGTACCTTATCTTGCTCTGCTTCTTGTCTGCATGCCAGCTTGTCTGTCTCCAATAATTTGTGTCTTAGGATGATGTCTTCTGACAAAACTATCCAATACTCAATTTCTCATTTCTTGTTCATCTTGTTTAGGTTAATGTTCTTGCTGGGTAGCTCCATCTTGTTTGTCGGTTTCCCTTTCTTGTTCCTCGAGGTTATTTTCCTGTTGACCAATTATCATAGGTTGCGACTTAGATAGATAGTCAGGAAGTTCAATGTAAGTGAATCTACCATAGTCTTCTGGTTCCTTTCTTTCCTTTATGTTTTTGTCATCATTCTCATCAACACGAACATTAGTACTTTCAATTATCTTATTGTAACCTTATTCAGACATTTGTATGCTTTACTCTTAGTAGAATATCCTAAGAATGTTCCTTCATCACCTTTAGAATCAAATTTCTCATTTCTCTCATCTTTTAGAATAAAACATTTGCCTCCAAAAAAGTTGAAATAACTTACAGTAGGTTTGTGTCCAAACCATAGCTCATAAGGTGTCTAGTTGGTGTCCTTCTTTAGTTGTACTCGGTTAAGCACATATACAGTTGTACTAACAGCTTCCCTCCAATATGTCTGAGAAATATTCTTTTGCAGCATTAGTGTCCTTGCATAGTCAATGATTGACTTGTTCCTTCTTTCAGCAATCCCATTCTATTGAGGTGTTCTCGATGCAAAGACCTGTCTTTTGATACCATGCTCATTATAGAAATTAGTAAATTCATCAAAGATAAATTCACCTCCTCTATCAGATCTTAAGCATTTTAATTCTTTTCCAGTCTCTTTTTCTACCTTTTCCTTATGACACTTAAACATCTTAAATCCTTCAGATTTTTCTTTTAAGAACATAACTGTCATTAGTTTAGTATAGTCATCAACAAAAAGAATAAATTATCTATCACCATAATAACTCTAAGTTCTCATAGGACCATATAGGTCAGTATGAACCAACTCAAGTATCTTCTTTGTTGAGTACTCTTTTCTTTTAAAACTAGACTTAGTCATTTTACCTTTCTGACATTCATGACACATAGCATGATCCAGTTTTGATAAGTTGGGCAACCCTCTAACTCTTTTCCTCTTACTAATCTTGATCATGTTATCAAAATTCACATGACATAACCTTTTATGCCACAACCATGCATCTTCATCCTTCATTAATAAACAAGAAGACTGATCTATATCAAGATAAAATAAATTACCTATGGATTGTGTACCGGTTCCAACAAGTCTTCCTCCATCATCATAGATTCTTACCTTTCTACTCTCAAAAGCAAGTTGGTGGCCTGAGTTATTCAGTTGTGCCACACTTAACAAATTATAGTTCAGTCCATCTACCCAGTATGCATTTTCACATTTTATTCTATCATTAATCATCAGTGAACCTTTACCTCTTACGATACAGGGTGCATCATTTCCCATCCTTATAGATCCTCCATCATATTCATCAAGTAGATCAAATTTCTCTATATCACCAGTCATATGATGTGTACAACCACTATTTATGATCTATGTATTATTTCTGCTTACTTTAGAGATCAGTGATGTTTCTTCATGTTTCTCTTCTTCCTCTAAATCATCTTTCATAGAAAAAATACTACTTCTACATCATCATCAGTGTCAGATTCAAATTCAAATTCTTTGGCTATGTAACATACCTTTTTCCCTTTGTCATAGCTATCTCAGTTATCTCTGTTGTTGTGTCAGTAGCCTCTTTTGACTCTTCTCCCATAGCTTCCTTCGAATCAATCTTTGGATCTATCATCATCTTTCTTATTTAGACATCTAGAAGTGATGTGGCCTACTTATTTACAATTAAAGCATGTCAAAGGTAGCTTACCTCTATACCTTCCTTTACCTTTGGGTAATCTTCTGGCCATAAGAGCTTCAAGCTCATCAAGTTCATCGTCAGTACCACTATCACTATCATTATTCTTACTATTCCTACTACTAGAATTACCAATCTTCAAAGAGGACATGAAAGTAGATTCAATACAAGGTACAACACTATTTTTAAAGTTATTCAATTCAAAGGTTGTAAGCTTACTGATTAGAGTGTCAAGAGTAAGGTTGGATGTAGCCCTTGTTTCATGAATTGCAGAGATCCTGATCGCATAAATTGGCAGCAAAGTTATGAGAATCTTGCTTATCATTGTTTCATCCTCAATAACTCCATCAGATGCTCTAATAGCATGTACTACCTATTTTAGTCTATTTGTGTATTGCACAATGTTCTCACCTTCTTTCATCTTCATATCATCAATCGACCTCTTAAGCTTTCTGCTCTAGCTCTCTTAACATTCACATCTCCATTGTATATTTGAGTCAGTTTATCCCACATGGCTTTGGTAGTTGTGCATCCCTTAATGTCTTAAAATTCAGCATCAATACAGGTAGCAGCAAGTTCCATCATAGTAATATTATGTTCATGCATTTCCTTTAGTTGATCAAGTGTCAGGGGACCTGGCGTCAATTCAATGTAGACATTCTTCATCAGTTCTAGTGTAGAATTCCCAATTCTAGATATGTACAACTTTATTTGGCTCTGCCATACTGTGAAGTTCTCTTTGTTCAGCTTTGGATCTTCCCTCTTATACATCTTGAGACCTTTTTGATGGAGTCCTTAAAACTCTGTTCTAAGCAACCATAGCTCTGATACCAATTGTTAGAATATCTGAGAGGGGGGTGAATCAGTTATCCAGTGTCCCAAAACAAAATGTATAATCCAAAACAAATTCTTCAACTTCTGCTACTTGGTAAACATAAAATACTTTCACTATCTGTGTTTTTACCGATTGTTAGTTTAAAACTTATAATAGTTACCAATCAAATCTAACATGTAATATGCAAAGTATGATAACAAACAAATATCATAATCAACACATAACATAAGAGATTTAACACAGAAACCCTACGAAGGGAAAAACCACCTGGGACCGGCAACCCAAAAATGTTCACTCTTCTAAAGTGAGGTCAGTGAAGACCCAACCCTATTAAAGGTTTACAAATACACTATTAGGTGTGACCTTGTTAGAGGATTTTAGACCAGAAGTTATCATCCAACCAACAGTCACTCTGGGGTTGACAGGATAACAATGTTCACTCTATGAATGAGACATCAAAAAGACTTTCTTAGTCCACTTGATTAAGAGATTTGATTGTGTACAATGGTTAAATATGTAATAGTAGATGATCTGCCTTGAAACAACTTCAATTGTAGTTTATAGATGAATGTTCAGCTCATTCAAATCTTTCTAATCAATATATCACTTCAGATTCAATACTATATCAACTTACTATCCATCGGTAATTACTCTTTGTAGCTTAGTAATTGTTCTACAGTTTGGATCTCACTAACCAGTATGATCAAAATGCATGAAAACCCCTTCACACGATAATTCTATAGTATCTTCTTCCTCTAGCATCTCCTCAACAATGAAAGCAATGTATCTTATATAGACGAGTAAATCATTTTCTTTTTGTCCATCAGATTTTTTAGCTTAATTTTATTCATTTATTTTGCCACTCTAACCTTCTTTGACTAATGTGTCAGTAACATGTTTCAATCTGCTCCATTAGATCTTTCTTGAATTATATTATCCATCGATCTTCATAACAAATCTTATCTATTACCTCAATTTCATACACTTTACAGCTCATCACTTTATCATCTAAACTGATCATTTAATTCCTTTTTGTTTTGCTTGGTTAAAAAATAAATGTGTCAGTGAACACAAGCTTGGTTAACACTACGCTCAATATACACTACACTTCATCGGTGTATACTGGAATGCTTTATTTACCGACAACACTGCTTCATGTCTTTCAGCTCTATTCTTCATCATAGATGAATGCAACATAATAAAGTCAATATCATCAAGTCATAGAATCATCAACAAGTTACTCAGTGTATTCCTTATCCTCATCTGATATATACATCTTCCTCATGTAGATATTTCGATTCTTCATCTCTTTCACCTTTCTTTAGATGCGTCGATATAGTAACTTACAAGATAAGTACTGTCAAGCTAGTTGACATCAATGGCAACATAATACTGATTTAATCATCTTGCATATCTAATTAGCAACTCCTTAGTGATCTGAAATCATAGATTCTTCATTCAATGTTCTAAATCAGTTGTAGTTCATCATCAAGCATTTGTTTACAACCATGAAGGTTGAAAACAAGCAAAGGTGACACAAGAAGTAGTCACAAATAGACCTACCAAGGATAAAGAAACTTGGCATTATCATGGGAGTCTTTGTTTAATCATGATGCACAAGTTTAAGACTCGATAAAAAACACATAGTTATCCCTAAAAAAAATGGCGAGAAGACAAAATCTGTGCCTCACTGCTTATGTGCATGCATTCACCTCACATAGCCATGTCACCCCCTAGAGGGCACCCGTATTTTTGGTGTTTCCAAGGACTTAATAGTATATTTTCAAAGGTTACCCTTGAACTAGGGGCCAGTGTCATATACCACCTTCAAACATCTAGGTTCATGCCTATGGTGAGAATCTACAGGAGAGATTCTTCCCCCTCCCTGGGCAAAGATTATGTCTCCTTTCGGAGGTGATCTGAGTAGGAAACTAAGTAAGGAAAGTTTTTAGTGGGCTTTGATTTACACTAACCTTTGGTGCCCCTGATATAGGGCTAGGGCCTCACAGCCACACCAACACTCGAAAGTCATACACCCCCGCAAGCGGGGCTAGGAGCGGCGCCGCTTAGTACAATAGACAGAACCTTCTCAAGATGATAGTAGAAATCAAGAGAAGGAAGTTAACATGGTTTTGGAGTCTTTAGACTCAACAAAACATTCTTTATTATAGTGAGGTGGAATCACTGGCAATAGGTGTGTACTCACTTGGGTCATTCCTGGAGGTTCAACTTCTGGCAAGCCCTCTAAAGGTGACACAACTTGGCTTGGATTCGAGGGTCAGATTTTTAGATTCTCTCAAAGAGAGAAGAGCATAATTCTCTACCTCTTCACCTTACCCAAACACATCTTCAGTTTACCCAAACACATCAAGCATATTCATCACCGAGCTAGTTTCACTCCACCAAATCCATAAGCTTTTGGGTTTATGGTTCTCTCAAAGAGAAAAGATCATAATCCCCTAACAAGTAGATGTGCTAAAGATTCACTACCTTACTTTTCTTCCCTAGGTATCCATCATTCTAGCAACATCTAGGTCTTGGTTTCATTCATGGGCATCACTTCCATGTAATGAAGAGCCTATTCCCCTACTTTTCTATTAGGACCCTTAAGAAATTTTAACAAAGCCCTAATTAGACTATGTGAATGAAAAATAGTAAATAAGGACAACATTTTAAATAATCTTAGACAACCGTCCTGCAAGCAAATTGTTAGCAAGTTTTTATGATCTTCGACAAGTGACCTGCAGACCACTATTATGCTATAGCAGAAATCAGAAATAAAAAATAAAAATAAACAACAAAAAGTAAATGTCAAGAAAAATAACAATAAATTGCAGAATCGGGAAAATTTAAATGACTGATAGAAAAACTTCACGTGAGGAAGTATAGCATTGTGCACAAGAAAGTATAGGTACCTGCATGACAGAATGTTTCCTCACGTTATAGAATGCTATTGGGAGAAAAACTTTGCATGGCACACTCTGAAATTTCACGCAAAATTCCATACATAGTGAAGTATAGACACATGGCAGAGTTCAAATTCATTATCAGAAAAATTTTGAGAGTGAGGCTAGACATGAATTTTCTACCCCACGGTGGGTGCCAGAATGTTTACAGCTGAATGTGGACCTCTACTCCAGCCATATACACAACATAGTCATTTCTCGATCATCGAATCATGAAGATAAGTATGAATTACTCAATTCACAAGATTCTATTGATTTGACCTATTGCCTCCTAATTAGTTGGGGTGTTTGAATTTCTCTCAGAATGAGAGTCAACAACAAAAAGACCAAACTAAGACGAAGGATTTTTGAAATCTTGAAAGATAAACAAATTGCAATTATTATAAGAATGAGGTGCAATTAATCTAAAAATGAAGTGCGGATTTTACTATAAGAACTTGAAAAAGATATGAGAATTAAGCTAATAACAATAAGAAAATTACACTAATATGAGAATGCAATTAACTAGAAATGGAAATTGATCTAATGAGCAATAAAAGCTTGAAAATATGAAAATTGAGACTAAATTTGACTATAGTTTAGATACTCTCACAATTGCCTTTTTTTCAAATGAGGAAGAAGGTTCATAATATAGACAAGCCTGGAGAGAGGATGAAGAGTTTCTTGAAATGAAACGGTTGACTCTTGATTCCTAATTGAGACAAATATTGAGGAATTACTTAATTAAAAGAATGAATTATTGCCACATATGGGTGACCCTTCTATTAATTTGAATTATTAAATCCAAATAAGATAATCCATTCAAATAACTAAATAATATTAATTCCTTTTTTTATGTGTATTAGCTAAAGGGGGTGAGTTTAATTTAATTTAAAGCACTTAGGACTTTAGAATTAAATTAATTTATCATAGGGATTATTTAGCTAATAAATTTGAATACTTACGAATTAATTATAGTGCGAGATTAATGCAATTTAGGGTTTTTTGCAATTGACACCAAGTCAAATAAAGTTAGGTAGGAGAGAGAAAATTGCCTAATAAAATAGGACTTGAATGATGTAAAATTGAAGAAAATGCACCAAAATTGATTGAAATTATAAGGTGCCAATTTTGGGGTATTACACTAGTTCCCATTGGGGTTTTCCTTTGGCCAAGGTTTCCCCGTAAACATATCTTATGTTATGTGTTATGGTTTATTACTTCATTGGCTTTACTATTCATTTTAGTATTTAAGTAATTGAATTAAGTTTCAAGCATCAGAAATTAATTATAGAACACTGATTCACCCCGCCCCCTCTTAGTGTTTCCATTCCTAACAAACTTCACTATAGTAGTTGATGTAATTATGTTTCTATGGGTGTCATAATGATGGCATGTAAGTTGGTGAAAGAAAATGTGCAATACAATTTGTGTGAAGTACTCAAACAATAATTATTATATTATGATAGACAAATTAAGAAAGATAAGTCAAAATAATTCAGATTTGGGTCATTTTTCTTGCATATTTTTTTTCATATAATCACAGGTTCCCCAATATACATCCTAATGCATGGAACAGTGATGGACCACAACTACACAAATTAGAAAGTATTACAAAATGAATGACAAAAAATGGGTAGATGGAGAACTCTTTGGGATGTTTAAGGTATTACAAAGGGAAATGAAAGAAAGAAATAGGATCCCTAATGAAACAATAGTGAAATGAAAAGACACAATCTGCTTCATGGTAGAAACTAACTGTGCATGCTTCAAAGTAGTCACTCCCAGAACAAAATGGTGCTATCCTATGGGATATGAGGTGAGTGCAGAGGTTCTTACTATTCAAGTATAGCACATCCTATCTAGTGATGTTAACCGCAATGAGAAAAGATAGGGTACACAAAAAGAGAAATCCAACAAAGTAAGGGGAAGAATTGTCAAGAACAAAGGGAACAAGGAAGGTTGAGAAAGTAATAGAAGACATCGCTACAAAAAAAGGTATCAATAAGGAAGAGATAAAGGAATTTTATGAAAAAGGATATCTGATATTTCAAAGGTGGTCAGTATTTACCATGCAACCCTTCCACCTCCAATGGTTGAAGATGTTCTAAAATCATCCCTATATGTGGTCACGATAATCGAGAATGCTCTTTCTCTACCTAGAATATATTCTCACAAACCAAGTGTGGTTAAAATAGAAGTATATACCTTTGTGAGGACAATAAGGTCCTCTAATACCAAACATAAGTCACCTTCCAGAAGGTAGAAGGTAGAAGTGAAGAAGAAAGAAGAGAAAAACAAATTAGCACCAAAGCACCTATTGAAACTTGATCTACCTATCTTGGAAAAAAAGGATCATTACTGAAGGTAAGTTAAACTCACTATGTAGATATTTTGAAAGGTATAATGATAGTGACAAGATTGAAATACAAGACATGGTGATAAATCACATGTTGGCTTTAAAAAAATAACCTAATTGAATTGGAAGGTAGTATCCCTAAGGAGTTTTATAATAGTTTGGAAGTGAGTAAACAAATAGCTCTAGAAGAAGATAATAAGATGAGGTCAAAAATAAATGAGGACATGCATCTTGTTATCTCTCATAAAGAGATAGAGAGACTACTCAATTAGTTGAAGGCATATCTAGGAACTAAATCCAAATTGAACAAACTAATGGCCAAAAAATATGATGAAGTTGAAGAAGAAACACAAAAGGAAATTGATAGATTATTTTTGGGTGAAGACCCTTCTGTGGTGGCTAAGAAAATAGAAAGTGTTAAACCCAAAGACATTAACATTTATAAATCATCTAGAACTAAAAAGGAATGAACCATTTATGAGGATTATATAAACTAATTCTACAACAATGTGCAGTAACTAGAATTATTTATGGAAGGTATATAAAAGAGGAAGAAATGAGTGAAATATGGAAGAAATGAGTGAAGAAATAGATAAAGGGAAGAAATATATAAAAGTTGGAACTATTACTAAGAAAGAAACAAAAGAGTCTATTTTTGTCCCTACTCCTACTAAGGAGTTATTCACTTATTCAACACAATTGGTGGCAAGCGACAAAAAGTGTGCAATCACAAATGTTGATGACATGAAGGAGGATGCACTCATGAAGTTGTACCTTATGCCCTTTTTAAAGGCTAAGGAAGGATTATAATATAAGACATAAAATAAGACAAAGGTACTTGACAGAGAAGAAGATAAAATCAATAAATTGCTACCCATACCTTTCACCTTTTATGAAAATGATGCAGTAGATAATTTGAACAAAGTCCTTGATGACTTTGATTCTCACTTTGTCTCATTGGAAGAGGCCGTAACAACTGATACTAAAAGAGAATACATGGTAAAGAAAGTTGAAGAGGTACATAAGTCTACTAGATGGGACTTAGGTATACTATGTACTATTATTGCTAAAGTTAAGTCTTGCATAAAGCATGGGAAGAAGTTATATAGTTATTTTATAAATCCTTTTGAACACATGAAGATAATTGAAGACATAACTAAAAATGATGAGAAGACATTGGATGAACTAGTAAATAATTATGGATCCTCCTCACAAACTATTATAGATTCAAGGAAAAGAAATTATCCATACTATTGGATAAAATAATTATGCTTGAAGTTGAAAAAGGAAGAGTGTTGGGGATATTTGGAGTGTTGAGGAGTCTAATTACTCTGAAATTCATAATTGGAGAAAAAAACCTTGAGGATGTGGAGATAGTAAAGAAGTATCTTGATGTAGTCATACCAACATGATGCAGGGACATCCTCAGTTCCTGAAGATTCTCGCATTCTCGGTAACTGTCTGGTGGGGCTCAGTTACTTGACAGGTGATCTTGGTAGAAGGCTGGAGTTTCTCAATCCTTGGTGATAGTTCTTGGTGAAAGTTTGTTTGGCTTCACCGATGGAGCTCGGTGGTCATGGTAAAGCTTCTCGATTGGAAGTAACGACGGAGCTCAGAGGATGATGGTCACTCGGTGCCTGGTTACCGATGGGGAATCAGTAGTTCTAGCGCTCGATGTTTAGTTACCGATGGGGTCTCAGTGTTGTTTATTGGTGCTCAATGTTCTTGTTGACTGACTTGGTTATTTAGATGAATCATCCTGGCCGACTGGAGCATTTAATTTGGGTCACATTCCTCAAGTTATAGATTGACCGTTGGACATGTCCGGACCTAGATCTAGCATGTTGCATTCTCCTATGTGGATCTGGATGCCGACTTGATGAATTAAATATTTGTAAGGCTATTTATGAGCCGACTGTGGTTGCATTTAATATTTGTTAGGAGGAGTTAATGGTTTCATCCAGCTAGCTTGTGGGTGATGATTAGTATTTAAGGGGTGTTTTGGTAGATGTTTTAGGGAAAATCTAGGGTAGTTAGAGTAGAGATTTAGAATAAAATTAGATCTAGATATAAGGTAGTAGAGTTAGTAGCTTGCGAGCTTAGGAACAAGAAGATTGCTTGGTGGCTTGTGAGCACAAGTTTAGATCTTTCTTGGAGTGCCTACCAGTATCATGTTGTGTTACAAACTTCGACTAGCTAAGAAGTGTGTTGGATCCTATGTGATCTTGTAGAACTATTTCTTTCTTTATAATTGGCCGTAACCAAGAAGGCCTTACAACCCGACACATTGCATGCAATTAGTTAGTTGATGAATAAAGATATCTTTTTTCTTTCAGATCTGGTTTTGGTGTTGTGTTATTCTATTGTGTTGGTGTTGGCCCCAAGTTTGGACAATTCTTAATTGGATCTTCCATCCTTGACTGGATCAAGTGGTATCAGAGCTTTGTTGATCTTGTTTGGAGAAAGGTTGGCAAAAAGATTTTGTGCAATCTAAGTTGCAGATCTGGAGCACTGAACTTGTGGAATCTTTCCCTAGTTGTTCATGCAAGGTGGTAGGTTTCAATGTAACTTGCATACAACTTGGAGGTTGTCACAAGGTGGTCGACATTGGGTTTATTGCGGAGGGTTTTTGAATATTTTTGGAGATCTCTCCAAGAGGATTGAACCCTAGTGTGATTGTCAATCTCTATGATGTGGTGGAAGAAAAGATTTCTGAAAGGTTTTCTCAGTGGGAAACGGATGTTTTGAGCTGTGTGGAGAACCAGGTTGATGGCCTTGTGAAGGAAACTATTTTTGAGCTTTGTAGAGCTTACCGGAGTTGGAGCATGCCTATCAAGAGGAAAGTTGTTTGGCCTATTAGAAGATTGGTTTGAGAGAGAAGACATGCGGAGGTATGTGAAGTTGGTTTTGATGGTCAGTTGGTGGATTCTACCATGAAACCTGTAGAGCAACTTGTGGTTGTTACTGAGTTACCTATGCTTACTAATGATGTTGTTGACCTTGTTGAGGCTGCTGAGGAGATTTGTTTTCATGTTCAGTCAATTGTGCCTGACATGGAAATTGTAGAGCATCTGCTTGTGCTTGATCAGACTACTATTAGTGAAGAGTTACATGTTGCTAAACACCTTTGTGATGATGGTGTTGTTGAATTGTTTTTGTTCAGTAATGAGGTGCAGATGTTGTTTGTTGATTGTAGACTTGAGTCACTCATTGGCAGTAATAAGTCTTGCGATGAGATTATGAGATGGGATTCTAACTTGATAATTGGTGATCAGTTCAATCCTCGGTTTGTTCTAGATGTTGAACATGCTAACTGGTTGGTGGCAGATCAGTTAAGGAGGACTTGGTTGATAGACTTGAGCATTTTCCTGGCTTTGTGGATTGACAAGCCTTGTGTGAAGATGAAGTGGATAGAGGATTTTCTTGAAGGAGTAAAGTGTGGGACACACTTTCTTATTTACCCTGGGTATCTGATGCAGGGGCATCTTTGGTTCCTAAAGATTCTGGTAGTCTCAGTAACTATCTGGTGGGGCTCAGTTACTTGGCAAGTGATCTCGATAGAAGGCTAGAGTTTCTTGGTCCTTGGTGATAGTTCTCAATTGAAGTTTGTTTGGCTTCACCAGTGGAGCTCAGTGGTCATGGTAAAGGTTCTCAGTTGGAAGTACCGACCCAGCTCAGTGGATGATGGTCACTCAATGTTCCTAGTGCTCAGTGCTTGGTTACTGACGAGGACTCAGTGGTTCTGGTGCTCGGTGTTTGGTTACCAACGGGGTCTCGATGTTTCTTACTGGCACTTGGTGTTCTTGCTAACCAACTTGGTTGTTTGGATGAATCCTCGTGGCCAACTAGTGCATTTAATTTGGGTCACATTCCTCAAGTTATGGATTGATCATTGGACATGTGGGGATCTAGATCTAGCGTGTTACATTCTCCTGTGTGGATCTAGAGGCCGACTTGATGAATTATATATTTTTAAGGCTATTTGTGAGCCAACTGTGGTTGCATTTAATATTTGTTAGGAGGAGTTAATGGTTTCATCTAGCCGACTTATGGCCGATGATTAGTATTTAAGGGGTGTTTTGGTAGATGTTTTAGGGCAGATCTGGGGTAGTTAGAGCAGAGATCTAGAATCAGATTAGATCTGGATAGAAGGTAGTAGAGTTGCTAGCTTGCAAGATTAGGAACAAGAAGATTTCTTGGTGACTTGCAAGCATAATTTTAGATCTTTCTTGAGTGCCTACCAGTGTCCTGTTGTGCTACAGACCTAGACTAGCTAAGAAGTGTGTTGGATCCTGCGTGATCTTGCAGAACTATTTCTTTCTTTGTAATTGGCCATAACAGGGAAGGCCTTACATCCTAGCACATTGCATGTAATCAGTTAGTTGATGAATAAAGATATATGTTTTTTTTCAGATTTGATTTTGGTGGTGTTATTCCGCTGTGTTGGTGTTGGCTACAAGTTTGGGTAGTCCTTAATTGGATCCTCCATCCTTGACTGCATCATAATAGTACTGAAGAATGTTGAGATTTCATCCTAATGGCTTAATACATGATGGTCAAGACTTGGAGAAAACATGGAAAGAAAAGGCAAAGATCTTGGAAACCTCTTTCGAAGATATACTTCATATGGTATGAATTTTGGGTGAGAAGTTCTAAATTTTTTACGTGTCCATTTTTGTATACATTTTCCATTGATGTAAAAAGGGGAGTAATAGATGTGAAAATGTATAATAGAATAATTAGAGATGTATAGGTACTAGAAAAATCTATAATGGAATGATTAGAGATGTATAGACAATAGTTTGGTATTGGGAACTTAGTCATTTTTCACTAAGTATTGTCATTAATGCCAAAGGGGGAGATTGTTGGAAAGTGGTCTCCTACGTATAGCATATAAGTTTTCATTTATGAAAAACTACTTATTGGCATGATCGCTTGGAGCACAAACCAATTTTGGTTGTTTTGTTTTGGAAAAATGACTAAGTCCAGGAAAAAGTCAATAGGATACATTTATGAAGTTTTGTCTGGAGACAACATTATGTGATTAATTATGTCATGTGAGCTTGGATATACATATTATGGGATGTAGTATACCTTTAGTTAAGGTTTCTTGTACTTTGGAATTGACCGGCGAGAGTCTCAACATGTTTTGAGTAAGAGAAGACAATATAGCAGTGAAATAGAGCAGATGAATGGTCGCTATGATTAAAGAAGTAAATGTGTGGATTCGAGAAGTGCTAATTTGGATTTTGGTTGGTTACTATTCTATCTATGTGGATGTATGATCACCCATTGTGCATTTACTACTAGGTTATTTATTGAGATCCGGCTAGACATATTATGTGACCGAGTATATATGAGATTATTTTGAGATGCAAAGGGTATGGTTTTGGGTTATGATGTAGATATGAAGTACAAGGAAGGATTTTGATATTAGAGAAGGGAAGAAAATATGAGAGATTAAAATTGGGACTAATCAAGCATTTTGATGCTAAGTATAGTTTATAGTTTTGTATTATCCTATGTGTATCAAGGTGGATATAACCTTTGTATGATTAGTATTCTTTCATTTGTATATAGAATCCTAATAGGTTCCATCCTCTAACAAGGACATTTACTATGTAATAGTCTTCTCGTAATAGGGAAATATCTCTTAACAGGGATATCATATTTTAGAGTAGTTATTACGGGTACCATCCCCATGGAGGTTTTCCCTTTACATGATTTCCTCATAAATAAATAATGGTGTCATGAGATATTTAATTTATGCAAATGTTATTTTGATTTTAGTTATTGCATGGTTAATCTTAAATCTATTTGAAAATATTAAAAGTGTTGTAATACTGATTCACCCCCCCTCTTAGTATTACTTAATCCTAAAAATAACAAACATACTTTTATGGGTGGCTCCAAATATTTGTTCAAGTGGTGCAATAAAATGAATTTTAATGATGAGTGTTTTCGATTAATGCAAAAAAAGTTTTTGAAGGGACCCTAAAAACCTTTACAAAATAATGGAAACGATAGGCACTAAGCACTAGAAAATAAAATAGCTTCTAAGACAAAGTAGCACAACCCCTAGACAGAAATAGCAATAAAGTTCAACAAATAAAAAATCACTAACAAACAAGCAAAAACTACCAATAAATAACTATAGACCAACACATAGAAAATACCAACAAAAATAGATCAACAAAGATTAGACTAGCTCCTTAACGAGCTCAACAATGTCTTCTTCCAAAGGAGAGAGCTTCTGGATAGACTCCTTAAGATTCTACAGTTCCTTTGACACCATGACATCTTTTTTCTTCAGAGTTTCCCTAGTGCGTTTTTGTGGGCTAGCATCTTATTCAGCAAAATCTTTAGTCTCCTACTCCATATTTATGGTAATCTTTTTCTGATGGAGACCCTCCAACATAGCATTTAAAATTTTAATATTTTTGAAGTTGAATCCTTCATACCTTCATGACTATGATGAAGGATCCTCTTAAGCATTGCCTCATTTTCTATCCACCTTAGCATTCAAAATATGTTCTTTTTCATCTAGCACAACCCTAACTTTATTATCCAACTCAACATTATCCAACCCCTAGATCGCATTTTCATTACTCCTAGTGCTTTCACCCACCTCCATCTTCTTGTCTTTTTTATCTTTCATATTCTGCAGAAGCTTTTCAAATTTGGCAGCAACAACCTGATGTTTAAGGTGGATCTCCTTTATTTCATGGAATATCAATTTATCCATCCTAAATGAATAAATGGACCTGGATTTCACCATTTGTAGGACACCTCAAGTAATATCCATTTTATCATTAAAGTCCTCCAAATTCAGTTGAAGAGAGGCTTCCTTCAGTACCTCCTCATCTTGGACAGGTTGATTCTCCTCAGGAACCTCAACATAGTTGATGTATACAGTGATTTGGTGATGAGAGTAATAATTATTGAAACAAATATAATTGGAAAATGTTAAAAACATATAATCTTATATAGATGTGTGTATTTGTATATGCAAGTGTATTAAATTTAAAAATAAAAATTATTGTTATGTAAATATCTAGATTAAATAATAGCAAGAATGTGTTAAAAAATAGAAAATATAATAAAATAATATTTAAATGAAAAAACATGTAAATACTATTAAAGAGGTGAAGTTATTATTAAAAAAATATTAGCATAATCTACATCATATAATTGTAAAGATTTTCTAATTCACAAAAGTAAAAGAAATTAAGCTAGGGAGGGAAGTCATAATTTGCATTGTGTACAATAGGAGAGATATTGAGATTAGGTAAGAGTTTGCAACTTTTTTGAAGGCGGGGTCATTATTAAAAGAGATGGAATTGCTTAATGATCTAGAGTGTATAATAGTAAAGAATTTGTTCGTTAAACAAAAGTTTAAGCAAAAAGTTAAATGTAGACAATTCTTAGTAACAAAACTAAAAGAAAAAAGTGTGAGGGGGTAGGTCACAATTTGCACCCCATAAAATAAGAAGGATGTCGAAATTAAGTTAAGAAAATGTAACTTTTTAAAGTGTAAAGCTATTATTAAGAGAAAAAAAACTGCATAATAATTTAGAGCATATGACTTAAGAGAATTTATGTATTTAAAACAGGCTTAAAATAAAATCTCAATCCAAAGAATTTCAGATTACAAAAGTAAAATAATATGGTGAAGAATGTAAGTCACACTTTATACCACCTAAAATAGAAAAGATGTAGAAATTAGGTAGGAAATTGCAATGTTTTTCTTGAAGTTGCACATCCGCTATACCAAATTGGAGGAATTAGACTGAACTTATGAAGATAATAACATATAGACATGTGGTGGTTCTTATCGTCTACATTCAAAGATAGCAAAAGATTCCTTTGCAGACAAAACCTTTTGGGGGTCTGATTCATGATGTGGAAATCTCGTCGGATTTTCGTACAAGCAACCAGAAATGTTGAGGCCGCAGAAAAAGTGGAAGGACTAATAATCATCTACCATCTTTCAACACGTAAGTAAAAGGATCCAATCAAGACGTCATTGCAACGACTAATGGTCTCCCAATATGTGTGACACTTGATGTAAGACATTAATGGCAGCAAGCATTATTTCTCCACTAGAGCTAATCAATTGCTATCAAAGGACCCCGCATGTAGAATTCCTGCCCGTAACAAATAAACTGCAAAATATTTTAGGGCATTCATAAGTAAGGGACTTTGTAAAGATATCGGCAAGCTGTGTTTCAACATCCCTATGTACAAGTTCAATAAAACCTTGGTGAACCATGGTACTAGATGTCAATGTTTTTAGTTATAGATTATTAATCATCTAAGTAGCACTCTGATTGTGATAATCCAACATTATGGAGCCATCCTTGATTTTCTACAAATTTTTCAACATTCTCCAAATTCAAATAGCCTTGCAATGAAATATTTTTTTAATTCATCTTCTATAGTGGAAAGAGATAGAATGGATTTTATGTATTGGATTTCAATACATGAAAGCTTTCTCTTCATCTTTCATGGTAAAAAAAAATACAATAAATTTTGTATTTTGGATTGCCAATACATAATTATAAAACTGAGATTAAAAGTATAACCAAATATAAACTTGCAACCATTTGTAGAACTTGCCCAACCCCCTTAGTTTCATTTGCATACTAAAAATTGAGATTAGATTCCAATTCACCTCAAGCAAACATGAGAATTCTCTTACCAACACTCTTATGTGGCCCCTAGTTTTTGACATGTACCTAAGATACCATTTTTACAACACCTATGATATCTAGTCTAGTGACACCTAAATAGATCAAACAACCCACTAACTTTCACGAAAATAGTGTATCTATTATTATTAAACCATTTCATATTTTTAGATCATGGTAGCTTTAAAAAATTTAAACAAAGATGAATTAATCCTAATGTATATCTGATTGCATTTATATACAACAATAGTGGGTGTAAGAATTTGCCTAAGGCAAAGAATAAAAGCCAAGATCTAGAAGCTCAAGAGATAGCACAAGAGAGATAGGAAAAATAATCAAATAATTGATTATAGCTAATTGAACTGAATACAAAGTAGGAGTGCCTAAATATATAGGCAATGCAATAAGACTACATGATAAGGAGATGATAAGATATCACCCACACAAGGTGGAATCACATGTCCATCAAAGGTGGATCATGCTCCATTGTACATCAAAGTATGTGCAACAATGAGAGGATGATAATGTGATAAGACCACTAAAGGTGGATCTCACACACAAAGAGGTATGTGATAACAACTATCACACCTAAAGTGGAAATTCTCCTAACCATGTGCTAAAATAAAATGCAAACTCCTAGGTGTCACAATGACAACTAATATACAAATGTATTATTCTAAGTAAACTTAAGTAAAGTGTAATTAGTAAATATTTAATTACACCAACACCCCCCCTTAAGTGCAACTTAGGGGAATACACTTAAGCTCACAATGCAAGATGGGTCCCGGCTAGTAGACCATGTTAGGTATCCATGTACAATAAGAACAATGCAATCTCTCATAAAGTGGAGAACAAGGGAAAACCTCATGGGAAAAACCCTCCCCCAAAGAGAGAGATGAATACAATATGCATGCATGGATGGAGTAATCAAGACTCGCCAATTGTAACATACATCATGCATATACAATAAAAAAATCCCCCCAAAGGAAGGAAACAAGGAGACATGATATCCCCCCAAAAATGAGTAATCTCCTCCAAGGATGGTAAGTGCTTGAAGACAAAACACAGTCCAATGCCTGCAAACAACATTTCTCCTCTTAGGAAGCAAATACACCAAGTATAGATGTAAGAAGGCTTCCCATTGTGGATAGGAAGTAGGAAGGGGAATCCAAATGAAGTATGATGTCTCTGAAGTATGCCCAAGTGTCACCATGTCCTTGGTTGATGAAGATGACACGAACCAATCAGGAGAAACCCTAATAGAAGAAGGTGACAAACAAGGAACCAATGATAACTGATCCACGTAAGAATTTGGATCAAACTCCAAAGACAAAGATGCCTCCTCAAATGAAGTAGGAAGAGAAGCAAGAAATCCCCCCCTTAATGTAGAATGTACACCCATGATAGATGCACCTGGATCAATGCAGAAACTACACCAATAAAATTGAATAATGTTCCTCCTCTTAGGAAGAAACAAGTACATAGGTGTATCAATGAATCCTTCCGAATCTATAGGAAGAATCCTCAAAATGTAGGATGTCTCAGGAAACTGAATAGGAATCTCCAACACATGAGTATGATCATCTTGAACCATGCAATGTGACATCTCAAGTGAAGTTTGAGACTCATGAAAACCAATCTCCAAAGAGTCAAATGTCTTCTCTGAAGTTAAAGAGACCTCCTCCAAATTTTGTATCAAAGGATCCACAATCATGTCATCTTGAAAGAATGATCAAGTAGAGAATGAAGATGAGGGTTAGCATGCTCCCTCGCAACAACTAAAGAAGGATCATCTTCAACAAAGAGAAGATGAATGTCATCAATCAAGTCTCCCAAATCTGAAATGTAGGACTCCACAAACAAACCTACAATGTCTGCTAAGTAGTAATCTCATGAAACTAAGTCTGGAAGACAATGAATATCTTGTTGCACTGAATCACAAGATCCAATGGCTATAGGAAGATAAGCATCATCAAGAGCTATGATCTCAATAGGAGGATAAGTAGTTGTAACTGGAGGTTCTGGACCTTTTGAAAGTGGAGGAATATGTGGATCTCCATACATTTCCTGAAGAATAGTCCAAAGATCCAGAATATTTTCTTTATCATCATCATAGTCATCAAGGGAATCCATAACATCCATATCCATATTCCAATAGATAACCTTAATAACTTCTGAGTAAGAGTCCCAATCGAAAGAAGGACTTTTAGGTCTCAACTCATACAAATAGGGCAATAGGCTATGCTCACTAAGATGAGCAAGAACCAATTCACTCCATTTCTTATAGTTCCCTCATGTCAACTTAATTAAACCATCCATGATGTAATCCTCACATGAAACAATGAGATAAAAAAATCAATGCACCCCCCAAAATGCAATGAACCAAAGAACCCCCCAAAATAGATGATTTTGGCACTATTAATATAGTGCGTGTACAATTGCCACTTGCCAAAATAAATCAACGTGGACTTCTGATTTTGATTATTACAATAGAAAATATAAAGCTATAGTAGACTCAAACAAATAAGACACAAGATCTCTCAAGGATCTAACAAATTACAAGTGCCAAAAATAGGCCAAAATAGACCAAATTATGAAAGTACTATGTCTACTCAAAATTTATCCAAACTGATACCTGATCTGGAAAGTAGACAAAAAATCATGAACTTTAAAAAAAAAAATAGCACTTGAAAATGTGTCCATATGAGCCCGAACGAAGCCTCTAAAGTTGTAAAAATTGGGATTTGCAATTTTCAGAAAATATTAGAAACAAAGATCAAAAATCACTTGCACCATTGTGTAGATCATGAAATTCTACCACAAAACAAAAAATATTGTTCGAAAAAAGGAGTCTGAATGACTGAGATATCGCTAATTGAAAATCACCTCTGAAATTATTTTTTCTGAATCGCCACCACCGAACCTTGAAAATTCAAATGGCTCTAGATTTGGCTTTAGATGTCCGATTTGGATGAAACAAAATTTGATTTAGGGGTTTTTGGAACTCCTCAATGTGATGCCAACCTCTGATCGGTACCAACAAGCTCCAATTTTGACCTACAATAAAAATATCTCAAAATAGGCTAAACAATGAAACTCCTATGGCTCTGATACCATGTAAGAATTTTCCTAAGGCAAAGAATAAAAGACAAGATCTAGAAGCTCAAGAGATATCACAAAAGAGATAGAAAAAATAATCAAATAATTGATTATAGCTAATTCAATTGAATACAAAGTAGGAGTGCCTAAATTTATAGGTAATGCAATGAGACTACATGATAAGGAGATGATAAGATATCACCCACACAAGGTGGAATCACATGTCCACCAAAGGTGGATCATCCTTCATTGTACATCAAAGTATGTGCAATATGTGCAACAATGAGAGGATGATAATGTGATAAGAGCACTAAAGGTGGATCTCACATACAAAGAGCTATGTGATGACAACTATCACACTTAAAGTGGAAGTTCTCCTAACCATGTGCTAAAATAAAATGCAAACTCTTAGGTGTCACAATGACAACTAATATGCAAATGCATTATTCTAAGTAAACTTAAGTAAAGTGTAATTAGTAAATATTTAATTACACCAACAGTGGGAATATCCTCACTTGAATTCTTGATATAAAGATGTTTATAAGGTAAAATATTTACAAAGTCATTTTTCTAAAAGTAGGATTTAATGTGAGACCCACCTCATAATGACAATAAATTAATGGGTTACAAGGGGGAATTTTCAAATGCATTTCTAGATAAATATGTTAATTCCTCCATGCTGACATGAACCTTGATCAAGACTAATAAAGAGTACTATCACAAGTATGTTTTACATAGCTATTAACACCCAAAATATTTGATGTTTCTTTTAGGAAATCTATTAACACATGATAATATTCCATCAATCCTACAATTGACTTAATTGTATAAGTTAGATCATTACACACCTTGTGAGGGTGAGGAATCACAACCACTAACCCAAAATTATGTGTTTGTACTACAAGTATTACATTAACAAGAACAAAAGCATCTTATAAGGCTATTAGTTAACAATGACATATTTATGATTGGTTATAATGAACTACTATTCATGTATTTGACATTAGCATAATTTTATTGATGGTATTTATTCATTCAATAGCGTTAATAAGATGGTTTGTAAGTTGATGTGTAAACTAGTGAAACCTAAGATATATATATGTTTGCCTAGTGGGTGTATCAATCGAATGGTTCAGATAAAGATTAGCATTTACAAGGGATGTATAATGTCAATTGCAATATGTGGTGACCATGCTCATATGTTAAGTGAAATAAATATTTTCTTAGTAAGTATATTAATATTTATAACATGTATTTTCATAATGAATAAAATTATCTTGCAATGCTCAATACATGTGACTATGTAGTTTATATATTTTTTTTTAAGTTTCTTTAGCTATTTTAGTAACCATGTTGGACAGGTATTTGTATCGAGTGTGTGGGTATCCCATGGCCAATGTGAAGGGGAGGTAACTTGGTGATCTTTGTGCTAAACAAGTTGAGATAACCTAATCTATTAGAAAGGCTAAGTTTTTCTGTTATGTATTTTGTTGGTACAAAAATAGTTTATGTGTTGTCAAGTTATGTGCAATGTTTGTGTTGCACTTTTATGTAAAAACTTCATTTGTTGTATCATTATCTTGAATATCTATGTTTTGTAAAATCTCAATGTGACAATAAGTAAATGCTAAGTTGTAAGATTTTGTCATTTTGATATTTGAAGTAGGTCAAATGGTAAAGTGATTTTATATTTTTTGAGAAACCAATTTTTATCCCTTGAATAAATAATTTTATTGAGCCATCTTAACTATATGAGGTGTTTCCTAACCTTCTATGTTATAAGGATAGTCCGTGGAACCCTTATGGAAGCCTTCAATTTATGGATATGAGAGTTCTATGCATTCTTTTATTGTCATTTTCAAATTTATGAGTTTGATCACATGGTAAAGTTAGAGATATGACATGAGGGCTAGTGGGAGATACATGGTGCAGTCCTACACAAGACATTTATTCCATGATCACATAGACACTTGAGAGAAAAATAAGGGGAATTTGCGGACCCGCGAAGAAATTTATCACATACGCGTGAGGAAGAGATATTTGGAAAATGATGAAAAAGTCAATTTCGTAGGGAGAGAGCATTTTTTATTACCTAGTTTCAAAAATAAATAGGGGATTCATTTTTATAGAAGATAGGAAAAATGAAGGAAGATCTTACTACTTATGTTTTAGGGGAGATGAGAGTTAGGAGAAGGGATGAGAGGAGGTGAAAATGGAATTTAAAAATTAAACTATAAAGTCTCTATGCATGATGTAGGCAAGAATATCAGTGATGAGCCCCTGAGACTTAGGTCTTGCCCTTGGGATTTTCTTTTTATGATTTAAATGATATCGTATGACTCCTTCTTGATCATATATTTAATTAACCTAGATAAGATATTGTTGATATTTTAATTTATGATCATGTGTCTAATGTTATTCATCTAGTTATTTATACATCTATAGTTACAAGTATTGGGTTAAGGTGAATAAAATATACAAACAAGGTAGTGAAACTCAAGCAATCAGTTATATTGGTAGTTAGGTAAACATGGTAAATGAATTCACATTCTAATTTTAATCTTTATCTTCTTGGTTTTTGTTAGAAATAGGGAATATTGAGAGGGGGGGGTGAATCAGTATTCTACAAACTTTATCTTTTGCCCAAATATGGATATAATAGATTTTCTTCACACATGCATAACATAAGAAACTAAATAACATGCATAGCAATAACATCAAAGAACTCATAACACATTATTTGTTCTTGAGGAAACCTTGGCCAAGGGAAAACCCCGGTGGGGATGGTACCCACAATGATCCACTAATAAAAAGTATCATGTTAAGGATATTGACCCTGTTAGGAGTCTATTACAAGCATATAGTGTATCAGTCCTGATTAAGGGACTATAGGCCTTGTTAGAAGCCTCAACCCTATTAGGAGTTGTCAATACAAAATCTGATTACTAGATGAGCCCACTACCCAAACAAGTAATATACAATGTATACAAAATAGGTCAAGGTACATAACCTTATTCTGCTTATATCAATATTCCTTTTCTTCTCTTATCTTCGCATCATCACTATTACATTCACTTCACAATTACATTTATTACATCACTTTTTCTTCGCTTTCTTTTCTTTACAATTACAATTGCATATATATACAAGCTATTAAGGCTAATAAATTTACATGGTCGGCTTCCATATATCATTATCTCAGATTTAAAATCTAGAATTTCATCCCTTTATATTGTTAATTCATTATTTTGATAAACAAAATAATCCCTTAACTCTTTACCAATTCTACTTTCATATTCTGTCCTGTCGGCTTCACACTGTCTTCGGTAAAACTATCATAACTAATTCCATACATTCCGTACTAACTTGTGCTATGAGATGGGTCATCATTAGCCATCATAGAGTCTATATTCAAGTGTGCAAGCACTGAACTCACTCTAGTCAATGTCGCAAACAAAAATTGTGTCCTGGTACACTGTGAAAACATTGTCTCACACTTAGACAAATTTGTGATGCGCTCTGCTATACTTGCTCTCTGACTTGTGTGATCTTCATGAGGACCATATGTTTCCATAATGACAACATATATGTACTCACTTCAGCCAAATTTCCAACAATCTCCCCCTTTGTCATTGGTGGCAACATATGAGAAAATTGGCTAAGTCTACAATAACAAAATTTCAAAATTATCTCAAAATTGGCCATAGTATAAGATATATAGTAATCCTTATATCTCCTTAAAATTAATTCTTATATACTTCAATACTCCCCCTAAGAGTATACATAATACTATCAATCTTCTACTTTGTATAATTCTCAATTTTCTATATATCTCTCCCCCTTTGACAACAATGACAAAATAAAGTAGGGAGGCTAACAAAATTTTAACACAAAAGATTATACCTTAAATGTCTTATTGCAAAGCCAGTAAGCTTGCAACACAATCTGCAAAATCAACTTTTATAGCTTCTAACTCCTTTTCCCATGACTTCTTGATGGAATCTGCCACATTGAGTAGTGTGCTCAGTCCATAAGCTACAATTTGACATGGTTGAAGGGTCTCAAAGTTAAATTTCTAAAATGATATCTTAGCTGTAAGACATTCTTCCAGCTGCTCTTCAATAAAACTTACCTTCATGGAAGTATGTTCTCTCAGAAGAGTGAGTCTCCTCATTTTTCTATTCCTCTCATCTTACAAAATTCTTATTTCATCATACAGCTTTCGAACTTTCTTCTCAACATGACTAATCTTCACATTAGGATTAGAAAGAAGGTTTGATTCATTCTGAATCTCTGCTTCCTTCAGCTTGATCTGCTTGTCTTCTTTTGTTGCCAAAATCTCTAGTGTTGTACACTATATGTACAAAGACTTTCATGTTCCCAAATGTTTCCTCAAATCCTTGATACAGATATCAAGACTACTGACATCATCTCTGATATTTTGATTGATATTCAAATGCATTCCAGCCTCATAGTCTTCTTGTGCCTTTACCTTTGCAATCTCAGATAGATTTGTAAACTCATCATCAAAGGTTCTCATCAGTTTCTTTGCTTTCTCCAGAGGGTTTGGATCTATAATCTGTGTGGTTACAACTCCTTGTAACTTTTTAGTTAAGTCCTTTAGAAAACCTTCAAGATTCTTTACCTTCTTGTTTTTACCAATAATTTTATTTAGGGAAGTGATCAATTCTAACTGATCATCATCATCAACTTCCTTTCCTAAATCTTCAAATAAAGATCCAATTTCTTTCTTCTTTTCAATCTTAGAAGTAAGACTGGTGTCTTCTTTTGTAGGAAGGGGTACTTCAACCTCAGTTTCTTTAGGTTCTTCAGCCATAGATTGGGTCTGTTATTCTTGTTCAGTTCTATCTAGTTCATCAAGAGCCGAATTGTCAACAATGTTTTCTAAGTTATGAAATACATTTTCTTTAGTGTCCAAAGTAATCTTTGTACCTTCAAAATTCATAGATTCTTCTTCAATATTTATAGTAGGTGGAGAAGGAATATCCTCATGTTCTGCTTCTTTCTCTTGCTCTACTACAACTGAAGTCTCTCCAACAATTTCTGCCATAACTTTAACTATTGCTTGTTTTGTTTCTGTTCTCACTTGCTCATACTGTCCTGCCATGATCTGAATGGTTCTCCTCTTAGTCCTCAAAAGAGTTCCAAGGGGCTTCAAAATCTATTTAAGATGCTCATCATCTTTCACAACACATAGTTTCTTCACCATATTTTCTCTCATAGTTTTATCTTCTTCTTGTGCTCTCATTTTCCTATTAACAAGCTTCTTGAATAGGTCATTAGGAATCTTTCCCTGCATAGTATCAAACTTCTTATTAGCCAGAATCATGTACTTAACAATAGAATTTTCAAGATTCAATCTCTCAGAATAGTCATAAAGGTCATAGTACTTATTCATCTTAGTAAAGTCTCCATCTTGTATGATTTCTTCATTCACTCTCTCAATTCTGGGTTTCCATGCTTTCTTCTTCACAGTAGTGTCATCATCTTTAATTACTACAATTTTCCTAGGGACTGGTGGCACCAAAACTTTTTGCCTCTTACCAGGTCCTATAGCACTTTCCTTCACTCTCTTGCTGGGTGTGGAAGAAGAGGATCTAGTGGATTTCCTTGTTTCTTGTTCTTCCTCAGGTTCGTCAACTTTCACCTTTACTTGTGTAGGTTCATGTTCAACTACACTTGATGACAAGGGAGGTATAGACAAGATTTCTTTCTGCTCAATACCTCTGATTGCTACTATTTTTTTCTTTGCAATATCAAACTCATGCTCTATCATGCCATAATTCTTTAATATTTTCTTTATAGTGTTGTCCACTCTCTTCTTAGACTATTTTTCTTCCATTATAGCTTTTTCAAGGTTGAAGTTTTCTTCAAATATTCCAAATCTCTTGCATTGGGTGTCTAACTTACTCTTAAGTAACCTGCCAACATATCCTTCTATCTCTGCCTCAGATATCTCATAGCCAAGAGGGTCTATGAACTTAATTCTAGGTTCCACTGCTTCAATATAGGTAAAGTCAATGTCAACCATGAAACATATATCATTTTTATATTTCTCCACAATAGACTGTGGAATCCTTGATCTACTAGATACCAATCTCTAAAATGTCTTCAATACCAACATAGTACTTTCATTCACTTTATCAATAACATGTTTCAAATATACTTTATTGATTCTTTCCATCGTGTTTTGTCCATTATTCCAATCATCTGTAACTGTGCAAGGAAATCTTCTTAATAGGTGGAAAAACATATAAGTGATCAAAGAAGAAAATCTAAATTGTGCATACTTGGTCTTCTTAATCTTCTCCAAGTTTTCAAACAATTGAATTCTCAGGATTTCACACATATCTACTAGTACCTTGTCAACACACATCAAATATGCTATATGTACCATACTAGCTGCCATATCATCTTCTCTAGAATTTGCACAAAACTTAGTGGTTAGGATTTTGCACAAATATCTCACATCATCTTGCTTGATTTTACTGATTACAATTCCTCTACCATTATAGGATGAACCTATATTATCAATAACTATTTTCCTCATATTTTTCTCATTTAAGGGAAAAGCACCAGATTTAGATAATCCAGTTACATCATGAATCAAATCAGTAGTAATGTCTATTACTCTATCCTCTAGCCAAAATTTCCCATTATGAATTCTACTCAAAATGATCTTAGTGCATTCTCCATCATCAAACTCATTTTTCAATGAATACCTAACAATCTCATTGTCTTTCAAATGTTCATATCCTTGCTTCAAAGACATATCATGATTGTAAATCTTTTGATACTCACTGGTAAAGTCACTGTCACTTAGGGTTTCAATCTTACATCCAAGATAACTTCTTACATTTTCCAAATGCAAAACTCCATATGGTACAGATGATAGTGCTAACTTAGGATCATCTTCCAAGGGTTCTACTGGTTCTTTCTTCAATCTAAGTCTATTCTTATCTCTAACATTGTGAATTAAGGATACATCCATGATTGCTTCTAATCTCTTATACCGATTCAAAGATCTATCAAGATAAATACCTCAAATTCACTATTTTAGGGCTTCTGCAAATTTGGCGCTTCAATCTTTCACCAAATCACTGCAAAATGCTTCTAATCAATGATTTCTACTCTTCCAAACACTTCAATTCACTTTGATATATGAATAAATTTGATCATAACCTTTTATCACTTGAATCTCACTTAGGTCTGACATCGCATTCAATTCTTTTGCCGCTTCTTTCCAAAAAGTTGTTTCTATTAACCTACAAAACTTAAAACTTCTTGCGATCTCGCAAAACATAATATTTTCTTTTGTGCTCTTAACCATAGCATTAGTACATCATAAACTACCTTAAATTATCTATGCAAGACTTAATTCATCATAAATCTACTTCTACACTAATTCTAAGTTCCTAAACTACTACAATTTACATAATTTAAGTGCTTAAAGATAGGTCAGGTAAGGATTCACTCTTACCACTTGATAATTCACCTTTTTGATTACCTTCAATTTTGAATATGTCTCCTTGATCTGTGCCTTTAACAAACTTTACTTCATCTTCATTACTGCAGCAACCTTTCTAACTGTTTCTTGTACTTTCATTTCTTCTTGCATGATTCCTAGGGTTAGGGTTAGGATGATAAGTTCCATTGTTCATTCTAAAAAATCTTGTTGTATGTCCAATCTTGTTACATATCTAACAAACAATTCCATTGTTTCCATATCTCGATCCTTTCTGATTGATCTGTGACCTGTAATTTCTAGCAATGTGTCCAACCTTGTTACATCTATAACATACTACTCCATTTCTTCTGTTCATATCTTCAGTAGGTCTCTTATTTGCATTGTTAGTATTCCTAAACATTCTAATACCATAATTATTCTCAATAACTTCAGATTTTCTACATTCAATAGCTCTATGTCCAAAACCATGACAATTATAACAATAACCATTAAGAGGTTTAAATTCTTTACCTATGCAATCTCTCTTCATGTGACCAATAGTATTACAACCAAAACATCTACCTTTGAATTCTCTTTGCATACCTTTGGGTGATTCTTATTGCTTCGGTGATTCTTCTTCTTTAGGTGCATCTTCAGATTTGTTGATCTCATCTGACTTCTTTTCATCAATGCTTTTACATACTTTCAGATCTGGTTCTTATCTTTCATCATTTGTTCTGAATATATTAAGTCCACTCTTATCATAGGATGGTTTCCCAGAAGATACTTGTCCATCGATCTTCTCACTATTTGAATATAGTCTTTCAAGTTGTTGTTTGGATTGAGTCAATTCACCTTTCACAATCTTATTGTATTTCTCAAGTTCTATATGCTGCAAATTTACTTTCTCAAATTCAGATGTTACTTTGCCAAGTTTAGATCTTAATTCTTCATTTTCAATCTTCAATCTTTCATTCTCAGATCTCAGATTTGTTTCATTTTTGTCATTTCCATCTTTCAAACTTAGTTTCAGTTTTGCTATCTTCACTTCATGCTTAAGGATCACATTTTCTTTTTCTAAATTATCATCACAATCTTCAATAAGAACTTCGGATTCCTTTTCAGATTTCAGATCTTCTATCTTGTTTTTCAATTTCTCAATAAGGTTCTTTGCATCATCATATTTCCTTTTCAGAGTGTTTCTTTCATTAGTAAGCATACCAATCTGTTCAAGAGATTCATCAAGATTCTTCTGTAGTTGATCCATATCCATAGAGACCTTACTCAAGCTACTAGGCTTTCCTTGAATGATTCTTCTCTGAGTAACTAAGCTTTGATACCAATTGTTAGAAATAGGGAATACTGAGAGATGGGGCTGAATTAGTATTCTACAAACTTTATCTTTTGCCCAAATATGGATATAACAGATTTTCTTCACACATGCATAACATAAGAAACTAAATAACATGCATAGCAATAACATCAAAGAACTCATAACACATTATTTATTCTCGAGGAAACCTTGGCCAAGGGAAAATGCTGGTGGGGATGGTACGCACAAAGATCCACTAATCAAAAGTATCATGTTAAGGATATTGACCCTATTAGGAGTCTATTACAAGAATATAGTGTATCAGTCCTGATTAAGGGACTATAGGCCTTGTTAGAAGCCTCAACCCTATTAGGAGTTGTCAATACAAAATCTGATTACTAGATGAGCCCACTGCCCAAACAAGTAATATACAATGTATAAAAAATAGGTCAAGGTACATAACCTTATTCTGCTTGTATCAATATTCCTTTTCTACTCTTATCTTTGCATCATCACTATTACATTCACTTCACAATTACATTTATTACATCACTTTTTCTTCGCTTTCTTTTCTTTACAATTACAATTGCATATATATACAAGTTATTAAGGATAATAACTTTACATGGTCGGCTTCCATATATCATTATCTAAGAGTTAAAATCTAGAATGTCATCCCTTTATATTTTTAAGTTATTATTTTGATAAACAAAATAATCCCTTAACTCTTTACCAATTCCGCCTTCATATTCTATCCTGTCGGCTTCACACTGACTTCGGTAAAACTGTCATAACTAATTTTGTACATGCCATACTGACTTTTTCTCTGAGATGGGTCATCATTAGCCATCATAGAGTCTATTTTCAAGTGTGCAAGCACTAAAATCACTCCAGTCAACATCGTAAACAAAAACTATGTCCTGGTAAACTGCAAAAACATTATCTCACACTTAGACAAATTTGTGATGCACTTTGCTATACTTGCTCTCTGACTTGTGTGATCTTCATGAGGATCATATGTTTCCATAATGACAACATCTATGTACTCACTTCATTTAAATTGCCAACAGTTTCTAGCTATATGATATGACAAGTAGGATTATACTTGGTTTCTATAATTAATGTAGTAAATCATTGCTAAATTTTCCTTTTTTAAAAAATGCATGTTTAAATAAGTGTTTAGTCATCATTTTGATGGTTCCTTGGTAGGGTATTACACTTTAATAAATAAATGGTTTTGTTCAAACAAAATCTTATTCAATCTATATTACCAAAATAGAGAATTTTTAGTCTTGTATCAATTGTTAACTTATATTTTTATTAATGCAATGCATCTCTTGTTTCCTTTATGTCACTTCTTATTTTGGATTCGAGTAGATCTTGGTTATGTATTCTAAGACTATTTTTCATTTCATTCTTATGTAGTATTTTTTGTGTGCATAAATTTATACCATGGGATGTGGTTTACAATGTGTATGTTAGTGTTGATTATTGACATTTGATGAAGGTGTTGGAGAGATTATTTTTATGGGATGCACATTGGAGTGTTTTAGTTGTTGGAAAAATTGTATTTTAGGATGAATGAGTCCACTATATTGGTGATGATGATGATTGTGGAAGGATTTCTCTAGGTATACAGAGTGTTTGTTGATAGTACAATCAGGCAATATTAATGTAGTGTGTAGTGATGATATGAATCGATCTGGTGGTGCAATTGGAAAGGTGGAATCTAAAAAGTCATATTAGGCTACTCTTAT
The DNA here is from genome assembly GCA_027943335.1 of Chamaecyparis obtusa. Lineage (NCBI taxonomy): Eukaryota > Viridiplantae > Streptophyta > Pinopsida > Cupressales > Cupressaceae > Chamaecyparis > Chamaecyparis obtusa. The sequence goes on from BSBK01004174.1 coordinate 416,370, forward strand.
GATAATGTAAGCTAATTTGAATCATGGTTTAATATTCGGAGGAGATACTCGTGATATCGGCTAGAACAACCAACTGGTTTGTTGAGGTCATTAAATGAAAGTAGTGGTTGGATTAATGTTTATATATTTTTTTAAATTATATTATAGAGAGCCGATATTATGGATCATGATTTTCTATGTTTGTGTGATTTATTATCAATTTGTATCAATTTTTGAGGCTGACAATAGTAAAACATTTTAGGGTTATTTCACCAACCTAAAAGTGTATATATGCAAAGAAATTGAAGAAAAAAGATGATGGCTATATGTTGTGATGGTTATGATCATTTAAAGTGAAGTCTATATGATCGGAGAAGTGATTTGAGGAGAGTTGAAGTGGATCTATCAAGTATATATGCTACAATCAAAAAAATTTAATTTGAGTTCTTTCTCAAGGCAAGTTCAAACAGGATTGTTGTTAAAATTATTTAACCAGGTTACTCCTAATAGGGTATTGAACATCCTAGAAGGTTTGAAGTTTAATCTCTCTAACTAGGTGAATCATAGAAGGAGATATAAATCCTCTAAAAAGGTAGTTCCTAATAGTACTTTGTAACAGAATTTAACTAGACTATAGATACTCTTAACCAGGTATACCCTTAGTAGGGTGTTGTAATTTCTCCTAACAGGGAAGATCTTATTTGGTGTAGAAGTGAGATTTAGTGACTGACAATTCCCATTGTGTTTTTTCTCTCTTGACCTACTTTTGAGGCATTTATGATATGTAATAACTCAATGCATCTTCAGAGGTAGTTTAGTTAGACTAGTAGTAAATTTATGAAACCTAGATCTAAAACTTTGACAAGTCGGTATTAGGATTTGAGATTCATTTATTTGTATGCGATCATAATTAGGAAGGCCTGATAGCTTGGCATGTATGTTGTTTAATCTCTATATAATACATTGGGTCATAAATCCTCTCTCTATTGTGTGTTATTGCTTCCTATGTCATCTTAGCTGTGAGGTTGGGAATCTCCTGTGAGGACCGGTCCTACCTTTGCATTCTGTCAAGTGGTATCATAGAAATGTTTTATTGTAGAAATCCCTAGCTATGTTGGTTATAAGGTGGCAAATTGCATTATTTCCTACAATTTAAAAGGGTTTCAAAGATGGTTTGAGGAAGTAGAAATGTTGATCATGTTGTGTTGGATATGCTAAGACAAAATTCTACTAGATTTGAAGGTGTTGAGACAACCCAAAGAAGACGAATACATATTGATGATGTTAGTGAAGATGAAGTTGAAGAAGTAGGAGTAGAACACACCCCTATTATTGAACAAGGTGAAGAAAGATTCTTGAAATATTTTCCAAGCATGAATTCTAAACCACATTTCAATCCTCCTAAGTATAATGGCAAGTTAGATTCAGATGAATTGTTGGACTAGATCTCTTACATGGAGAAATATTTTAAATACAAAGGTACACATGTGGGTAAGAAGGTGAAATTTTTTGGTACAAAATTTAAATCACATGCATCCTATGGTGGGAAAATTTGTAGATTGATCGATAGAGAAGGGGAAAATAAAAGATCAGTAAATGGGATAAGATGATAAACAAATTGAAGGGCAAATTCTTACTAGTGGTTATCAAGTTAGTTTGTTGAGAAGAATGAAAAATTTGAAACAAAGGGTATTAGAATTATGGAAAGGTTTATAATGAGAGGGGAGGGGTGAATCAGTATCCTTAAAACTTTTCAAACTAATCCTTGTAAACATCAACTTCATTAACCTATTGGGTAGATTGCATTCACCATACATTCAATACCATAATTGAACTGTAAATAAATGTAATTAAATCAATAAATCACACATGAAACTTCAATACACTTGACACATGTATTTTGGTATCACAAAAACCCTTGTTAGAAGGTAAAAACTATGGTGGGGATGGAACCCACAAAGCATCACTTTTGTAGATATATAATTGTTGGTTAAGGCTTACAAAGATTGATCACTTCTGGTGATCTTACCCTATTAGGAGTAACAATAAGATCAACTAGATCTACCTAGTTAAAGAATTTTAGCAACACAATACATGTTTTCACTTTGTTAAGAGATTTAACTAAGAATGGTTAAGTCCACTCTATTAGGAGATTTTGAATCTGCTACAATTGTTAGAGAGTAACAGTGATATATGACCTAAATGAAATATAACTCAAATTGCTAATATCAGATCCTTTAAATACAATATTAAAAAGATATCACCTTGATGTGATGATTATATCCTTATGAACTACTTAGTATCCTTATAATTATTTTGATAAACTAAATAATTATGTCAAAATCCTTTATGTCAAAACCCCGTCAGATCTTCAAATGTCTTAGAGTGCGGCTACTTCTTGATGACACATTTCAAAATGACATCCTTATAAATTTTATATCAAACTGACCTTGACCTAATTAGGGTTTTACATTTATCTTAGAAAACTTAAGATCAATGGTTCATAATATTAACCTAGATCATCATTACATATGAATCTTCATTCATTGAATGATTGTACATTCACAATAAATATTCACCTCGATCCTGGTAAATTGTTTTCTTGCTCGACAAAAAGTTATTCACCTTGAACTACATGTGTAATTCAAAACTTTTATGTGAACTATGGATTACTTGGTAAATGCTATCTCTTGTTCTTGATGTTTACTGGTGCTCAATAATCCTATGTGCTTGGTAACTGTTATACTCAGTATTCTCTTTGTTCGGTGACTATGATGTATTGATAACCGATTGATCTTTCTTCCTATGTCTACCGACTGTACAAATGAATAATAATGAAAACACTTAATCCATTTAGGAGTAACATTTTCCCCCCTTGGAATTAGTATCACAACTTATATGTATGCTGACTATAAAATTTTAAATACTCAAAAATTTTATAAAACCAAAAATGTGTAAACTCAGTGACTCTGCCTATGAATGTGCTCTCAATAGATATACATATGTTTCCCCCCTTTTTGAAAATAATGACACAGAATATACTTAGAATTTGTCAAAAATATTAGTATGGTTTTTCTTAAGATTATCTATAAGCTTCTTGCATTCTTCCTTTATATTTTCTAGAGCCAACTGTTTTAAGCTCACTTGAACGTGCATATCAAAAATGTTCTCAGTGATAGAAATATCAGGGGTGGCAATCAATTTCTTTTTTTGTGTCACATATTTTTGCATCACTTCTAGATGTGATAGTAACTCAGCCTATAACTCGACTACCTCTTCTCTGATTTGGTCCTCTAACTTTCTCAACTCAATTCTTAACCATTGTATGTATTTAACTTTGGAATAATGCACTTGAAATGCATGTTTCTTGGTTGTAAGATGAGAAATGCTTGTTGGAAAGTGATGTTTTGAGAGCACTATGGATCAATTTAGGGTTCTCATTTATGGCAACACATATTGTATGGTGATCACATGAAGAAAGTATGAGTGTTGATGACAAAGTCATGAAAATGACTAAGAATGAAATTGGATTTACAGGGTACTACAGAATTATTTTGGACAACAAAGATAGTATATGCTAGATAATAACTTGTGAGATTGGAGGAAGACATTTTGGGATGTGTATGATCTTGATTTAATATCACATGTGTTTTGGTATTGATATTACTAAGTTACAGTGATATGAAGGCATGTAAAGACAGAGGAACAGTGAAATAGGACACATAAGTAGTCATGACGATTAAGGGAATGTAAGATGGAATGTTAACGTGCTAAGTCAAATAAAGATTGTATATTGCTGAAACTTTGGTAATAAAATATTTTCAACTTAGTATCTATTGTTTTCATTATTTATTAATATGTTTTGCATTGTATTTGGAATCTGACTGGATGACATAATACATATAAATGAAGAATTTTTTGTGAAAGCGATGTACATATGAGATATGGATGCGAGTTTGGGCTATCGGTGATGGTTGATGCTAGATGTGAGATCATAGATTGACAAAGGATATTGCGAGCTATAATTGGAACTATAAAATCATAGCATATCCTTGTATTGTTCACTCTTGAGAACACTTTTGTAGCTAAAATGTTGATTGTAAGAGTTGTAAGCTCACTATAGCTTTAACAGGGTTTATATTCCTCTAACAAGGAAATGAACTATGTAATACGAAATTCCTAATAGGGATATATCTCCTAACAAGGATATTATATTTTAGTGCATAGTTGTGGGTACCATCCCCACCGGGGTTTTCCCTTGGCCAGGGTTTCCTCGAAAACAAATAATGGTGTTATGAGTTATGTGTTATTTTTTTATGTTATTTTCATTTCAGCAATCATATGGTTTATTTGGAATTGGTTTAAGTTTAATTTAAAGTGTTGTAATACTAATTCACCCCCCTCTCAGTATTACTCAATCCTAACAATTGATATTAGAGCTATCATCCCTTGGAGAGAAAGTCTAACATCTTAAGGGAGATCAGAATGGATTCAGGAAGTTCGCAAGAGAACTTTGAAGCAACACTTGATGACCTAGACAAAGAAAAGGCTGAGAATGGAAAATTGAAATTTGAATTAAGAAGAGTAGAAGGTTTTATCAAGAAACTAAAGGAACAACTTGAACTTTCAAGAAATTAGAGACAAGACCTTATGGAAAAGATCAAGGAGGATTCAGACAATGATACATCAAACCAAGTAAAGAAGCTAGAGAAAGAAAAAGAAAAAATTAATCTTCTGATGATCAAAGAGATTCAACATGAAAAGGAAGCAAGATACAAAGTTGAAGAGACTCTCAAAGGAGAAAACACATAGATAGGAGAAATGCATATTGAACTTGATCACTACAAAGATAAATTCTTGGAATTGGAAAAATACAATCAAATCATTAAAGTTGAATTCACTCAAGCCAAGTTACACACTGAGAACTTACATATGAGTAGTGATAAGATTGATGAACAAAGAGAAAGACAAAAACCTAAAGGAGATATGACTGGAGCTGGATACAATGAAGGAGAATGTTTTAAAACTCGTGAAGAATCACATGAAGAAAAGGGTGAAGAAAGACCTACTCTTGAGAGACCTAGAGATCAGACCAGACCTTTCAGAGGTAGATGCTATGGATGCAACAAATTTGGACACATGAAAAGAGATTGCAAAAATAAAGGCCCTTTCATACCCTTTACTGGTTATTGTTATAATTGTTATGCATATGGACACAATAAAGAAGAATGTAGGAAACCTGATCAGTCAAGAAAGAGATAAGAATACATCAAAGAAGAATCATCGGCCAAGATCACATGCTACAAATGCAATAAACTTGGGCATACTGCAAAGTTTTCTAAACTATAGATTAATCAGGACAAAAGACTACCTACATGTTACAAATGCAACAACTTAGGACATATAATATAGTTTTTCAGGTACAATGGAATGGACAAAAGAAGAGGACCACCTCCTATGGTTATAAAGAAAAATATTGCTGACAATGGTAAAGGCCTTGGTAAATACATGGATGAATTCAAGAATCATTTCAAGAAACCAACAGATGAAGACAATGGAAAGATATGGAAGGTAAAAGATTGCAATAAGGTATTGGTTCAGGGAGAGACAATAGATGCTACTGTGTCTTCGTATGATGTTAATATTTCTACATTGACCTAGAAGGCCAAGCATGGCCTTAGGAGGAGCATTGGATGAAGACAAAATATTATATCCAACCCCTGATTATGTAGAATGAGCTCATACAAGCTTAGATATGGTGTATGTAGACACTATGGAGTCTATATCTATGATCACAACATTTGAAGATTCATATCCTATGAGCGCAAGATTTGTGTTTGACTGGACAATGTGCAAAGTTGAGATAACTATGATAAATGCATTTACTCACTTGGCGATGAAAAATTAACTCAAGGTATATCATTTCTTCACCATTTGATATTTGGGAATACATTTATTGTGAGTATGAAACTATAGGAGATGTGGAGATATATAGGGAAATAGACGAGATGATAGAATCTAATGGAAAAATGAAGGATGAATTCAAACAATTGAATGACCAATCCATCATAAAATTAACCCTCTTGAATGAATTTAGTGAGACAGAATGGTTTAAGATAATACTAATTAGAGTGCATGATTAATTTATCTAGATAGGAGAGTAGCCTATGAAGATCTGTAGTTAGTTAATTCATGACATAACTAGACTAGACAACACTGGATGCATTATTGTGGTAGCGAAAAATATTTAGAAGCAAGCTGAAACCCTGACTCATTTAAAATGGGATAAGTGAGTTATGACAATCAATGATATATTCCAGCAAGATGTCAGACTAGTTGCAATGCTTCTATTAGCATGTGCAAAAAATTTCATGGCTCCTGGTCTTTTCCCCTGCTCTCTGCAATGATTTTTCTGCTCCCCGGTTAAACCTTAGGCAAAACGTTTAGAATCTAGCCGTTAGGTTTCAAAATTCAAATGTGCCCTAGCTTTACTCTTTTCGCATCTTACCTTTTTTGTGAGTCACTTAAATGCCTCTTCTACATGTACCTTTTAAGTTTCCACGTCACCTCAGTTCGCAGTTAGTCTTTCTCTCCGGCGGGTCCCTTTATTTTTCCTAAGTTCGCAATCACGCCCTGTGATTTTAATATTTTTCCTAAGGTTCTCAGCTTTATTTCCTGGGCCTTGTCTCTGACACAATCTCAATGTGACGGCCATTGATTTTGAATCTTTCCTAGATGTATCTGTGGGACTGGGTTGCTGGTGTGTATGTGAGAGGCGTCCTGACATGTCAAAGCATCGATGATCGGCATATGTTCTTAAGGCCTTTTTCTGACACATGCGATCTTGCGCCAGCCGTTCGATTAGATGCCAAAGGTTTGTGGGTCCTATCAATCATGACTGGGTGGTTGTGGTGAATGATAAAATGACATGTGGCACCAAGCGGGCCTAGGTGGGGTCTGAGGTTTGGTGGAGTTGTATAATTTGGTGATTGCGTGAATGGTAGTCGGGAAGTTGCTAAGTTGTTTAGCGAAATTGTGAAATGTTTAGCGAATTGGTGAAGGTCCTTGTCACCAATTTGCTAAGTCTGGTGGGGCCACTTTTAGAGGAAGATCTTAAAGCCATGAAGGAGGTTTGATCAGATGGCTATGTTTTAAAGCTAGTCTATGTTTGAACGTGGGTCATCGTTCTCTGCAAGTGCCATGGATTTAGCCGTTGTGGTTCAAATTCAAATTTTTCTGAGAACTTCCAGTGACCAGAAAGTACCAAATTTATGGAATTCATTGCAGAAATGACCCTGTTCGGTGAGATATGACTGGTTTTCCATTTATGGTGTGGTCCAGGGTGCTGTTGGAATGTTTGCAGAGCTTGTACCATTTTGGTTGTGTGCTCAAGGCTTGTTGCAGGGTGTCCTTTTGAGCCCAATTTTGTGATCTCCTGTACTTGCAGAGAAGAATTTCATGATTATGGATCAGTTCAGGAATTTCCTCTTTCCTAATTGACTATGTTTCCTACCCCTGTAATAACTTTTTAGACCGTTTCTAGTAGGTTGGGTGGTTGAAACCCTAACCCTAGTCATCCGTAGCTTGTTGCAGATTTTCAAGATGAGTAGGGGGTATAAGTTAGAGAATTTTGGATTTTGCAAGGGTTCCAAAAAACATTGTTTCTTTTGGTCCCTTGTTTTTTACTGTAATATACTGATAGAAGTCTGATTTGGTGCCTTTTTCTGATCTTGGTATCATTCTGATTGTATGTTGATCCTGATTGTGTTAATGAGAACATTTTGAATCCCAATCTTGTATCTTGTGTATGTCTTCTTGCTTGTCTCTGAGCTCATATATGTTAGTTTCACAAAGTGTGCTAACACATGGTAAATAAAGAGTATTTTGAATTTATCTTTGAGTTCCTAACAAAGTTACGATTAAAGTCTTCTAGGTGAATTCAGTGAGTTTTTAGTTAGGTGTAGAATTTGATGTCCTTGTGCTTGAGGGAAAGGGGTAATAGGAAAAGCACTTACCTCTGATTCCATTATGTTTGATTTGAGGTATTCAATTAAGGTATACAGTTAGGTGACTCTGAGTCCTGGGATAAGGCACTGGTCCTTCCTCTTGAGGTATGCATGGTTAACAACTACAAACACATACATTATTTGATAAATCTTTAACAATCTTATATGAGATATACTGGAATATTGTTTTAGACTCCTTTAGAGAAGTGAGTCAAGGGTACACCCGCCTAAGCACTAAAGCTCAAAGTGTAGAAGGATATTTTGATCCTTGTCAGTTGGCCCTTTTCCTTGTGGACTTTGGAGTGGTGATAGAGTTAGAGTTTTATTTAAATTATCTATCAAAGTGTAAATTTTCAAGTTGAAGATCAAAGGGAATAATCCACAACCAACAAAATGGTGACTCTGCTGGGGAGAACATAACGAAAACCTATTAAGGAGCTCTGGTTGCTGCTACAAATGTTGTAGTATGATATATTTTGACCAGATTGGTTTGGCCCATCCGAGTCACCAACAAAATGGCGACTCCACTGGGGAGAATGAGTATGAAGATATGCATATGTTAGGTCTCTAGTTGTAGTCATATTGAATTATTCAAAATCTTATTGACCAAATAGACTTGCTGATCTAAGCCGTCAAAAAAACATTGATTATGCTGGTGAGAATCTAGAGAGGAAGGTTGTAAGTGTGTTCTTGTTTTCCTATTGTGTTTCAAGGATTTCCCATCTAGGTGGGTGGTGACTCAAAGGTTAGAACTAGTGCTGCATATTGATAAATCATGGATAAGAGTAGAAATACTAGGTCTTTTGTTAGAAAGAATCCAGAGGTCACTTTGGAGTAGCTACCTAGACAAGAAAGGAAGAGCTGGATTAGAAGGAATGGTGAGTCTACTAGTGCTCCCATGAAAGAACAAGGAAATGCTAGAGCCAGAGTACCACATGTATCCTCAAGTGAGGATGGTTCACAAGACAAAGTTTCTAGATCAGATGGTGGTCACTCTGAAGAGAGATTATATGATACCCCTGAGGCTGCATTTCAGGACAAAGGTCCATTGCCTATAGGTCAGAATGAACAAAATAGAGATATGGGTTTAGAGGTTGACCTAGATCTTGATGAAGATCATTTTAGAAGAGAACTCATTAGACATAAGCAAGTTCACTTCCCATATCAAAATCTTCCAGATATGGATGTGTCATCTGGTTCTGATGACATTATGGTGGATCTTGATGACTTGAATGCACTAAGGTTGCAGTTGGTAGACTAGGATGCCATACATAAAATATTACAGGAGGAGAGAGAGGCTAAAAAGGTGAATTCTTTGATAGAGAGACAGTCTCTTCTTAGAAAAATAAATGAAATGGAGAGAAACAGAATGCTTGCTTCTGCTCCTAGAACTCTGCAGCATGATGTTTTTGGTGATCTTGATGCCTTGAGGAGTGAGCAAGAGTGCTTGCTTCAGGATCATGAATTTGATAGGGAGGGCCCTGTGGTTAGACAAGTGCAAAGCTATGTCCCTTTGCCTAAAGATAAGGATGAGCATAGGATCACTAGACCTATTGTTATCATTACTGAGAAAGGAAAGCAGAAGATGGTGGGTGACCAAGAAAGCAAACCAGTGACAATACTAAGGATCCCACCACCTGACTCAAACAAGGACACTGAAATGGAGAGAAGGAGAAAAGAAGATGAGGACCTTGCAAGAGAACTAGAGAGAGCTGAGGTTGACACTGCCATTGTAGAAAAGAAAAGGAAGATCCAATTTTTGAGGGCTTCTTTAGCTAATGCTCTTGGCCCATTTGCTACTAAATTAGGTATGCCATCTATGACTACTGCTATTCCACTTAGTAATGCTACTAGTTCTTTTCCTTCTTCATCTGCTAGGATAGGTGTAGATCCTAGGCAGCAGTCAAATGCACAAATAAATATAGATGCTAATGTTGATCCTAGGGTTAACACTAGTTCGAGCTTTGAAAAAGACCTATGCAACTAGAAGGCTATAGGCAAATAAGTTTTGATGGAATTCTTGGCTATCCAAATGCTTTTCCAAATGATATTAGAGATAAGGTACCTAAGTTTGTTGGTAATAATGCTATTAGTTGTGAAGAGCATCTTAGGTTATTTGTTGATATGCTTAATGATTATGAGGTAGAGCATGAGGATGTAGTCATGAAACTATTTGTTCAATCTCTAATGGAGGATGCTAGAGATTGGTTTAAGAGGCTTCCTGATAGATGTATTGATACTTGGGACTCTTTTGAGAAATGTTTCAAAGAGCAGTATGGTGATAGGCCTAATGCTAGTTTCATGTTGAATGAATTCAACACCATATGGAAAAATTAGAATGAGTCTGTAGCTGAATTCAACATGAGATTTCAGAAGGGTATGCATAAGTTGTTCCAAGTTATGTGGTTACATGATAGTGTTTGTCTAACTACATACTTCAATACATTTGATGGGAAGATGGGATATTTATTAAGGGATAAAGAACCAAGAACTCTTAGGGATGCTTTTAGGGTTGCTTTCAATATTGAGAACAACATGAAAATATCAAGAAAATTAGGTGGAAAGAGAGATGACCCAAAGTTGTTTGGGGACAAGAAATATAAGAAAGAAAATGATAAGAATGTTGGATCTAGGAGGCAAGAAGAAGATAAATTGGATAAGGTGCTTAATGCATTGAAAGATTTGAAGGCACCTACAAACAGGAACATCAGTGCTCCTACCAATGAAAGGCCTCAATTCAACAACAATTTCAATAAACATAATAGACTGCAGAACTACCCCTGCAACACCCAATGGAAGGATGGCAAGCCTATTACTGCTGCAAGAGGAAACAATGACAGAGGTGTCCTTGACCCTCTACATAAGGCTTCAATAAATTTCATGGAGAACATATCTTGGTGTGTTGCATGCTAGTCCCCTCATTCTGCAGAGCATTGTGTGGTTGCACAATATATGGCTGCAAATCAAGATTGTGACAATCAGGAGATAGAACAAGAAGAAGAACAAGATGATGTTGGATGCAACATGGCTTCTTCATGTCTAGGATATGAAGATGATTCTAATTTTGATGAAGAGGCAGATGTAAATGTGAAGAGACTTAATCAGGCCCTTTTTCATCAAGAGGTTTTTTCTGATGGTGAATGCATTGATCAGAAAACATGTAACATGAACTCTTCTCCCAAGCCAGTAAATTTGAGAAGACCTTCTAGAGAAGAGATGGATAGGATTACTATAGAAATGATTGCCCAGGTGCAAACTAGAGGCATGGTGGCAAGGAATACAAATGAGGAAGCTGCAAGAATGTTTATAAAGAGTTCCAACTCTGGAGAACATAATGAGAACAAATCAAAGGGATCACATGGTCAAATTCAAGAATGTAAAAGGTAAGATTTGTGAACCTAAGGGAGTTGGAATTGAAAGGATCTCTAGTGAGATTGAGAAGCTAGTTAACACAATGGCTAAGATTGAAAAAATGAGGGTGGTCAGTACACCTAATGTGTCAGATAAAAAAAAGGATGTTAAGGCAATGCAGATTGAGATTCCTGCTTCTACCCCTATTGACATGTTATCTGTATTGTCACAAATTACAGTTAAGGTTCCATTGTCAGAATTGTTGAGGATCCATGAACATAAAGATAAGGCTATTGCATGGGTTGGTAATACTCACAAGAATGATACTTCATGCAATGGATCTCAAGATAAAGCTATGATGGATGTTGCTGCTCAAGAAATTATGTCTTAGATTCCTCCAATATATTTGGATAGTTCTGTCAATGCCAGCCTTGAAAATATTGACCCATTCTTCTTAAGTGTTCTTGTGATTGGGATGAAGTTAAGAAATTGTATGATTGATAGTGGTGCCTCTAATACTGTCATGCCTTCCAAAATCATGGAGAGGTTGGGCCTTAAAGTTGATACAGTGCAAGGCAGGTGTTGTGCAATGGATCAGAGGGAGGTACCAGTTATTGGGACTATCAATGCAATGCCATATAGGTTGGTAGCATATCCAGAGAAAGAGCTAACAATGAGTGTTTTGGTGGTGGATATCCCTCCTCATTATGGGATGTTGCTATCTAGAAGGTGGAGTCCTGCCATGGGTGGAAGTTTACAGTGTGATCTGTCCTATGCAACTTTCAAGATTAATGATTAGTTTGTCAAGATTGAACGAGAGCCAAGAGTATGCCACATGATTGAGAGAAACATATATAATGAAACTACATGTTTTGTGGATACTAATGTTAATGCTTTTAGGGTAGAGATCCCTATATTTGAAAATGAACATACTTTGTCACCTATCTTTGTTGAGGTAGATGCTAGCTCTGTGAAAGGTGATTTGTGGGTAATGTACTTTGATGGTGCAAATTACAAAGATGGTGCAAATTGCAAAGATGGTGCAGGAGTAGGTATTTTACTTATTTCTCCTGATGGAAACACCTACAAGTTCTCTTTCACATTGAATTTCTTTTCTACCAACAATATAGCGGAATATGAGGCCTTTTTGTTAGGATTGAGGTTGGCACAAAAGCATGGTATTAAATGTCTAAATGTTATTGGTGATTCTGAGTTGGTGGTGTCCCAAGTCAGGTTAGTGTATGCTTCTAAGAATAGAAGGTTGAAACAATATAGGAATACAGTGTGGGATTTGATTGAGCATTTTGATGCCTTTAATATTGAGTGGAAGGATAGGAGTAACAACAAGGTGGCTGCGTTATTAGCTAATATTGCAATCAATCCCACTGATATCACATTCTCTACTATCTCTAAAGTTGAAATTCAAGCTAGGCCTAGTATACCAGATAATGTTGAAAATTGGCAAGTTTTTGATGATGATAATGATATTTTGAAGTTTATGGATTGCAAGGATCAGTATCATGGTCAAGAATTTGATTGTTCAGCCTTGGCTAAGTCAGTAGGAGAAAGGGAGGTTGTCTTAGGCAATGAGGTCATTTAGCTTAGAACTAACAAGGTGCCCAAGGGGCTTGTTGTTTTGGAGACTGTCTTTGACAACCAAGGTAGAGTTCAAAAGAATATCAAGGGAGAAGATCATGCTGATCTTGAGGAGATAAATCTTCAATCACATGAGGCACCTAAGAAAGTATACATTGGTAAAGATATATCTCAAAAGGTAAGGAGACCTTTGATTGAATTATTGAGGAAATTCGGGCATATTTTTGCATGGTCATATGATGACCTAAAGGTTTATAGGGAGGATTTATTTTAGCATGTTATTCCATTAAAAGAAGATGCTAAACCTTTCCGGCAAAAACAAAGGCCTATTAATCCTACTTTGGCACCCAAGATGCAATAAGAATTAAGGAAGTTGAGAGATGCTGGCATTATCAAGCCTATAAGACATTCTTCTTGGGTGTCAAACCTTGTTCCTATAAGAAAAAAGAATGGCGACATCAGGCTTTGTGTGGACTTTAGGAATTTGAACATCAGCTCATTGAAAGATAATTATTGTTTGCCCAATATGGAGGCTATGTTGCAGAGAGTAACCAGATCAGAATTGATGTCAATGATGGATGGTTTCTCTGGCTACAATCAGGTCATCATCAAGGAATTAGAATGATTCAAGACAACCTTTACAACACCTTGGGGAACATATGTCTATGTGAGAATGCCTTTTGGTCTCACAAATGCTAGTGCTACATTTTAGCAGGTAATGGATGTTGCCTTTTCAGATTTTATCAATGCTTTCCTTATTGTGTATCAGGATGATTTAACTACCTATTCCAAGAAGGAAGAAGACCATTGTTCTCATTTAGAAAAAATATTTGTGAGGGCCTTGGAATTTGGCATTTCTTTGAACCCAAGGAAATGTGCTTTTGGTGTCACAGAAGGTAAGTTGCTTGGCCACTTAGTTGGGAAGCAAGGAGTGAGAATTGACCTTGAGAGGGTAGCAGCCATTGATAAAATATAGAGACCAAAGAATGTTGAAGGGATTCAATCCTTCTTTGGTTAGGTCAATTTTCTAAGGAGGTTTGTGACAAACTTTGCAGAGGTTACTAGACCTATTTCCAAGATGTTGAAGAAGGGATCTGTAATCAATTGGGAAGGTGAGCCTGATGAGGCCTTCAAGAATATCAAGCAGGCTATCAAAGATGTACCAGTGCTTATGGCACCTAATTATAATGTCCCAATGCATATCTTTTCCTTTTCATCTTTTCATACTATTGCTGTAGTTTTGTTACAAAAGAATAAGGATGGTTTTGCGCAGCCTATTGCATTTTTTAGTAAATCTTTGCAGGCTACAGAATTAAAGTATGACATAAATGAGAAATAGGCTTATGCACTTGTGAAGGCAATCAAGGATTTTAGGTGTTACTTGATGAGAATAGTTGTGATTGCTTTTGTGCCAAGTGCAGCTGTGAAGGATATTTTCTCATAGTAAGAGGTGTCTGGAAGAAGATGCAGATGGATCAATAGGATCTAGGAATTCAATGTTGAGATCCACATCACTAAGTTGGTTAGAGGTCAAGGATTGGCAAGACTGATGGCCCAATCCAATCTAGATGCAAACCAGGTAAATCATTCTGAAATTGATTATACATGTGATATGGATGATTGTATTTGGTATCAGGATATTATTTACTATTTGAGAAACATGAGGTGTCTAGATAGTATGAATGATAATCAAAAGGGGACATTAAAGTTACAGGCCATCAAGTATGTAATTGTGAAATGTAAGTTGTACACAAAAGATTTGGATTGCATACTATTGAAATGTGTAGATGAGAATCAAGCTAACGTATTTTTGAAGGAGGTGCATGAGGGAGTTTGTGGTGGACATTATATGGGTAAAAAAACTACTCATAAGATCTTGAGAGCAGGATTTTGGTGGCCCACAATCTTTAGGGATGTAGAACAGTTGGTAAGTAGATGTGATGCTTGTCAAAGGTTCTCTGGTAAGCTTAAGTTTTTAGGTAATGTACCATTAAAGCCAGTAGAAGTTCAGGCTCCTTTCCAATAATGGGGAATTGATTTCATAGGGGAGATACCAAACAAGTCAAGTGGAGGACATTCATGGATCTTAGTTGCCACTAATTACTTTACAAAGTGGGTAGAAGCTATACCTACAAGGAATTCAACTAGCAGGGTGGTAATTGATTTCTTGATGAACAATATTGTTATAAGGCTTGGGTGCCCTAAGAGGATAGTGAGTGACAATGCTATGCGCTTCAGGTCTACTGAATATAAGGACTTTTGCAAAGGTTTGAGAATTTAGATTTCTAATTCCTCACCCTATCATCCACAAGGAAATGGTCAGGAAGAATCTACTAATAAGAGTCTAATTAAGATATTGAAGAGAATCCTTGAGAAAAATAAGAGGGCATGGAATTCAAATCTGCCATTAGCTCTATGGGCTAATAGGGTAACTGTGAAGAGGGCAATTGGTTGTGCACCATTTGACCTGGTGTATGGAATTCATGATAGAATGCCTCAGAATAATTTCTTGGAGATGTACAAGTTTATGCAGTTGTATGATGATGACATTGATGATGAAATGCAGTTGAGAATTGAGGACCTCATTAGGTTGGATGAAAATAGAAGAGAATCAGTTGCAAGGAATGCCAAATTGCAGTTGCAGGTTAAGAATTTATATGATAAAAAGAATGTTGACATAAAGTTTGAGTTTGGTGATTTGGTGTTAGTTTGGAATGCCAAATTGGAGGATAAGGGGAAACATGGTAAATTTGATCCCATCTGGTTAGGGCCATATCTGATTCATGAGAAATGGGGCCAAGATTCATACCTCGTCAAGGATTTTAATGGTGATATTCAGGAGTTGCTAGTTCATGGACAATTCTTGAAGCAGTACTTCATTTGAAGTACTCTATTTTCCATGAACAGTACTTAGGGTTGTACATCTTGTAAATTATTGTATATAGGTTTCTTGCCCCTACCCTATTTTTACCTGGTCTATCAATTTTCTGGTCCTGTTGCTTGTCTTGCCCTGCTTGTTCCTTGTTGTCTACAATTTTTATCCAGTGGGTTGGTCTGCTCTCCCAGTGATTCTGAATCCTTGCCTTGCCTGCAAGAGGCATACATCCCTAGATAGAGCCATTTTTAGCATGTGCAAAAGAATTTCATGGCTCCTGGTCTTTTCCCCTGCTCTCTGCAATGATTTTTTTGCTCCCCGGTTAAACCTTAGGAAAAACATTCAGAATCTAGCTATTAGGTTTCAAAATTCAAATGTGCCATATCTTTATTCTTTTTGCATGTTACCTTTTTTGTGGGTCACTTAAACACCTCTTCTGCATGTGCCTTTTAAGTTTCCACATCACCCCGGTTCGCAATTAGTCTTTCTCTCTGGCGGGTCCCTTTATTTTTCCTAAGTCCGTAATCGTGCCCTATGATTTTAATATTTTTCCTAAGGTTCTCAGCTTTATTTCCTTGGCCTGGTCTCTGACACCATCTCAATCTGATAGCCATTGATCTTATCTTTGTGACACGACATTTCAAATTGTGGGTCCAGGGTGACACCTAAGCATAGTTGGCAGTTCCTCCTTGGCCAATGGATTTAATGAAAGTAGCATTACTGGGCCCAACTGGGGTCATGTTGTCAGTTGCCTAAGGATCATGTGGTTGTCACATGATCGCATGGAATATTCCATCCCCTTGCGATCATGTGACAACCATTGATTTCGAATCTTTCCTAGACGTATCTATGGGACCTAGTTACTGGTGTGTCTGTCAGAGGGGTCCTGATGTGTCAAAGCATCGACGGTCAACATATATTCTTAAGGCCTTTTTCTCACACATGTGATCTTGTGCTAGTTGTTCGATTAGATGCCAAAGGTTTGTGTGTCCTATCAGTCATGACTGAGCGGTTGTGGTGAATGATAAAATGACATGTGGCACCAGGAAGGCCCAAGTGGGGTTTGAGGTTTGGTAGAGTTGTATAATCTATTGATTGCATGAATGGTAGTCAGGAAGTCGCTAAGTTGTTTAGCGAATTGGTGAAGGTCCTTTGTCGCCAATTTGCTAAGTCTAGTGGGGTCACTTTTAGAGGAAGATCTTCAAGCCGTGAAGGAGGTTTGATCAGATGACTGTGTTTTAAAGCTGGTCTCAGTTTGAATGTGGGTCATCGTTCTCTGCAGGCGCCATGGACTTAGCCATTGTGGTTCAAATTCAAATTTTTCTGGGAACTTCCAGCGACCAGAAAGTACCAAATTTATGGAATTCATTGCAGAAATGACCCTGTTTAGTGAGATATGACTGGTTTTCCATTTGCTGTGTGGTCTAGGGTGTTGTTGGATTGTTTGCAAAGCTTGTACCATTTCGGTTGTGTGCTCAAGCCTTATTGCAGGGTGTCCTTTTGAGCCCAATTTTGTGATCCCCTATACTTGCAGAGAAGAATTTCATGATTGTGGATCAGTTCAAGAATTTCCTCTTTCTTGATTGACTGTGTTTCCCACCCCTGTAATAACTTTTTAGACCGTTTCTAGTAGGTTGGGTGGTTGAAACCCTAACCCTAGTCATCAATAGCTTGTTGCAAATTTTCAAGATGACTAGGGGGTATAAGTTAGAGAATTTTGGATTTTGCAAGGGTTCCAAAAAACATTGTTGCTTTTGGTCCGTGGTTTTTGACTGTAATATAATAATAAAAGTCTGATTTTGTGACTTTTCTAATCTTGGTATCATTCTAATTGTATGTTGATCCTGATTGTGTTAATGAGAACATTTTGAATCCCAATCTTATATCTTGTGTATGTCTTCTTGCTTGTGTCTGAGCTCATATATGTTAGTTTCACAAAGTGTGCTAACATATGGTAAACAAAGAGTATTTTGAATTTATCTTCGAGTTCCTAACAAAGTTAGGATTAAAGTCTTCTAGGTGAATTCAATGAGTTTGAAGTCAGGTGTAGAATTTGATGTCCTTGTGCTTGAGGGAAAGGGGTAATAGGCAAAGCACTTACCTTGGATGCCATTGTGTTTGATTTGAGGTATATAGTTAGGTGACTCTGAGCCCTTGGATAAGGCAGTGGTCCTTCCTCTTGAGGTATGCATGGTTAACAACTACAAACACAAACATTATTTGATAAATCTTTAACAATCTTATATGAGATATAGTGGAATATTGTTTTAGACTCCTTTAGAGAAGTGAGTCAAGGGTACACCCACCTGAGTATTGAAGCTCAAAGTGTAGAAGGATCTTTTGATCCTTGTTAGTTGGCCCTCTTCCTTGTGGACTTTGGAGCGGTGATAGAGTCAGAGTTTTATTTAAATTATCCATCAAAGTGTAAATCTGCAAATTGAAGATCAAAGGGAATAATCCACAACCAACATCTTGTGGGATACAAACTTTACTATAGTAGCAGACGTAACTCAGTTTCAATAAGACTCATAATAATGGCTTATAGAATAGTAAAATAAAATATTAAATCTAACCTATGCAAGATAATAGCACAAAAATTCTTGAAAAATGTAAAAATTGTTAAGAAGGACAAGTCTAAAGCATTCAGATTTGGTTCACTTTTGATACATATGTATATTCATATTCAACATAAGTTTTATGGAATGCACCCTAGAGCATGGAAGGACAATGCACCCATTGGTATTTAGATATCAAAAAGCTACTAGAGATAGAAAAGTACATGGGTAGATGGAGAATTATTTTCTATGGTGAAGATCCTACAAAGGTAAATGATGGAAAGATACAAGATTCCTGAGGAACTAGTTGAAAAATATAAGGATACAATCTGTTTCATGGTTGAAACTGATTGTGTATGCTTTGAAGGAGTTCAACCTAGGAAGAAATGGTGTGATCCTATGGGATATGAAGGTATTTCTGAGGTCCTTGTGATGCAGATAGAGCATGTACTACCATCTAAAATTGACACATCTGAGGAGAGATGGGGAACTTATGAAGAAAACTCAGCAAAATTAAGAGAAGATCATGATAAAGGGACAAGGAAAAGGAAGATAGAGAAGATGGTTGATGACATGGAAATGAAGGAAGGAATGAAAAAAGAAGAGGTAAAAGGAGTAAGGACTAAGATGATAGAAGGAACCTCTAGATCGACAAGCATGAGAATTGAAGACCCTCCACCTTCTAAAGTAGAGAACATAGTAAGTCCTACTTCCACTATCATGGATCTATCTACCAATATGAATAATATAGCACAAGAAGATGCACCTACGAGCACACCTAGGAGATCCACTAGAGAAAGAAAACCTAATAACCCTAACAAACAAAAGATTAATGTGGAAACAAAGAGAAAAGAGGATAAGGGAATAGAGAAGAAAGAAGAGATAGCTGAACAAAATAAAATAGAGAAGGTCTATAGAAACCGGACATTAAAATTTTGTAGAAAAAAATAATAAGAGATGGAAACTTGAAGACATTGAACAGATACTATGAGAGGTATGATTCTGATAATCAGTCAGTAATAGAGGACATAGTGATTGAGAATTTAATGATTTCTAAAGAGAACCTACTGTAAATTAAGGGAAGCATACCTAGAGACTTGTATGCCAAGTTAGAAATCAGGAAACAATTGGTATAGACTTAAGATGAGGCAATAAGAAATAAAGATATTAAAGATATGTTGCATGTAGTTTCAGTATATGAAAGAGAGAAGATAATCAAAGAATTGAAACCCCTATTGAAAACTAAGGCCAGACTTATGAGTATCATGGCTAGGAAATATGATGAAGTCATTGAGGACACACATAAGGCATTGGATCAAATTTTGATGAGTGACATGCATGAGAAGACTTCACCTCCCAAAGATACCAAGCCTACACCTCTAGGAATGGGATAAAGCTCTAAAATAGCTTAGGAAAGCATGGAAGTAAGTAAAGTAAATATTGACAAACAACCAGAGTTATTTATTTTTGGTGAGCTAGTGACTCTTGACACCACACTTTATGAAAGTGATCCTTTTCAAGGAAACTTGGATAGTGTGGTGACAAAAGAAGAAGAAGGATAGAAAGAATAAAATTAGAAAGAAGAACAAAAAGAAGAGGGACAAGAAAAGGAAGGACAACAAGAGGAAGAATGAAGAGAAGAGATAGGGACAGATAAATGAGAAGAGATAAGAGTAGAGGTTAAGCAAGAACCTGATACTTCCTCCACCTTATTGTTGGAAAGTATGGACAAGCCTATGAGAACTGATGTGGAGAATATGGATGAGGATGAATTAATGAGACTATCCTTCATGGAACTTGCTAAGGAAAAAGATAGGTTAGAATAAAAAGGATATAAAAAGGTTAAGGTGATTTCTAGGGTAGTAGATACAATTAATAAAATACTCCCTATACCTCATATATTTCAAAAGAAAAGATGATGTTGAGAACCTTAATATGGCACTAGAAACTTTGATAATCACTATGAGTCTCTAATGAAGATCACAGAAGAGAAGGCAGAGAATAGATACCTAGAGAAGAAATTGAAGGAAGTATGCCATTCTATTTCATGGGACTTGGGCATTCTAAAAGAAAATTCATCTAGTGCCAAAGGTTGTGTTGCACAAGGAATAAATTTGTATAGCTATTGCATTAATCCTCTCAAAAATATTAATAATATTGATGATATAATTTAGCTAAGGATAGGGCTACCTTGGATAGTATGATGCATAGTTTTGAGACTTCCTCACAAACTGTATTAGAGATGGACAAGTAGACATCCAAAATATTCAATAAGGTGAATGTCATGGATATAGAGAAAGGGAGAGCAATGAAAAGATTTGGGTTGTTTAAGAGTTTAATCTTTCCTAAGCTATCAATTCTTGAAGCACATCTTACTGAGATGGAAAATATTGGTGATTCAATGACCAACTCTATACCGGTAGAACTAAAGGCAGTCGAGACTGCATCATATACACTGAATGGTCTAATTCATGTCAGTGAAATATTCATCAAGTCTTGGAATGATGAAGTGAAGAACTTGGAATATTCCTTCCAAGATATTTTTAAACTGGTGAGTAAGCACTAAGTCCTACATTTTTTAAGTTTTTAGGATACTTTGGCCATTAATGTTAAAGGGGGAGAAGAAGACAAGATGAAAAATGAAAAGAAAAAAAAAGAGAAAAGAAGAAAAATAAAATTGGAAATTAAGAAAAAAAAAAAAGGAAGGAAGAATAATATGTATATGAATATATAGAAAATAAAAAGAAGAAGGAAGAGTATAGATAATGTTTTGGACACTTAGTAATTTTTCGCTAAGTGTTGCCATCAATGCGAAAGGGAGAGATTGTTGGAAAGTGATGTTTTGAGAGAACTATGGATCACTTTAGGGTTTTCATTTATGGAAACACATATGGTATGGTGATTTCATGAAGAAAGTATGAGTGTTAAAGACATAGTCATGAAAATGACTAAGTATGAAATCAGATTTATAGAGTATTGCAAAACTATTTTGGATAGCGAAGATAGTGTATGCCAGATAATGACTTGCGAGCTTGCATGAAGACATTTTTGGATATGTATGATCTTAAGTTAATATCACATATGTTTTGGTATTGATATTAGTAAGTTATAGTGATACGAACGCATGCAAAGATAGAGGAACAATGAAGCAGGGCACATGAACAGTTGTGATGATTAAGGGAATGTAAGATGGAATGGTAAGGTGCTAAGTCAGATAAATATTGTATATTGCCAAAACTTTGGTAATACAAGATCATTGACTTAGTATCTATTGTTTGCATTATTTATTAATATGTTTTGTATTGTATTTGGTAGCCGACTGGATGACAAAATACATATAAATGAAGAGTGTTTTGTGAAAGTGATTTATGTATGAGATATGGATGCAAGTTTTGGATATCAGTGATGGTTAATGGCAGATGCGAGATCAAATATTGACAAAGGATATTGAGAGCTATAATTGGAACTATCAAAGCATAAAAATTCCAAATAAACCAGTATTAATGATTCATCCCCCCCTCAGTATTACTGAATCCTAGCATTACTATATTTTAGATCTTCATCTAATTTTCTTATATTTTTACTAACCTTGATAGTGAAGTGATCTAATGTCCATAATTATTTTTGAATTGTAATAACTTTATCAATGATGCTTTCTAATTTAGTTACAACTTCTGAAAGATTTACCTTGTTCATTGCCACTACTTGGCTGATATTTTCAGTTAACTTATACTGAATCTTTTGTTCGGCTCTCTCTTCAATCATCTTCCCATTCATTTTTTCTATGAGAAGTGCAAGTTGATCAATAATAGGGGTAGATTCATCAATAGTTTCATCAGGAGAAACTTGCATTAGGTTCTCCTTGACATCCTCTAGCACCTTTGTGTTCTTATTTTCTTGTCTCACCTTTTCCTGTGCTACCTTTCAGGTGCATAGCTCTCCATATTTCCTAAGAGCTTAAGGGTCAAGTTTCCCTGGGTCACATGCTAGTATTTCAATGATTTCATCAAGTGTGATTGGACCCTTAATGCCTCGCTTCCTCTTCTTTTTCTTCTCTTGCAGACTAGATGATGGAGATTTTGTAATGGAAAGTTGATCCTTGTGCTCAGGATCTACCTTTGGTGTATCAGTGGATTTGATCTCTTCTTTACTCTACTTGATAATTTTTTCTGCAATCTCTAGTTTAGGGGCTTGTGACCTTGTGTCAGTGGTAGAAGTGTCTACCTTTGACTCTACTTGTCCTTGTACATTTTCTATCATTTTAGTGGTATCTTTACCTATCTCCTCACCCTTTTCTTCATTTGTATCTATTACCTTCTCGGGTGGAGTGTTCTCAATTTTTGTTTATGTAGCTATCTCAATAAATTGTAGGGTGGTTGCAAGAAGTTGAGTCCCACTTTTGGGCAAAAAGTGGAAGTGTTTTCCTTTTTTTTCAAATTTCTTGTCAATTGATGTCTAAATTTGAGGCACTTAGAGATTGAATCTCAAAAAAATTTAGTAATAGAAAATCTAGTTCTTGGAGTCTAATTTTTAAATATGTAATTTATTTAAATACCCACGTGGTATAAATTACTTTTTAGTAGGAATGTTTAGAAACCATGTTTTCAAAATGCATGTTTCAGCACCATGCCATAGATGTGTACGACCACCATATTTTGACCTAAATAGATGAATTTTTGCAACTCCTTCTAGGGAAATATACCTAAGACACCAAATATTGATGAACATATTTTTTCTTATTTTTTTATTGAATATATTTTTTTAATTAATTTTAAATTGAATATAAAAGACATTTTCAAAACCTCTGGTGTACGACCATCATAATTTGTTGATAATTTCACATTTTTTCAAAATTATTTTTATTATCTTGAAGAGAATTGTATCTAGATTGATGTCATATAATTTATTTTCTAAAAAACCTAAAAATAAAAAAGTTATTAAAGTTTTAGTGAAACTCACTATTTAACGTTTAGGTACCACTTTTAACTAATAAATAATATAAAAATAGTAAAATTAATCAAATCACTATGAAATTTATATTATTGAAATCAGGATAGTGAGAACTCTAATGGGTTTTTGTTTCATAAACAAATACGATCAAGAAGACCCTCAAAAAATTACGGCAAGGCAAAAATCTGGCATTCCAGTGCCTTAACCAAATTTTTCAAGGTCAAGGCATAGGCTTGGTTCTACCAAGCCTAAACCTAACTTGGTTTGGAACAAAATTTGAGGTGAATGTGTGCTTCCCTCTCATGTCTTAAGAAACAGTCACCCATTGTTTTAATTCAAAAAATGGTGATGTAAGTGTCCCAAGGTTTTCTTGCACTGCTTCCAAGAGACCTAGCTTGTCTCTTCTAGGAACGTTAGTCTCCTCTAGGTCCTGATTGGATTAGATGATTAATTAAGTCCAATACTAACTCTTCTCTAAGAGTTCTAACTCTTGTACTTAACCTCAGAAGACTAACACCTTATAGATAGTTCTATCCTCCTCACTCACTTAGAAAGCTCTAGTGCCAATTCTTCACAAACTTCATTCTTCATTGCAGGGGTACTCTCCATCTTGAAAACATTCATAATCTTTCCAATTTGATCCATTTTGGAGGGATCTTGAAACATATTCTTATCAGGTTCAAGGATTCATCATAAAGTGAGCTTAAAATAGGCCTAATCCTCGTAGCCTTTACCAGTCACTTTTTGCTATTTCTTGAAACACTTTCCCAAAAAC
Organism: Chamaecyparis obtusa; assembly: GCA_027943335.1. Classification (NCBI taxonomy): domain Eukaryota; kingdom Viridiplantae; phylum Streptophyta; class Pinopsida; order Cupressales; family Cupressaceae; genus Chamaecyparis; species Chamaecyparis obtusa. The sequence continues at coordinate 440,457 of BSBK01004174.1, forward strand.
CCTAGAAATCTAAACTCATATTTAGATACCCATTTGGAAGTTTTAAAACATTCAGTAGGTTTTGGGGTCTGACAGGCTCCATACACTGGATTCCTATAAACTAGGACAATAGGCCTAATTTCTAGGACTTAACAGTAACCTTACTTGAAACTTGCTCAAATCTTAGCCTAAGTGATTGGAATGAACCCAATCCTCATAAAATTTTGAGTTATGATGAAACCCTATCTCATACTATACCTGTACTATACTGTACCTTTCTTCCCTGCAAGATATCTTCAAACATTCATACTTAGACCTCTGGTCGGACTCTATCTGCTCGCCTAGGGCCTAACAGTAAAAAGATAGCTCTCCTTATTTTCAAAACTCCTAATCCCTAACTTATATACATTGGTTTGGAACAAAATCTGATTTGAATGTGTGCTTCCCTCTCATGTCTTAAGAAATGGTCACCCATTGTTTAAATTCAAAAAATGGTGATGTAAGTGTCCCAAGGTTTACTTGCACTACTTCCAAGAGACCTATCTTGTCTCTTCTAGGAACCTAGTCTCCTCTAGGTCTTGATTGGCTTAGATGATTAACTAAGTCCAATACTAACTCTTCTCTAAGATTTCTAACTCTTGTACTTAACCTCAGAAGATTAACACCTTATAGATAGTTCAATCCTCCTCACTCACTTAGAAAGCTCTAGTGCCAATTCTTCACAAAATTCATTCTTCATTATAGGGGCACTCTCCATCTTGAAAAAAATCATAATCTTTCCAATTTGATCCATTTTGGAGGGATCTTGACTTATATTCTTATCGGGTTCAAGGATTCATCATAAAGTGACCTTAAAATAGGCCTAATCCTTGTAGCCTTTACCAATCACTTTTTGTTGTTTCTTGCAAAAATTTCTCAAACACCATAGAAATATAAACTTATATTCAGATACCCATTTGGAAGTTTTAAAACATTTAGTAGGTTTTGGAGTCTGACAAGCTCCGTACACCGAATTCCTATAAACTAGGACAATAGGCCTAATAGGCCTAATTTCTAGGACTTAACAGTAACCTTACTTGAAACTTGATCAAACCTTAACCTAAGTGATTGGCATGAACCCAATCCTCATAACATGTTGAGTTATGATGAAACCCTATATTTTACTATACCTGTACCATACTGTACCTTTTTCCCTGCAAGATATCTTCAAACTTTCATACTTAGACCTCTAGGTAGACTCTATCTGCTCACCTAGGGCCTAACAGTAAAAATAGCTCTCCTTATTTTCAAAACTCCTAATCCCTAAATTATATACTTTGGTGACTCCCCTAACATATCCATCCATTGTGAGTTGTTTCCCATGGCTAGATTTCATGGGGGAGCCATGATTGCACAGACTGGTCAAAACAAAACAAAGAAGACTCCCTGAACTAAAACACTTAAAATCAGAACATAAATGACTTCAAAACAACTTGCTTCCTAAATGAAAATGTCTTCAAATATCTTAAATAACACTTTTCAATCACTAACTTAACACTTTGAATCCATTAGATATGATTGTTATCAAAAATCTCAGGATCTGGCTGGTAACACTATTGCAGAGCTCTATTAACAAACTTTAAATTATTACAATGCATGAACTAACTTCGAGATTTGAGTCTCTTGGCTAATAGTAGATGCCATCTCCTTATTTTTAGGGCCTATTTTTTGATCTCCATCTCCTACACTCAAAGGAATCCAAGGATAAATGAGTTGCATGCAATATTTTCCATAATTGCAAATGTTGCAATGACAACTTCTTTGCAACATTTGGCATCTTTCATTTATGCCATCATCCTATTTCCTAGGACTACTAACCTCCTTCATTTTGAGGATCCAAGACCATTAATGATCTTTTGGCATCTTTACAATGTCATTATGTGTTTAAAAAACATTTAAGACTCTAATCTCACCTTAGACCTAGTGACTAACTTGTTGGGTATATTCTAGGTTTTCTGAGGTCTTTGTTTTTGGTCTTGTTTCAATGTCTTGGCCTATGAAAATGTCTGGTTTAGGGTTTAGGTTTCCTTAAAAATGTTGTAATAATTCTGTGAGAGAAACCCTTTCCTTTGACATTTTTGTTCTGAAATGGTTATTTCCTTGGTTGGTTTTGAGTGTGCCCTAATATTTGTGTTTCTGCATTACTTATTTTGGCCACTTAAGTCATATGTGTGCATGTGATTATTTCCCTCTAAGGTGTTCACTGAATCGCTTAACATTGTTTCATGTTTATTTTTCATTTAGTGAACTAGTGAATGTTGTCTACCCTTTCCATTTTTCATGTTTGTCGCTAAGTCTCCAAGTCTGGCCAGCAGTTAAGTTCTCATCCGATGATCCAGTGACTGTGCGGTCTCCTATTCACTTGACATCTAGTGGTTTCCTATTAACCCTTAGTGACTTGGCATGGTAGTTATCTTTGGCTATCTAAATTAGGTGGTTATGTTCAAGTTTCCTCAACAAACTAATGAACGTCATTGATTGTCCCTTCATCCGATAGTTATGTTTTAATCTCGCAAAGACTGGGTCCTACTCAAAATCATTTGGCGATCTAGCAACTGAGTCATGATTTCATACTCTCTAAGTTTGGTGGTGTTGATAGTAAAATTTGGTAGATGGTTTAAGTTTTCATTTGTCGCTTAATCTCAAGAAAAGGTGGCGGTGCCCTAAGTTATTTAGAGATTAAGAAAATGAGATGTTCGCAGTATCTCCAAGTTAATTAGTGAGGTTGTAAATGATTCAGTGAATTAGTGAACAAAAGAAAAGTTAGGTGTGTCAACAATGGTTGTTGATTCTCATAATAAAGAGGTGATGGTCAAAGTATTTGGCCAATTCAGTGACAACCGCTGATTGTGTTGAATATCAACAGTCAATGTGTGGTCTCAGAATGTAACCTATGGTGTAAAAAGTGTTTAGCGAACTGGAGGTAGATGTCATTCACTCATTCTTGAAGCTTGACTATGGTTAAGTGTTTCTTCCTGAGAATGTGAGATAGCCTTGTTCGCTAATTCTCCAGATAAGTGTTGAGTTAAAGAAATAGTTCTGAGAATTGGTGAAGTCTTTAGTCACTAAATCTCTGAGTTGGGCGGGACATAGTGTGAGTTCTTTGGGTTTCCCTTGGACCGTTGATCATCTCTGGGATCAACAGTGGTCGCGAAATCTTGAAGTAAAGTTGTGAGTTATGAAATCCTTCTGAGATTAAGTGAATACTCTTGTCACGTGATCTCCTGACTTAACCTCGAGTTAGCATTTCTTTCTGAGATCATGAGATCCTTTGTTCGCATGGTCACTGAATTCTGTCTAGTTGAGTTTTCATGCCAGTTAGTATTATGAGTCATTGCGACGTGGAACAAGTACCGTGCCAAGATGGAAAAAAGTAGAAAGCCATCCAATCAGGTTTTAACAAGGGTTTACATCATTAATTAAGGGTTTTAATGCAAAAAAGCCATGATCATTGCTCTTGCACCCTATTTTTAATTTTTTAAATCATCCTATCAGCCTCCATGCCATAGCTAGCTCTAATTTGAAGGTTGGAAATGTGTAGAATTGAATGTAGAAGTGACTTAGACTAGATTTGAAATGATTTTCCAATCACATGCATGAGAATTTTGGAGTATATAGATAGGACTGCATTGCTTTTCTGCTCAAATTTGTTCTGAAGATAGTTGAGATTGTTGGTGTCATAGTAGAGATTGAGTAGTGTGAAAGTTACAGAGCTGAGAATTTCCTGTTCTATCAAGATGAGTCATCTTGCGATGAGTGGAGCATCATCCAGTGGAGCTGTAAAAGGATAGAGTGGAGAGGATAAAGGAAAGTTGAATTACTTAAAGGAACTCATCAAGCTACTTCCTGGTTCGAATCAAAACAAGAAGGCCATTGACATGGCATTTGAGGATCTCATGGAAAAATGTAGGGACCCTATTACTCCTAAAGGTTCTTTTTTTTCCTTGTTCTCATATTTTTACAATAATAGGAGTAGAGCTATACCTATTTTTAATGCCTAGGTGTTGGGAGTGGAAAATTTAATTATGCCTAATGTGTTTTTAAATATTGAATTAATCATTGAGCTGGCTAGGTTGTATGACCCCATTTCTAGATGCATTAGGTGTGAAGACCAGTGTACATTTATCTCTTTAGATAGGGGGTCTTTCATGAGAACCTTCAATTTCAATTCCTCCTCCTCCACTAAAATTGACTTAAAGAAGGAAAGGGAAAAATATGCTACTAATGTAGGGTCAATAAAGAGCTAAATAGTCAGGCATATGACCAAGCATGATAAATATATAGCCCCTCTCCCCCAATGTATGAATGCCCCTTATTCTTTTGCATCTCTCAATCATTATATGAAACTCTTATGTCATGGGTTGTGTAGGGTTCTAGGAATAGATGGGGATGATGAGAAATTGCCTGTTGATCTTTGAAAGATAATCTTGGACATTCAAAATTCTCACACCAACACTGATTATGATTATATCCAATATATAATTGACATGATGCATGAAGGGTTTGTGTCTTTCAAGGAGAAGAAAAGGCCTATTAGGTTCATGCATTACTCCCTTCTTATTGACCTTCTTAGGATTCTCCAGTAGGGGAAGGACCAATTATTGACCTAACCCAAGATCCAATAGAGGTGGAGGCTATCTAAGAGCCACCATTGAAAAAATAGAAAATTGAGGTTGGTGAACCTTCTGAGAAGAAGAAACAAACAAAGGTATTGGATAGTGCTTCAGTCCTTGTGCCTAGTAAGACGGTATATCACCATCAATCCAGAAAGGTTATCAGTGAAGGAAAGAAGATGGAAACACAAGAAATAAGGGACTTGACCTTATTTTTGGGATAGTATGAAAGAGAATTATATGAAGAAGAATTTCTTGGTGATGACTAGTTTATCCAAAGCAAAGAATTTAGAGATTTCCTTATCTGGAGGAAACATGAGGAAGTGAAGAGTTCCTTTCCTAAAGGTATGGAACCAAGCAAAGATACTCTTAGGGCTCTTACATTTTATGATCATAGTCTTGAAGGGATCACTCTGGAGGAAGCAAGAGAAATGGTTAAAACAAGTGGCATGCCTCTAACTCTTGGATGGGATTTGAATTCTACCTTTATCATTGACCAAATTAGAAAGCAACTAGAGGGAAGCTTGTCATATGAAGTGCATATTGATGACATGATCAAAGGGAGTGGTTATGAACCTAATTCACAAGCTGTTGCACTTTGGTCTTTGGCCTTAAGAACTCAGAAACCATCTCTAGTAAGAATTGAAGACAAAATGGAAGGTAACAAGATTGTCTAGACTGTCCAAAATACCACTGACCTAGAGGTGTCGAAGGCAGTAACCCATTTAGCTCACCTTAATGAAGCTAAGACTATCTAGTTGTTGGAGAGGTATGATAAATTGTTTGAGATCTCAATGAGGGTTGCAAAGGATAGGGATTCAAAACTTATGTTGATCAAGAAGATGGAAGGTGAATTGGAGAAGTTAAGGGCAAAACTTGAAGAAGTAGTTAAAACAGTGCCTCCCCTACCTTTTCAAATTGAAGCCCCTCCTCAACCTGAGGTTGAGATCCCTGATACACCCATTGAGGACTTGTAGAAAATAAGATTGGATGCATCTATAGATACTATAATGATGATTGTGCAATATAGGCAAAGCCAAATCTAGGAGAGGATGGAGTTAGTCCATCAATCAGTTGGTCTATTGCAGAAGGAAAATTAAAAGGTGAATGAGTCACTAGCCACCTTGGATCCACTTTATAGTATATGGTCAGGTAGAAGCTTGTTGTCTGATAAATTGGATACTCTGTAGGAAAGTAGGCCTGATATTCTTGAAATAGTAATAGAGGTATTTGAGAAAATTGGTTTTGTAAGTGCTATGTCAAAGTTTTTTACAGGTAAGTCTAACCAAATAAAGGCTAAGTTGGCTATGTTTGATAAGAACTACAGTAGACACTTGCCTTCAATATATGGTGATGATGGGAAGGTAGTCAGTATAGATGAGTGGAAGGCATTGATGGATCAGTTGGTAATGAAACATGATGCTTTCCTTAGTAGTGATAGTGCCTTAGACTTGGAAAGGTGCAATAGTACAATTGATAGTTTATTCAAAGTTGAAAGTGATTGCATATGGTTTGTAACAGAAGCTAAAGGCATAACTGATTCCATGTGGGACCTATAGATCAAATCACTATAGGAACTACAGGCATACAACTGGCCATCTGATGATGATGCCACAGCATAGGACAAAATGACAAAGAAGAAGAAGAAGAAACCAGTTGTCCTATTGGTCGAAGAGGAAGAAGAATAGAATACACATGGCACGTGATCCAAAATTCAAGTGAGAGCATGTTTTAAACATAGGATGATGTAAGTTATCATGTAATGGTGGTCATCATTCATGCTAAAAATCAAAGTAACTACTCTGAAATATCTCCAGATGAAGGTGCCACCTATGAAGATGTTAGTAGTTGTTAACTACTTTCTATTGATGTAATCACTGCCTTTTGATTTTATACTTTTTGTCTTTAGTGCAAGTCATTTTCCTAGCCATCTAAAGCTTGTTTCATCCTTTTGAGGGTTCCAAGATGGCTAGAGGTATATATAGCAAGTTTTGTTGTTTTGTAATAGGTGGTCAAAGTCTTTTGTAAAGAAGACTAAATATAGATCCTAACTTCTTTTATGTTTTTTCTAAAATTGTAATGGATACAACTGAGAGTTAATAGAAATATACTAAAGTTTTGTTGCCATTTATGGTTGTATTTGTGTATGGATGCTTTGAATTTCTTATACATTAATTAGTAAGGCTAGTTTAATGCATTGTTCACAAGGTGAATATAGGGGCTGATCTCAAGTTTCTCTCAAGGAGAGAGTAAAACCTTCAGGGAGATCTCTGGTTTTTGAAATTCTATACATGAATTTGATGGTAGGGTTGGGAATTGGGAGAATGAATTGTTAGGCCATTTATTTGAATTTTAGTATCTTTATGTTAATAGGATTCTATAGATGTTAAATTTTGACTCTCACCCAATGGATAGGGCATTGGTTTAGTTTGATTTGCTTCTGTTCACCATCATTTGATTAAGAAACTATCCATTTACTTTTATTTGTATGTTGTGAGCTATATTGACTATTTCAAGTACATAGATCAATTCTATTATGCTTTGTAGAAGCATTTGAAAGGTAAACCCGCCTGAGTTTTACACTCAAAGTGAAGAAGGCTCAAAGCCTTAATACCTTAGCATTTAAATTTTGCTAGATGCAACTGTTGGGAGTGCATGAGTCATGAGTTCAATAAATTTCTAAATATTTGAACCATCTGCAGGTTTAAGTGCTAACAAAACTAGCGACTCCACTGCAGACACTTAAATAAGGACTTACAATATATTTGTGCAATACTGTCTATTATGTTTTGTAAGCCAGCATAATATTTTGATTCCTACTTGGTAGTGGGTAGCGACTCTGATAATCTATGTTTACCAGTCACTGGTATTTATAAATTTTGATATATCTTGTTGTGACATACCATGAGTCAGCTGAGGTTCCCTAGATCTTATTTCAAGGACCACCTAGAGAATAATATGGGTGATAAGGTTCGTACACCTGGTAAAAAGTAGTGGTCTAGGAGAAATCACATTACTGCTAACTCCCCAGGACCTTTGCGAGATAGACTCCCTACACCACTCCCCCATGAAGCTTCCTCCTCTTCTGATGACCCTGAACATGTTAAGAAATTCATGCCTAGTTCACACTTTATCTAAGAAGAAGAGATCAAAGAAGTAGGTTATTTCCCTATGAGAGAAACCCTAGAGCAACCACGAGAAACATCTACTACTGAAACTATCTCGTATGATTCAAAAAAATTAAGAGAGGAAGTGATTTCTTTAAGAAAAAAGGAGCGTGAATAACTGGAAGATATTTCTAATAGAGTGAAGGTAAGGGAACAACAAATTTATGAATTTCTTTTGGAAAGGCAAGAACTTATCCAAAAAAACAAGAAAAATGAGATTTAGGCTAAGGATCTAAGCAAAGATGTTCGGAGTTTAGATAGAGAATTATTCAGTGACATGGAGGTTCCCAGAAATTAGGCTAAAGGTGTTAAACCTAACCATGATGAATTTGAGGGAACATGACATGTTCTCTGACAATTGCACCCATTTGAAATCCTAAGGAATGAGGACATTAAAAATGCCACAAAAGAAATCCCTGATAAGGGAAAAAAAGAGGTGGTGGGTGTGAATATTAATGAGCCTAAGAAAATTGATGTTATTCCTAGTGTACCCTCCCAAACAAGCATAGATTTGGAAGAGGCTAGAAAGGCTAAAGAATATTTGGCTCTCTAGCTTGACAAATTAGAATTGGAGGTTGTTGTAGATGAGATGAAGAGAAAGATTGTTTTCTTGCATGCTAATATAAACACATGTACTAGTAGCTTTGTCCCTATCATTTTAGGAATGATCCCACCCAATCATCCTTGCAATTCACTTCCAAATCCTCAAGCCTCTCATCCTGGACAAAATGTACCTGGACCAATTTTGAATACTAATCAAGTTCCCCTCACAGCTAGTGGTACAATGGGAAATGTATCTTGTTAAAATGTTGGGGCAACCCCTCTGGTTCAACCAAATTTCCAAAGGAGACTAGTTCATCTGGATAGGTATAGGCCTTTATTATTTGATGGCATCCCTAGTCAGCCTAATGCTATCCCTAATGAGATTAGAAAGAAATGTTAGAAAGTAAAGATCCCCAAGATAACTAAGAGGGGGGGGGGGTGAATCAGTTATCAGATAATTTAACCATTCAACTACTTTAAAAAATATAATCAATGTACTAATCAACCATAGAAAGATAACCATAAACAATTTCACAATAACACAAGATATGTTGACTAGGGAACCTCTTGAAAAGAGTAAACCCCGGTGGGAATGATGCCCACAAAATGATGCACTAATATGAAAGTTCCTTGTTAGAGGATGGACCTTGTTAGGAGTCTTATCAAGTACATTTAGTACATATAAATCCCTATTAGGAGATTTTGAATCCCTGTTAAAAGATTCTAACCCGATTAAGTGTTTATGGAAGACAGAAGGACCCACTGCCCAAATAGCTTCAAGGCAAGATCTCTGAACCCATTGTCCAAAAGATCTTAGAATTATTCAATATAATAATATGAAATATATTACCTCCTTCACACTATGCCAAAACCACACTCTCTGCTACACAAGATCACAATTCCAGATCTCTGTACTCACAAGTCTTCCTTCATCACTGAATTAGCTCTTTTCTTCACTTCATGCATATATTCACATCTCAATCTTCATAGTACACATTACAACAAGGAAAAAATTCCTTCTTATATACCAAACTCAAATAATTAAAAATGAGTCGGTCCTCAATTACAAAATAATAAATTCTACATGCTACACATAGAATTCACATAAAACTGTCGGCTTCCAGTTACTGTAACTTTCTCCAAACATATCTTCAAAGTTTGTGCTATGAACCATGTCATCATTAATGAGTATCCAACATCCCTATAAATATGCAAAATCAGATTCCATCCCAGCTAAGAGATATCCTCTGATTTCCAAAAATTGATTCATAGAAACATTGTCTAAACACTGCTTTCACCAAAATGCTCATAACTCTCACAAATGAATGAATTTCTTTTTGCGATTTTAACCATAGGTTAATAACACACCAAAGAACATACCATCAACTGCACAAAAGCCAATCTAGAATACAACATGTGTGCAAAACAAAACTGTACCTACTTTCCTGCTAATATCCATAATATCACTATGTTGACATCAATGACAATCCAAGCCATGACTGCAACAACAACTGCTACAGAATGACTACCAAAATACTTTTCATTCATTCCTAACAAGAAAATCCCATTATTCACTGGAAACAATGTGATTACCTCTGAAGAACATTTGAAATTTTTCACAGATAAAATTAATGATTATAAGATTGAGCATGAAGATGTCATAATGAAGCTCTTTATTTAGTTATTGATTGAAGATGTCAGGGATTGGTATAGGGGTCTGCCTGAGAATAGTGTTGCAACTTGGGATGAGTTTGTTAGATGTTTCAAGGAGTAGTATGTAGAACATGTGAACTCAAGTTACATGCTCAATGAGTTTAACAATATCAAAAAAAATTACAATGAGAGCATGTCAGAGTTTAATATCAAATTCCAAAAGGCTATGTACAAATTGTTTCAAGTATTGAGGTTAGATGATGTTGTTTGCATGACCACTTATTTTAATTCTATGGATGGAAAAATGTCTTATCTCTTGAGAGATAAGAATCCTCGTACCCTAAGGGATGCCTTCAAGTTAGCCATAAATATTGAAAGCAACCAGCAGGCATCTGGTCAGATGTATAAAAGAGATGAGGGTAGATTATGGAAGGAAACTAGGCCACAACCTGCAAGACCATCCAGAGATGATGATAAAATGGACAAAGGAGTTGGTATTACCAAATACTTCCCAACAAAGTCTGAAAAGGGTGGTAGAAATTTTCAAGATGCAAGACTACCTTATCAAAGGCAGGATAGACTCCCCAATTTGTGAGATATGCCCTATAAGAAAAATTGGAAAGATGGGAGTTCTATCCCTGATAATAATGAACCTCAAAAGGGGAGAGATACACTAGATCCTTTGAAGAAAAACATAGCACACAATGTGGAAAATACCCCTTGGTGTATGGCTTGTAATATGCCTCATTCACCCTTCCAATCTGCGGTGGCTCAGGCCTTGGGAGAAGAGGCTAGTGATTCATATGCAGGAGATTATGAAGAATCTAAAAAGTCTACTATTACCATGTTTACTATTGAAGTAATGGGGGATCTCTTATCATTAGAAGATGAAGAGATCTATTCTCATGTTGATCATAAAAGGAGGTTCCTCTTAGATTATGAACAACAAGTATTTACTCACTCTGATTATGATAGTCTAACAATGAGAGTTGTAAAGCTCATATGGTAGAATTAGGGTTAGATGAAAAGCAATGGAGAAAACCTAGTGATGAGGAAATTAGAACTTTAACTATGGCTGCTATAGCTCAAGCCAAATCCTCATACAATTTGATAAATAGAAAGGTGGATACCGATCAAGGAATCCCTAGGTCAGTATTTGTTAAGGATAACCTTCAAAATAAGGACTCCCTAAAGCCTAATGTTGTAGATAATAAGAAGGAAGGGCTTGTGAATGAAAAGAAAAGGAATGAGGAAGTTATTGTTAACAAGGGTAAAAGGAAAGTTGGTAGGCCAAAAGATTATCCTAATATTTTTGTTGATCCTCCTACTTTTGATATGAGACATGCCCTATCTCAAATGAAGGTTTCCATCCCTTTACTTGAAATGCTAAAAATTGAGGAGCACAAGACAATAGCCATGGCTCTCATAAGTGAGAAAGGGTTATCTCCTATTAGATAGGGAAACGGGACTTCAGTAGAAAATCCTATTTCAATTGATAACATTTCTGATGTATGTGTTGGAACTATTGTGACACAGGAGCCTTCTTCTATTTGTTGGAAATTTGGCTGAGTTGATTGCATAGATGTTGTCATTATGCAACATATGATCCTCATAAAGATCACACAAGTTAGAGAGCAAGTATGACAGAGTGCATTGCAAATTTGTCTAAGTGTGAGACAGTGTTTTACTAGTGAACCTAGATACAGTTTTTGTTTGCAACGTTGACTAGAGTAAGTTTAGTTCTTTCACACTTGAACATAGACTCTATGATGTTTATTGATCACCCATCTTAGTGTACAAGTCAATATGGCATGTATGGAAGAAGTTCTGACAGTTTTATCGAACACAGTGTGAAGTCGACAGCACAGAATATGAAGATAGAACTAGTAAAGAGTTAAGAGATTATTTTTTTTATCAAAATAATGACTTAAAAATATAAAGGGATGACATCCTAGATGTTAACTCTTTGATAAAGCTATTGGTATAAATGTAAATGTAATTGTAATTGTAAAGCATAGTAGCAATTGAAAACAAGTAGCAAGTAATATGATATGAAGTATATGAAGCATATGTAATAGCGATAGTGAAAGAGTAGCGAAGTGATATTGATGCAAGAAGTATAAGGTTATGTGACTTAACCTACTTTGTAATCAGTGTATATTGTACATTACTTGTTTTGGCAGTGGGCTCATCTGGTAATCACATTTTTTACTACAACTCCTAACAAAGTTGAGGCTTCTAAAAGGGCCTATAGTACCTTAATCATGATTGATACACTATATGCTTGTAATAGACTCCTATCAGGGTCAACATCCTTAATAGGATACTTTTGATTAGTGGATCTTTGTGGGTACCATCCCCACTGGGGTTTTCCCTTGGCCAGGGTTTCCTCAAGAACAAATAATGTGTTATGAGTTCATTATTGTTATGAATGTTGTTTAGCTTCTTATGTTATGCATATATAAAGATAATCTGTTATATCCATAATTGGGCAAAAGATAAAGTTTGTAGAATACTGATTCAACCCCCCCTCTCAGTATTCCCTATTTCTAACAATTGGTATCAGAGCTTAGTTACTCAAAAAAGAATCATTCAAGGAAAGCCTAGCAGCATGAGTAAGATCTCTATGGATATGGATCAACTACAGAAGAATCTTGAAGAAGTTCTTGAATAGATTGACTTGCTTACTATTAAAAAAGATACTTTGAAAAGAAAGTATGATGATGCAAAGAACCTCGTTGAGAAACTAAAAAATAAATTGAAAGATCTGAGATCTGAAAAGGGATCTAAAGTTCTTATTGAAGATTGTGATGACAATTTGGAAAAATAAAATGAGATCCTTAAGCATGAATTAAAGATAACAAATTTGAAGCTTAGTTTGAAATCTAGAAATGGCAAGAATGAAGGAAATCTGAAATTTGAGAATGAAAGTCTAAAGATTGAAGGACTGAAATCTAAACTTTCTAAAGTAACATCTGAACATGAGAAAGTCAATTTGTAGTATGATGAACTTGAGAAATACAATAATATTATGAAAGGTGAACTGACTCAATCCAAACAACAACTTGAAAGGCTATATTCAACTAGTGAGAAGATTGATGAACAAATATCCTATCAGAAACCATTCTATGATAAGACTGGTCTTGGATTCAACACTTTCAAAGAAAATGATGAAGGCAAGGAACCGGATCTGAAGATATCTGAAAGCATAAATGAGAAGAAGCCTGATGAGATCAACAAATCTGAAGATACACCTAAAGAAGAGGAATCACCGAAGCAAGAGGAATCAGCCAAACATATGCAAAGAGAATTCAAAGGTAGATGTTTTTCTTGTAATACTATTGGTCATATGAAAAGAGATTGCATAGGTAAACAATTTAAACCTCTTAATGGTTATTGTTACAATTGTCATGGTTTTGGACATAGAGCTATTGAATGTAGGAAACCTAAATTTATTGAGAATAATGATGGTAGTAGAATGTTTAGGAATACTAACAATGCAGATAAGAAACCTACTGAAGATATGAATAGAAGAAGTGGAGTAGTATGTTATAGATGCAACAAGGTTGGACACATTGCTAGAAATTACAAATCAAAAATCAATCAACCTAGACCAAGATATGGAAACAATGGAATTATTTGTCATATATGCAACAAGATTGGACATACAACAAGGTTTTCCAGAATGAACAATAAAGTTTTTCATCCTAATCCTAACCCCAGGAATCATGCAAGAAGAAATGAAGATGCTAGTAATAGTCAGAAAGGATGCTGTAGTAATTCAGATGAAATAAAGTTTACCAAAAGCACAAATCAAGGAGACATATTCAACATTGAAGGTAATCAGGAAGGTGAAGTATTGAAAGGTAAGAATGAATCTTTACCTGACCTATCTCAAAGTACTTAATTCATGTAAATTACAGTAGAATAGGAACTTAGATTTAGTATAGAAGTAGATATATGATGAATTGAGTCTTGCGCAGTTAATGCAAGGTATTTTATGATATTATAATGCTATGGTTAAGAGCGCAAAGAAAAATATTATGTTTTGTGAGATCGCAAGAAGTTTTAAGTTTTGCAAGTTAGCAGAGAAATTTTTGGAAAGAAGCAGCAAAAGAATTGAATCTGATGTTAATGAGAGTGTAGTACTTGTTATTAAGACATTTCAAAACATTATGTCTAGTAGATCAAGGATCCCTAAGTCTCTTGTTGAGAAATACAAAGATGATATATGTTTTATGGTGGATACTGACTTTACCTATGTTGAAGCAGTAGAGCCTAGAACAGAGTTCATAGACCCTCTTGGCTATGAAATATCTGAGGTAGAAGCTAAAGAGTATGTTAGCAGACTATTGAAGTGTAAGTTGGAAACTTAGTGTAATAGGTTTATAACCTTTGAGGAGAACTTCAACTCTGCAAAGATTCTAATTGAAGAGAAACAGTCTAAGAAGAGAGTTGAAAGCACCATTAAGAAAATCTTAAAGGATATAGGAATGACAGAGAGAGAATTTTTGGTACCAAAGTAGATAGCAGCAGCAATCAAAGAGAGTGGCCAAAAATAAGTTTTGTCTATCCCTCCTTTACCATCAATTGTAGCACCACAAGAAGAACCTCAAGTAAAGGTGAAAGTGGAAGTACCTAAGAAGGACATAGAAACAAAGATGTCTACTAGATCCACTTCCTCCACACCTAGCAAAAGAGTTAAGGAGAGTGCCACTGGAATAGGAAAGAGGCATAAAACTCTAGTGCAACCTGTGCCAGGAAGATTGCAGAGGTTAAAGATGATGTCACTACAAAGAAGAAAGCTTGGAAACCAAAAGTTGAAAAGCTTAATGAGTAGATTATTGAGAATGGTGACTTTGCAAGAATGAACAAATATTATGATCTTTATGATTATACTGATAGACTTAATCTAGAGAATGTAGTTGTGAAGCATATGATCTTGACTAACAAGAAGTTTGATACTATTCAAGGATAGATACCTGATGACTTGTATAACAAACTTTTGAATAGAAAGAAGAGAGCATCAGATGAAGAGACAACTATCAGAGAAAATCTTGTGAGGAAGCTTTGTGAGATAAGAGATGAAGCTAATTTCAAATAGATCATGAAAGCCCTTAGCACCCATCTGAGAACCAAAAGGAGAACAATTTAGATTATGGGAAGCAGAAATGAAGAAGTAAATTCTGAGACTGAACAGAAAATTATCAAGGTTATGGTAGAGTATGTTGGAGAAACATCAGTTGCAACAGAGCATGTAGGTGACAAAGTACAAGAGGACATTCCCTATTCTCTAGCTATTAATATTGAAGACAAGACAATGAATGTGGAAGGTACACAAATCACCTTGGATACTGATGAAAATGTATTCAAAAATTTGGAGAACATTGTTCACAATTCGACCTTTGAGGAATAGGAAGCTACAAAAGAAGAAGACATGATAGAGACCACTATTGTGGAACCACCAGTTGTAGAAGAACAAGTTCCCCTTCCCACCAAAGAATATATTAGTCTTACTCTTGAGACTGGAAAGAAGACTCAAATTGGCTCTATGATTGAGCATTTGGGAAAAGAAGTAGATGATGATGATCAGTTGGAACTAATTACATCCTTAAACAAAATAATTGGTAAGAATAAGAAGGTGAAGAGTCTTGAAGGATGTCTAAAGGAACTAACCGAGAAGTTACAATGTATTGTGACTACACAAATTTCAGAAGCAGACCCTATGGAGAAGGCAAAGAAGGTAATGAGTACCTTTGATATTGAATTCACAAACCTAGTTGATATTGCAAAAGTGAAAGCACAAGCAGACTATGAGGCTAGAATGTTGTTGAAAATCAGTAAATACATCAGAAATGATATCAATACTCTTGATATCTATATCAAATATTTGAGGAAACATTTGGAAATAGGAAAATCTTTGTACATACATTGTACAAAATCAAAGACTTTGACAGCTGAGGAAGATCAAAAGATAAGGTTGAAGGAAGAAGAGATTCTAAATGAAACAAACCTTCTATCTAGTCCTAATGTGAAGGTCTCTAATGTTGAGAAGAAAGTTAGAAAACTGTATGATGAAATCAAAGTTGTACAAGATGAAAAAGATAGGAAATTGAGAAAATACACTCTTTTGAGAGAGCATGTTTCTATGAAGTTGAGAATAATTGAAGAATAGTTGGAAGATTGTCTTTCAGCAAAGACATCTTTTCATAAATTTAACTTTGAAAACCTCCAAGCATGTGAAATTGCTTCTTATGGACTGAGTGCACTACTCAATGTGGCAGATTCCATTAAGAAATCATGGGAGAAGGAGATAGAAGCCATGAAGATAGATTTTGCCAATTGTGTTGCAAGCCTACCAGCTTTGCAATAAATAAATTCAAGTATCATCTTTTTGTGATACAATTTTGTGACCCTCCCTACCTTATTTTGTCATTGTTGTTAAAGGGGGAGAGATATATAGAAGAAAATTGATAGTATATGATAAGGGTTGTTACTCTTAGGGGGGGTACTATATTAGAGACAATAATTTTTGAGGAGTTATAAGGATAGTATGCATTTTTTACTATGGCCATAATTTTGAAAAATTTTGAGATTTTTGAGTTGTACACTTAGCCAATTTTCTCATATGTTGCCACCAATGACAAAGGGGGAGATCATCGGCAATTTCGCTGAGTTGATTGCATAGATGTTGTCATTATGGAAACATATGATCCTCATGAAGATCACACAAGTCAGAGAGCAAGTATGACAGAGTGCATTCCAAATTTGTCTAAGTGTGAGACAGTGTTTTACCAGTGAACTTGGATACAATTTTGTTTTGCGACATTGACTAGAGTAAGTTCAATGATTGCACATTTGAACATAGAATCTATGATGTTTATTGATCATCCATGTTAGAGTGCAAGTTAGTATGACATGTACAGAAGAAGTTATGACAATTTTATCGAAGACAGTGTAAAGCTGATAGGATAGAATATGAAGACAGAACTAGTAAAGAGTTAAGGGATTATTTTATTTATCAAAATAATGACTTAAAAATATAAAGTGATGACATCCTAGATGTTAACTCTTTGATAAATCTATTGGTATAAATGTAAATGTAATTGTAATTGTAAAGCATAGTAGCAATTGAAAGCAAGCAGCAAGTAATATGATGCGAAGTATATGAAGCATATGTAATAGCAATAGTGAAAGAGTAGTGAAGAGATATTGATGCAAGTAGTATAAGGTTGTGTACCTTAACCTACTTTGTAATTAGTTTATATTGTACATTACTTGTTTGGGTAGTGGGCTCATCTGGTAATCACATTTTGTACTACAACTCCGAACAGGGTCGAGGCTTCTAACAAGGCCTATAGTCTCTTAATTAGGACCGATACACTATATGCTTGTAATAGACTCCTAACAGGGTCAACATCCTTAACAAGATACTTTTGATTAGTGGATCTTTGTGGGTACCATCCCCATTGGGGTTTTCCCTTTTCCAGGGTTTCCTCAAGAACAAATAATGTGTTATGAGTTCTTTATTGTTATGCATGTTGTTTAGCTTCTTATGTTATGCATGTATAAAGATAATCTATTATATCCATAATTTGGAAAAAGATAAAGTTTGTATAATACTGATTCAACCCCCCCTCTTAGTATTCCCTATTTCTAACACTATTGACCCTTTCTATGTTACATTAATTGTGAACAATTTTTTACTTAAAAATTGTATGATTGACTCTAGTGCTGCTACAACTGTAATGCCCTATCATGTAATGAAAGAATTAGGATTACAAGTTGACACATCTAATGTAAGATGGTATGCTATGGATAATAGGGTAGGGCCTATTTTAGGAACTCTAATTGGAATTGAAGTAAATATTGTTGCATTCTTGGAGGCCACTTACAAAATGGATGTGGTTGTTGTTGATACAAAACCTCATTATGGCATGCTACTGTCAAGGCAATGGGCTGCAACAATGGGTGGGAAGTTGCAATTAGATTTGTCATATGCTACTATCCTAGTGAATGGGACTGAGGTAAAATTGTATAGGGAGCCCCATTCTTTAGTCATGATTGAAATGGTTCCACCAGAGGACTTGAATTGCTTTGTGGACATTGACATGAATAATTTCATGATTAAAGAAATAGTACCTTTGATGAAAAACACAAATCCAATAATTGATGAGTTAATGCTGCAGCAAAATGGAATTTGGAAAATGTTCTTTGATGGTGGGTGCTCCAAGGAAGGATCGGGAGCTTGTATTGTTTTCATTTCCCCATCAGGTATTACTTTTAAATACTCCTTCTTGTTGACCTTTCAATGCACTAATAATACTGCTGAATATGAGGCTTTGATATTGGGATTAAATGTTGCTATAAATCATGGTATCAAATGTTTGAAGGTCCATGGTGATTCCCAATTAGTTGTGGCTTAAGTAAGATCTAAATATGTTGCCAAGGATGAGAGATTGAAATTGTATAAACATGATATATGGGATAGAATAGAATTATTTGAGGCTTTCAATCTCATTTGGGTAGAAAGTTCCAATAATATCATGGCAAATTTTCTTGCCAATGTTTCCCTAAAAAATGATGATATTACCCTCACTGGTGTATCCATGTTAGAAATCAAAAGTAGGCCCACAATGCCTGACAATGTGTATAATTGGCAAGCTTTTGAGGATGATTTTGATATCCTTAGGTTTCTTCAGGGTCTAGATCAGTATGATGGGAAACAAATAGATTTTAACAAAGCACAACAATATGTTGAAGGAAAAGAGTATATTATGGGAAATGAGATAGTACAACTACCTTAAAATCACATACCGAAGGGGTTAGTGGAGGTAGAAGGAATGTTCAAAATAAATGATGGTTACTTGTCTCAAAAGTCTAACACTAAAATGGAAGACTTAGAGGAGATAAACTTAGGATCTGAAACTTCCCCTCAGATGGTGTACATTGGAAAAAAATTAAGTAGAGAAGTCAAAGGAAATTTGATAAGACTTTTGAAGAGATACAAGCATGTTTTTTCTTGGTCCTATGATGATCTTAAGGAATATAGAGCTGACTTGTTTCAACATGAGATCCCTCTAAAGGAAGAAACCAAGCCATTCAGATAGAAGAAGAGACCTATCAACCCTTTATTAGAAACAAAGATGCAGGTTGAATTGACAAAATTGAGAGATGCTAGCATCATTGAGCCTATTAGGCATTCTTCTTGGGTCTCTAACCTTGTACTAGTAAGAAAAAAGAATGGTGACATTAGACTCTGTGTTGACTTCAGGAATTTAAATGTTGCATCTCTCAAAGACAATTATGGATTGCCTAACATGGAGGCTATGTTACACAGAGTTACTAGTTGTGAGTTATTGTCTATGATGGATGGGTTTTCAGGATACAACCAGGTTCTGGTTAAAGATTCTAAGAAATTCAAAACAATGTTCACTACCCCTTGGGGAACTTATGTATATGTCTACATGCCTTTTGGCCTAAAGAATGCAGGGGCAACCTTTCAAAGAGCAATGGATGTTGCTTTTAAAGAATTGATAAATATCTTGATGGTTGTGTATCAAGATGATTTGACTACTTATTCTAAGAAAGATAAAGATCATTGCAGACATCTGGAAAAGGTCATTGTCAAGGCTCTGGAGTTTGGCATCTCACTAAATCCCAAGAAATGTCAATTTGCTGTAATTGAGGGAAAATTGCTTGGTCATATAGTGTCCAAAGAAGGGGTTAGGATTGATCCAGAAAGAGTGGAAACCATCAAAAAGGTCCTTCCCCCCAAAAATATCAAAGGTGTGCAATCTTTTCCTGGATAGATTAATTTTGTCAGGATATTTATTGCCAATTTTGTAGAATTGGTTAAACCCATTGTGAAGCTTTTGAAGAAAGATGTCAAGTTTGATTGGAATAGTGAAACTCAGCAGGCCTTTGATAAAATCAAACAAGCAATCCAAGAGGCTCCTATTTTGATATCCCCTGACTATTCAAAACCATTTTCTCTATTTTCCTTTGTATCTTTTCATACTATTGTTGTTATTTTGTTACAAAAGGATGAAGAAGGGTTTGAACATCCTATTTATTTTTTCAGTAAATCTCTGCAATCTACTGAACTTAATTATGAATTAATGGAGAAATAGGAATATGCACTAGTAAAGGTAGTTGAGGATTTTAGACCTTATTTGGTATGTGCAAAAGTAAATGCATATGTTCCACATGCAACAGTAAAAGATATTTTGAGTCAGAGTGAGGTTACTGGGAAGAGGTGTAAATGGATCAATAGGATTTAAGAGTTTGACATTGAACTCCACATAACCAAGCTTGTGAGAGGTCTGGGATTAGCTAAGCTCATGACAGAGGAAAACATGGACCTAGTACAAGTAAATAATGTAGCCATTGGTGAGAAAAAGATGACAAGTATAGAAATGCAACCATGGTATGCCAATATTGTTCATTTTCTTAAAAATGCTTCTTATCCACAAGATTTGAATGACAATCAAAAGAGGAGTTTGAGGTTGCAAGCTCAAAGGTATGTTTTAATACAAGGTGATTTATTTTGGAAAGATAATGATGGATTATTTCTCTTTTGCTTAGATAAGTGTCAATCTGAGATGGTTTTAAAGGAAATGCACTCTGGGATGTGTGGAGGGCATCATCCAGCTAGGTCTACAGCTCATAAAGTTTTGAGAATTGGATATTAATGGCCCGTCTTATTTAAGGATACTCATTTATATGTCAGAAAATGTGAATCATGCTAGAGGTTTTCAAAGAAACTAAAATTTTCAGGTGCTTTGTTGTTAAACCCCATGGTTGCAAAAGTGCATTTTGCTATGTGGGGCATGGATTTCATTGGGGAATTCTTAGAGAAATCTAGTGGTGGACATAGTCACATTTTGGTGGCAACCAATTATTTTACTAAGTGGATAGAGGCCATCCCAACTAAAAAGGCAACTAGTAGAGTAGTTATTGAATTCTTGATGAATAGTATTATTACCAGGTTTGGTGTTCCCATGAAACTAGTAATGGATAACACTATGAGCTTTAGGTCACAAGAATTCATTGATTTTTGTGCTGAAATGGGAATAGCTATGTCCTATTCATCCCCATACCATCCACAGGAAAATGGGCAAGCAAAATCTAGTAACAAGAATATTCTACAAATTCTAAAAAAGACCCTGGAAAAGAATAAAAGGATGTGGCATGTGAAATTAAAATTGGCACTATGGGTTGATAGAATTAGTGAAAAGAAAGCAATAGGAAAATCTCCTTTTGAAATGGTATATGGTGTAAAGTCTAGGCTCCCTATAAATAATTGGTTTCCTATCTACCAGTTCATAAGAGAAGAAGAGATAGAAGTCAGTGATCCATTGCAAGATAGGATGATCCAAATGGTGGAGTTGGATGAGATCAGAAGAGAAGGTCAAAAGGAGAATATAAAACTATAGCAAAAAATGAAGTATCTCTTTGACAAAAGAGCTACTACTAGAAAGTTTCAGCCAAATGATATGGTTTTGCAATGGAATGTCAGGGTTGAGGACAAAGGAAAACATAAAAAGTTTGAATCCTTGTGGTTATGACCTTTCATTATTCATCAAATTCATGGAAAGGATTCATACTTAAAAATCTGGATGGTGAAGAACAGGAGTTGCCAGTGCATGGACAATTCCTAAAATATTTCTTCAACTGATTCTATCTTTCCATGCACAATAGTTTGCATATATGTATAGGTGTTTTTTCTTTCCTATTTTAGGTTAGGGTTTTATGGTCTACCTCGTAGAGATTCATGGTTTCTTGCTATGAACTTGCATTCAAGCATCCTCAGATAGAGCCACTATTGGGTACATTCTAGGTTTTCTAAGGTCTTTGTTTTTGGTCTTGTTTCAATGTCTTGGCCTATGAAAATGTCTAGTTTAGGGTTTAGGTTTCCCTAAAAATGTTGTAATAATTCTATGAGAGAAACCCTTGCCTTTGACATTTTTGTTCTAAAATGGTTATTTCCTTGGTTGGTTTTGAGTGTGCCCTAATCTTTGTGGTTCCGCATTACTTATTTTGGCCACTTAAGTCATATGTGTGCATGTGATTATTTCCCTCTAAGGTGTTCGCTAAATTTCTTAACATTCTTTCATGTTTCTTTTTCATTCAACAAACTAGAAAATGTTGTCAGCCCTTGCCATTTTTCATGTTTGTTGCTAAGTCTCCAAGTCTAGCCAGCAGTTAAGTTCTCATCTGGCAATCCAGTGACTGTGTGGTCTCCTATTTGCTTCATATCTAGTGGTTTCCTATTAACCCTCAACAACTTGGCACGGTGGTTATGTTCAAGTTTCCTCAGCAAACTAATGAACATTGTTGATTGTCTCTTCATCTGATGGTTATGTTTTAATCTCACAATGACTGGGTCCTACTCAAAATCATTTGGCAATCTAACGACTGAGTCATGATTTCATACTCTTTAAGTTTGGCAGCTTTGACAATAAAATTTGGTGGATGGTTTAAGTTTTCATTTGTCACTTAATCTCAAGAAAAGGTGGCGGTGCCCTAAGTTATTTAACGATTAAGTGAATGAGATGTTCAGGGTATCTCAGAGTTAATTAGTGAGGTTCTAAATGATTCAGTGACTTGGAAAACAAAGGAAAAGTTAGGTGTGTCGATGATGGTCTCTGATTCTCATAATAAAAAGGTGATGGTCAAAGTCTTTGGGTGATTCAGCGACAACCGTTGATTGTGTTGAAGATGAACGGTCAGTGCGTGGTCTCAGAATGTAACCTATGGTGTAAAACATGTTCAAAAAACTAGAGGTAGATGTCATTCACTCATTCTCGAAGCTTGACTATGGTTAAGAATTTCTTCCTAAGAATGTGAGATAGCATTGTTCGCTGATTCTCCAGATAAGTGTTGAGTTAAAGAAATAGTTCAGAGAATTGGTGAAGTCTTTAGTCACTCAATCTATGAGTTTGGTGGTGCTTAGTGTGAGTTGTTTGGGTTTCCCTTGGACCATTGATCATCTTTCAGATCAATGGTGGTTGCGAAATCTTGAAGTAAAGCCGCGAGTTATGAAATCCTTCTGAGATTAAGCGAATAGTCTTGTCACATGATCTCCTGACTTAACCTCAGGTAAGGATTTCCTTCTAAGATCATGAGATCCTTTGTTCGCATGGTCACTAAATTCTCTCTAGTTGAGTTTTCATGCCAGTTAGTGTTATGAGCTGTTGTGACATGGAACAAGTACCGTGCCAAGCTGGAAAAAAGTAGAAAGTCATCCAATCAGGTTTTAATGAGGGTTTACATCATTAATTAAGGGTTTTAATGAAAAAAAGCCTTGATCATTTCTCTCACACCCTATTTTTGATTTTTTAAATCATCTTGTCAGCATCCACGCCATGGCTAGCTCTGATTTGAAGGTTGGCAATGTGTAGAATTGAATGATTTGATATGATTTGAAAATTCCATGGCTAGATTTGATATGATATGATATGATTTGATATGATATGATTTTAATGGCTAGATTTGATATGATTTGAAAATCACATGCATGAGAATTTTGGAGTATATAGACAGGACTGCATTGCTTTTTGTACTCAAAGTTGTTATGAAGAAAGTTGAGATTGTTGGTGTCATAGTAGAGATTGAGTAGTGTGAAAGTTGTAGAGCTGAGAATTTCTTGTTTTATCAAGATGATTCATCTTGTGACAAGTGGAACATCATCTAGTGGAGTTGTAAAATGACAGAGTGGAGAGGATAAAGGAAAGCTGAATTACTCACAGGAGTTCATGAAGTTGCTTCTTGGTTCAAATCAAAACAAGAAGGCCATCGACATGACATTTGAGGATCTCATGGACAAATGTAGGGACCCTATTACTCCTGCAGGTTCTGGTTTTTCCTTGTTCTCATATTTTTACAATAATAGGAGTAGAGCTATACCTATTTGCAATGCGTGGGTGTTGGGAGTGGAAAAGTTAATTATGCTTGATGTTTTTTTAGATGTTGATTTAATCATTGAGCTAGCTAGGTTGTATGACCCCATTTCTAGATGCATTAGGTGTGAAGACCAGTCTGTGTTTATCTCTTTAGGTAGGGGGTCTTTCATGAGAACCTTAAATTTCTATTCCTCCTCCTCCACTAAAATTGACTTAAAGAAGGAAAGGGAAAAATATGCTAGTAATGTAGGGTTAGTAAAGAGCCAAATAGTCAGGCATATGAACAAGCATGATAAATATATAGCCCCTATCCCACTAGGTATGAATGCCCCTTATTATTTTGTATCCCTTAATCATTATATGAAACTTGTGTCATGGGTTGTGTATGGTTCTGGGAATAGATGGGGATGATGAGAAATTGCCTGCTGATCTTTTAATGATAATCTTGGACATTCATAATTCTCACACCAACACTGATTATGATTATATCCAGTATATAATTGACAAGATGCATGAAGGGTTTGTGTCTGTCAAGGAGAAGAAAAGGCCTATAAGGTTCATGCATTACTCCCTTCTTATGCATTTGATTCTATACCACCATGTTAATGATTTTGATGCAAGGGTATTGAAGATTAAGACCCATTTTAAGGGCACTCCCAATCTAGTGTAGTATTGGTTGAGGGTTTGGAATATCACATCCAATGAGTGTGACTTCTCCCTTTTTTAGAATTACTTTATCCATCCAATACTTGAAATGTTAGGCAAAAATGTTGTGAGGTTACCAACTAGGGTGTTGAGGGTTTTAAGACCATTGCAATATATAAGGACAATTGGCTAGGAAACCACAATTGGGGAGATTTCTACCAGGGGGACAATTCCATAGTTATCAGAGTATATGGGTGCCCTCAGCACCCACACTTGCTTCCAAGATATGTACCTCCTAGGGTAGCCATGATGGATTTTATTTGGAAATTAATGTGGACTGACAAAGATCACCTAGGGCCTCATAGGAAGGGTACTTTCACACCCATGCAATTCATGATTGATAGCTTTTTGATTGGAAAAAGGGCACTACATCAAGTTAGTGGTTGGCTCAATCATTTCAAGATGACTGTGGGTACCTGCCGGTATGTTGATTCTGAGGGTTTCATCAGAATGGATAGGATGAATTTGATTCCTAGCATTAGAACAATTATAGAGCATGAGGCCCTTGATGAGGAGGATGTAATAAGAAATGTGCTAGACTTTGATGAACAAAATGGAAGATGGAGTAAATATTTTGATTTACTAGACTTGGAGACTCAATTGAAGAAGGCTAGAATTCCTTTCGGTGTTTTTTCCATAAACTCTCATACTTGCAAAGAATAGAAAAAATGATAGAAATGCATGGTCCCCTATCTTGCCAGTTGGAAGGGCTTCTTGAGGAGAGGTTGGAGGTTTCGAGGAACTATTCCACCTCTGAAAATGAAGAATTCATCGATGAATCACAAGAAGGAAGTAGTCCACCTCCAACAAGGGAAGGACCAATTATTAACCTAACTCAAGATCCAATAAAGGTGGAGGCTATCTTAGAGCCACCATTGAAAAAATAGAAAATTGAGGTTGGTGAACCTTCTAAGAAGAAGAAACAAAAGAAGGTATTGGATAACACTTCAGTCCTTGTGCCTGGTAAGAGGGCATATCACCATCAATTGTAAAAGGCTATCAGGGAAGGAAAGAAGATGGAAACACAAGAAATAGGGGACTTGACCTTATTGTTGGGATAGTATGAAAGAGAATTATATGAAGAAGAATTTCTCGGTGATGACTAGTTTATCCAAAGCAAAGAATTCAGAGATTTCCTTATCTAGAGGAAACATGAGGAAGTGAAGAGGTCCTTGCCTAAAGGTATGGAACCAAGCGAAGAGACTCTTAGGGCTCTTACATGGTATGATCCTAGTCTTGAAGGGATCACTCTAGAGGAAGCAAGAGAAATGGTTAAAACAAGTGGCATGCTTCTGACTCTTGAATGGGATTTGACTTCTACCTTTATCATTAACCAAATTAGAAAGAAACCGGAGGGAAGCTTGTCATATGAAGTGAATATTGATGACATGATCTAAGGGAGTGGTTATGACCCTGGGTCACAAGTTTTTGCACTTTGGTCTTTGGCCCCAAGAACTCAGAAACCATCTCTAGTAAGCATTGAAGACAAAATGGAAGGTAACAAGATTTTCTAGACCATCCAAAATACCACTGACCTAGAGGTGTCGAAGGTAGTAACCCATTTAGATCACCTCAATGAAGCTAAAACTATCCAATTGTCGGAGAGGTATGATAAATTGTTTGAGAACTCAATGAGGGTTGCAAAGGATAGGGATTCAAACTTATTTTGATCAAGAAGATGGAAGGTGAATTGGAGGAGTTAAGGGAAAAACTTGAAGAAGTAGTTAAAATAGTGCCTCCCCTACCTTTTCAAATTGAAGCCCCTCCTAAACCCGAGGTTGAGATCCCTGATAAGCCCATTGAGGACCTTGAGAAAATAAGATTGGATGCATCTCTAGATACTATAACAAAGATTGTGCAATATAGGAAAAGCAGAATCACGGAGAGGAATGAGTCAATCCATTAATCAGTCAGTCTATTACACAAGGCAAATGAAAAGGTGAATGAGTCACTGGCCACCTTGGAGCCACTTTACAATATATGGTCAGGTAGAAGCTTTTTGTTTGATACATTGGATACTCTGCAGGAAAGTAGGCTTGATATTCCTAAAATAGTAATAGAGGTATTTGAGAAAATTGGTTTGGTAAGCGCTATGTCAAAGTTTTTAAAGGTAAGTCTAACCAAATAAAGGCTAAGTTGGCTATGTTTGATAAGAACTACAGTAGACACTTTCCTTCATATATGGTGATGATGGCAAGGTAGTCAGTATAGATGATTGGAAGGCATTGATGGATCAGTTGGTAATTAAATAGCATGATTTCCTTAGTAGTGACAGTGCCTTAGACTTGGAAAGGTGCAATAGTACAATTGATAGTTTATTCAAAGTTGAAAGTGATTGCATATAGTTTGTAACAGAAGCTAAAGGTGTAACTAATTCCATATGGGACCTACAGATCAAATCACTACAGGAACTATAGGCATTCAACTAGCCATCTAATGATGTTGTGGCAGCATGGGACAAAATGACAAAGAAGAAGAAGAAGCCAGTTGTCCTATTGGTGGAAGAGGAAGAAGAATAGAATACACATAGCACCTGATCCAGAATTCGAGGGAGAGCATGTTTTAAACATAGGATGATGTAAGTTAGCCTGTAATGGTAGTCATCATTCATGCTAAAAATCAAAGGAACTACTCTGAAATATCTCCAGACGAAGGTGCCACCTTTGAAGATGTTAGTAGTTGTTAACTACTTTCTGTTGCTGTAATCACTACATTTTGATTTTATACTTTTTGTCTTTAGTGCAAGTCATTTGCCTAGCAATCCAAAGCTTATTTCATCCTTTTGAGGATTCCAATATGGCTAGAGGTATATATAGCAAGTTTTTCTCTTTTGTAAGAGGTGGTCGAAGTTTTTTGTAAAGAAGACTAAATATAGATCCTGACTTCTTTTATGTTTTTGCTAAAATTGTAATGGATATAGCTGAGAGTTAATAGAAATATACTAAAGTTTCATTTCCATTTATGGTTGTCTTTGTGTATGGATGCTTTGAATTTCTTATGCATTAATTAGTAAGGCTATTTTAATGCATTGTTCACAAGGTGAATATAGGGGTTGATCTCAAGTTTCTCTCAAGGAGAGAGTAAAACCTTCAAGGAGGTCTTTGGGATTTGAAAGTCTATACATGAATTTTATGGTAGGGTTGGGAATTGGGAGAATGAATTAGTAGGCCATTTATTTGAATTTTAGTATCTTTATGTCAATAAGATTCTATAGATGTTCAATTTTGACTCTAACCCAATGGATAGGGCACTGGTTTAGTTTGATTTGCATCTATTCACCATCATTTGATTAAGAAACTATCCATTTACTTTTATTTGTATGTTGTGAGCTGAATTGACTATGTCAAGTACATAGATCAATTCTATTATGCTTTGTAGAAGTATTTGAAAGGTAAACCTGCCTGAGTTTTACACTCAAAGTGAAGAAGGCTCAAAGCCTTAATAACTTAGCATTTAAATTTTGCTAGATGCAGCTGTTGGGAGTGCATGAGTCATGAGTTCAATAAATTTTTGAATACTTCAACCATCTCACCTTAGGCTTATAACTTTAAGAAACATTAATAGAAACTAACAATGGCTATTAGTGTGACCTCCTTCCTAGTGACTAACTCACTTAGCTTACATAGAAAATGACCTTCTAGGGTCTTCAAATAAACTAATCTATCTTCTTGAGTTGGCTAGAGTCAAGTACAAGCCAAAAAAAACTAACATGGACGTTAGCCTAGGTGTGCTCGTACACCAAATGGGTACCCAATTTAAAAAAAATAAAAATTAAAGTATTATAATGCATTTTTAGTTCTAAAAATTACAAAAAAAAAAAAAAATTAGAAATGGGCACCCATTTTTTGAATTTAGGATCGAGTGCCCGAACCTAAAACGGGTGCCCATTTTTTGAAAATGGGTGCCTGTTTCGAGCGACATCTTTCATTTCTACAAGACTTCCACCAAATTGGCACCAAACTTCTTGCACTTACCCTATACTTGTATAGGCCGATTACCTGGTACCATAGCTTGGGCTACCTTGTTTTTTTCTTATTCACCAAGGTTCTTGGTAGCACTGGTGGTCATTTCATCTTCTTTAGCCTCATCATCAGGGTTGCCTCTTGTTATGTCTTCTCTTATTTTTTCTTTATCCCCTAGAGTAGTCACAATCTCCATAATTCCTTCCATCACATTGTTAGTAACAGTTATGAATTCTTCTTCATTAGTTTTTTCCTCAGGTTGCTTAGTATCCAAGATGTCAATAGTCTCATCATCAACATTGATAGGCTCTTCTATTTTTATTTTCAATTTATGATCCTCAATATTGTCTTGCTTGGTTAGACTGAGGAGTTTAGTCCATATGTTCATACTCTCATCATCTACCTCTTGCAAATTTCCTTGTAGGACCTTGAATACTCTAGCCTTCATAAATAAGAATATATCTAAGATATATTTTTTATATCTATGTTTTTTTTGTGTATGTGTGATGAAATGGGAAATACAAGATCCACCCCTAAATCCAAATTCCCAAAGGAGAGATCCAAATTGATCAACCAAAAGGTTAATGCACAAAAGAATCAATATATGGAAAATATGAATGAAGGAGAAAACCTTATATTTTGTTATGAAAAGTATGTATTGAAATATTAATTGAATTGAAAACAAATACTAACCTCAAAATAGAACAAATCTAGAAAATGTTGACTTTTGATGTCTGTGTTTAGTTTAGGGAGATTCTGCAACTTTCTTTGAATTGGAAATGTCGAGACAGAGAAAACCTAGAAAAATTATGTCTTTCGGAGTCAGGTCGACCTTGACCTCAAGATCGGGGTACAATCTTACCCCCCACTAAAGGTTGATCTTGACCTAAAACAACTCTGATGGAGATTTTGTTCGTGGATCTCGAAAGTTCACTGAAAAGGGTATCCAGATCTAAACTGTAATTCACTATCTTGTACTTGTACCTACATGAAAAAATGTTTTTTTGTTTGGATGAGGGGTTTACCTCAGTCAAACCCCAGTTTGGAATCAACCTTAATAATGGAATTGAAATAGAGAATTCTAGCAAGTAGTAGAAGTAGATCTAACAATGAAGCTATGATATTCAATAGATATGCAATTGTATTTCAAATGTAAACAAGTATGTTGATATGAAATCTTGAACACAAGATTAACAAATATAATTCAAAGCCTCTATGATTGTATTCTTGGAATTCACCTTGAGGGAAGAATGAATGAATCTTGAAGATGAACAAAGGATCTTGAAGGAAGATCACAACATCATGATGGATAGATCTAGGGTTTGAATGATGAATCTTGAATGCTTGAACCAAATCCCTTCAAAGGCTTGAATTATTGAATCGTTGATCTTCAACAGAGAACTTGAATGCTTGAATAGGATGTGTTGGTTGTTCCCTATGATCTTCAACTTGTAGATTTATACTTTGATGGATAATTTTAATACAACTTTGACTCTATCACCACTCCAAAGTCTATAAGGAAGAGGGCCAATTAACAAGGATAAACAATGAGATCCTCCTACACTTTGAGCCTTAATTCTTAGGCGGGTGTACCCTTGACTCACTTCTCCAAAGGAGTCTCAAAACAATATAAACTATGTCCTTTACTAACTGACTGAAAGATATTATCATTTAAATTTGGGTGTGTGTGGTTGATGACAATGAAATGCCTCCAGAGGGTGGACCAGTGCCTTAACCTAGGGCAAAGAGTCACCCAATTACATACATCAACTGAAGATCTTAAATCAAAAACTCTTGGGCTTAGGATAAGTTCTTTTCCTATTACCCCTCTCCCTCAAACACAAGGACATCAAATTCTTATTTGGTTGTAAACTCACTGAACTCACCTAAAAGACTTTAATCCTAACTTTGTTAGGAACTCAGAGATGACCTCACAATACTCTTTGTTTACCATATGCTAATACACTTTGTGACACTAACATATATGAGCTTAGAACCAAAACAAGAAGACATACACAACTGTAAGATTGGAACTCAATAGCATTCTCATTAATATATTCAGGATCAATATACAATCAAAGCAACACAAAGATAGGAAAAAGATCCAAAATCCAGCTCCTCTTTCCTCAAATGTTCATATAATCACAACCACTGGAATTGACTGTAATTCAGAACATAACCTCAAGACTAAACCCTTATTCTATCAAAAAACTAACTACTTATACCCCTAGTCACCTTGGAATCCTCAAAGAGGATGAATCAAGCTTCGGGTGAGTAGGGTTAGGGTTTCAACCACCCAACCAACTAGAAATAGTCAAAAATTTAATACAGGGGAAGAAACCCAGGCAACCAGGAGAAAAAAAATCCTGGAAAGATTCTCAATCATGAAAATTTCACTAAGGTATTGAGAACCACAAAAATGTCAAATTTGTCAACTTGTTCGGCCACCTGCAGCATGCCTCGAGCACAAAGAACATAGTACAGACCCTTGAAAATGATCAAGGAACACCCTGGACCACACTGCAATAGTTGGAAAAACCAATTCTACCAGATCCGGTCACTTAAACAATAAATTTTAGTGCTTTCTATCACATAAAACCCTCTAAGAAATTTGACTTTGAATTACAACAATTATTTCCATGGCACCAATAGCAAATCAGTGGTCGACATTTAAACTTAGGTCAACTTTATATCACAACCGTCAGATCCTTTATTTCATGGATCATTTGTCTTAACTCAATAGATATTCCTGGGTTAACACTTAGCGAACACACGAAAATGGTTTTCCTATTTGCAGAATAAAATCTTAACCCACCATCTAACTCAATGACTCAATGATCAAAGGGAAACAACTAACCCTGGTCTTTATTTAGCGAACTGGAGACTGAAGGTTTTTGCCAATTCGTGGGATACCTTATCCCTCCACCATTTTTTTTAGTGACAATGCGAACACTTGTTCACTGAATTGCTAAACCCTTTAGAACCTCACCACTTTAACGCGCAAATGAGTGAAGACCATTGAAATCTATCAGGCCGCTAAATAAATTTATCAAGATTGCCAAAACTTTAGACCCCCACTTGGGCCTGCTTTATGCCACTTGTTAGCAAGCCATTTGCTACTCATGCTCAGTCATCTCTGACACATGACCCACAATTAGTAAGCCTTCAAATCAGGTGGTAGGTGCAATATCTCATGGCTCTAACACAAGCCATGAGATCATATGCCAACCATTGATTCCGTCCTTGTCACCAAGTTTTCTGACAATGACCCCACCCTGCATTATCATCCACATCGACCAATGAGGAGATGCCATTTGTGTACACATAGTAGTGGACCCACCATATTTTGTCACCTCTAAAAATGGTAAAATTGATGACCAGCGTAAGATCTCAAACTTCTGACACATCCCATGAGATCTTACGCCTATCGTTAATTTTCTGTAGATGTCAGGACCCTCTGACAAGCCAAAAACTAGGTCCCACCAACAACTACTAGCCTATTGCATCGTGGACCAATCACAGAATGCCAACTGCACCTACATGTCACTTTGGATCCACCATCTGAAGCTTTACGTCATGAAAAGGTATCAATGGTCATCGCAAGATTTCAAGCCTCTGACAAAACCCTTGCAAACTTATGACAACTATAGGATTAAGATGGTGTTAGAGCCAGGCCCAGGAAAGATTTAAGCTGAAAATATAGAAAAATTAAAGGTGCAGGACTTAGGAAAATTAATTTTCACTAGGCACTTGGACTTAGGAAATATTAAGTGCTGAGGACTTAGGGAAAAATTTGTGCACATGGGTTTTAGGGAACTTAAGTGGCCCAAAAAGGTAATGTTAAAATAGAATAGGTCAGGGTAGAAAAAAGGGTTTTTCAAAGTAATGGCTAGTTTATGAATTTTGCTTAGGGTTTTAGCCAGATACATAGAAAATAATGCAAAGACCAGAGGAAAATAGGTAAAGCCATGAAATTTTTTGCAAGTGCTAACAATGGCTCTATCTGGGGATGCATGTCTCTTGCAAGCATGGGAAGAACTTATAATCACTAGTTAAAGAAGACCACCTACTAGACAAAAAGAAGGAAACTCAAAAAATGGCAACCAAACCAAGGAGATAGAAAAGGGAGAAACACAATAGGGAAGGAAAAATATTTACAGAAGGCTCAGGGCACCAAAACTTCTGATCAGTTTTTGCCTCTATCAAACAAATAATTTTCATCTCCATTCAGCAGAGGAAAACTAAAATTACATTTTTCATCCAACCTGCCAAAAACATTGTGATCCACATTCAGCACACTATATAAAAAATGATCATCATACTCACCATCACTCATCAAGATAGGGCCATCAAGCTGCCATAGATGTTGATCATTTTGTGACATCAAAATGTCACACTCTTCACTTTCACTGTCATGCTAAAAAAGGAAAAATTCCTTTTCAATCTCATGGATGAACACATCAGCATATTGGTTATTAGTCTACAATGAAGAATAAACCCTTTCTATCTCTTTTCTTTGCAAACTAATATAGCACCCCTCAAGACAAAAATCCAATTGCATGAAAATGGAAGCAACTTGCTGATAAAAAATCACATCAACATCATCTGGAAAGGAAAAAGCATTGTCAATTAATGACTCATTAGTCATTTGCAAATCTGAGAAAACCCCTTTAGATTTACCACATTCTCCAGCATAAAAATATAAACAAGAACCACTGACATTAGGCTCTTAAAAACTAAATCCACACTAGTACACATATCATCATACTCATCAAATATGACATTATCAAATTCATTACAATGATATGTACTATCCACTTGCATACCAAAAATGGGAGAAAGAACCTCAATAGAATTTTCACACATCATGCCATCATTTATTCTTTCTTCATCAAAAATAATATCCACCAGGCATGGGATTTTGGAAACATATTTGGGAGTGCACCTCTGAAATTCTACATCCAAGAACTCTAAAATTTTCTCACTACTTAGTAAGCATTGAACTCCACATTCTATCTCATTGGTCTCACTGCAAATGCTGCAAACATCTTCCTCATCTAAGACAAGAGCTGAAATTTCTTGCACCACAATATCTTGTGCAAAGTCATCACTGCAGGAACTTTCACTGCAGGAACTTACATCTATTGCAGATTCATCTTCTATCTCTTGATAACCACAAGTTCCATTATCAACATTAGCATCACAAGACTCATCCTCCAAAAATGAAGCCATCCATCCTTTAACATTTTATAGTGCTTCATTCCTAAAGGATGCAGACCAACTGACTGAATCAGGCATACCAAGTTCTAAAAACATTTCAGCATATTGGAATTCTTGAAGCTCAATACCCATAAGAAACTCATCACAAGCTATAAGAAATTTCTTATAGTATGAATGGGATGACTCATTTTTTCTTTCTCCTATTGTACATCTAAAATTTTTTATGCAAGTCTACTGGATTTTTTGATTCATCAAATAAATACCTCTTTCTCTATTAATATTTCTAAAATCTGACTGAGAACTTTCAGACCTAGAAACATCATCTTGATTCATCAAGGCTGGAAACTTCATTTCAATATACTGACAAAATAATGCAGCTTGTTCTCATGACAACACTTCTATTGAACCTCAACATATTTCTGATACTCTTTACAACAACCAAAGCTTCTATCCAGAAATATGATCAAACTTTCAAAATTAATTTCCCTTTTTCAATTATGACTTGTTCACCTAATTAGGGACTATTCTTTCTTAAATAAATAGGATTACCTAGAGATGTTGTGAATGCTACAAAATATTGATCTGAAGTCTCCTCTAGATCACCTTTCAAACTTTGGTAGAGTCACCACCTCTTTGTAGAGGACAAATCTGAATCAGTTGAGAACCTTTCCCAAGTCTAAACCTTCTTCAAAACCCACAATTACAAAACAACCTCACAAGATAACTACTTGTCAGGACTGCAAATATATCACACTTTGTTACAAACACTAACCAAATAGAGACTCAGAGTCACCACTCAACACTTAGTGAGAAGATTTTAGCAAACACTTTATTTGTTTATCTGACTCTGTAATTATGGCCACCAGAGATTATGATTTCTTTAACAAGATTTATAGTTGTCCCCAGTAGAGTCACCATTTTGTTGGTTGTTCCCTATGATCTTCAACTTGTAGATTTATACTTTGATGCATAGCTTTAATATAATTTTGACTCTATCACCACTCCAAAGTCTATAAGGAAGAGGGCCAATTAACAAGGATCAACAATGATATCCTCCTACATTTTGAGCCTTAATGATCAGGTGGGTGTACCCTTGAATCACTTCTCCAAAGGAGTCTCAAAACAATATACAACTATGTCCTTTACTAACTAACTAAAAGATATTATCATTTAAATTTGGGTGTGTGTGGTTGATGATA
The DNA here is from genome assembly GCA_027943335.1 of Chamaecyparis obtusa. Taxonomy (NCBI): domain Eukaryota; kingdom Viridiplantae; phylum Streptophyta; class Pinopsida; order Cupressales; family Cupressaceae; genus Chamaecyparis; species Chamaecyparis obtusa. The sequence goes on from BSBK01004174.1 coordinate 475,444, forward strand.
ATGAAATGCCTCCAGAGGATGGACCAGTGCCTTAACCTAGGGCAAAGAGTCACCCAATTACATACATCAACCGAAGATCTTAAATCAAAAACTCTTGGGCTCAGGATAAGTGCTTTTCCTATTACCCCTCTCCCTCAAACACAAGGACATCAGATTCTTATTTGGTTGTAAACTCACTAAACTCACCTAAAAGACTTTAATCCTAACTTTGTTAGGAACTCAGAGATGACCTCACAATACTCTTTGTTTACCATATGCTAATACACTTTGTGACACTAACATATATGAGCTCAGAACCAAAATAAAAAGACATACACAAATGTAAGATTAGAACTCAATAGCATTCTCATTAACATATTCAGGATCAATATACAATCAAAGCAACACAAAGATAGGAAAAAGACCCAAAATCCAGCTCCTCTTTCCTCAAATGTTCATACAATCACAACCACTAGAACTGACTAAAATTCAGAATAGAACCTTAGGACCAGACCCTTATTATATCAAAAAACTAACTACTTATACCCCTAGTCACCTTGGAATCCTCAAAGAGGATGCATCAAGCTTCGGGTGACTAGGGTTAGGGTTTCAACCACCCAACCAACTAGAAATAGTGAAAAATTTAATACAATGGAAGAAACCCAGGCAACCAGGAGAAAATAGTTCCCAGAAAGATCCTCAATCATGACAATTTCACTGAGAAGGTACTGAGAACCAAAAAAATGTCAAATTTTTCAACTTGTTCGGCCACCTGCAGCATGACTCAAGCATAAAGAACATAGTACATACCCCTACAAATGATCAAGGAACACCCTGGACCACACTGCAACAGTTGGAAAAACCAATTCTACTAGATTCGGCCCCTTAAACAATAAATTTTAGTCCTTTCTATCACGGAAAACCCTCTAAGAAATTTGAATTTGAATTACAACAGTTATTTCCATTGCACCAGCAACAAATCGGTAGTCGACATTTAAACTTAGGTCAAATTTATATCACAACTATCAGATCCTTTATTTCATGGATCATTTGTCTTAACTCAATAGATATCCTTGGGTTAACACTTAGCGAACACACAACAATGGTTTTCCTATTCGTAGAATAAAAACTTAACCCACTATCTAACTCAATGACTCAGCGATCAAAGGGAAACAAATAACCCTGATCTTTATTTAGTGAATTGGTGACTAAAGGTTTTTGCTAATTCGTGGGATACCTTATCCCTCCACCATTTTGTTTAGAAACAATGTGAACACTTGTTTGCTGAATTGCTAAACCCTTTAGAACCTCACCACTTTAATGTGCGAATGAGTGAAGACCATTGAAATCTATCAGGCCGCTAAACAAATTTATCAGGACTGCCAAACCTTTAGACCCCCACCTAGGCCCACTTTATGCTACTTTTCAGCAAGCCAATCACTACTCATGCTTGGTCATCTCTGACACAGGACCCACAATCAGCAAGCCTTCAAATCAGACGGCGGGCGCAAGATCTCATGGCTTTGACACAACCCATGAGATCATAGGCTAATCATTGATTCCATCCTCATCAATAACTTTTCTGACAATGACCCCACCCTACATTATCATCCATGTCAACCAATGAGGAGATGCCATTTGTGTACATGTAGTAGTGGACCTGCCATATTTTGTCACCTCTAAAAAGGATAAAATTGACGGCCAGTGTAAGATCTCAAACTTCTAACACATCCCATGAGATCTTACACCTGTTGTCAATTTTCTGTAGATGTTAGGACCCTCTGACAAGCTAAAAACTAGGTCCCACTGACAACTGCTAGTCTATTGCAATGTGGACCAATCACAGAATGCCAATTGCACCTACATGTCACTTTGGACCCACCGTCTAAAGTGTTACGTCATGAAAAGGAATCAATGGTTGTCACAAGATCACAAGTCTCTAACAAAACCCTTTCAAACTTATGACAACTGTAGGATTAAGATGGTGTCAGAGCTAGGCCCAGGAAATATTTAAGCCAAAACTATAGAAAAATTAAGGGCATAGGACATAGGAAAATTAATTTTCGCCACGCACTTGGACTTAGGAAATATTAAGCGCTGAGGACTTAGGGAACAATTTGCACACATGGGTTTTAGGGAACTTAAGTTGCCCAAAAACGTAACATTAAAATAGAATAGGTCAGGGTAGAATAAAGGGTTTTTCAAAGTAACAACTAGTTTATGAATTTTGCTTAGGGTTTTAGCCAGAGACAGAAAATAATGCAGAGACCAGAGGAAAATAGGTAAAGCCATGAAATTTTTTGTAGGTGCTAACAGGATGATATTTTGACTATTTCATTGATTGAAAATTCTTTCTTGATCTTTCTTGATGATTCTTGACACTTGATGGAGATATGAAAAAGTTGATGTGAAAATGAGAGAGAAAGGCTTCCTTTTATAGTGATCTAGGGCACAAAATTCTAGAGAGGCTGAATTGGATAATTAAATCCCAATTAACCTTAACCCCTAGAAATGGACCTAGATTAAATGAAATTTAAGAGTTTACTATTTCAAAATCTGAAACAACCGACCTGGAAGTGGGAAAATAAAACTTTCCAAAGCCCGATATCCCAAAACCTCTGGAACTTGAAAATTCGACCCAGAGTCAAGGTCAAGGTCAATTATGCCCTAGGTTAGGGATGAGGTCAACCTTGACCTAGGTCAAATTCAAGGTCAACCTTGACCTAGAAGATCAACCTTTACCCTAAGGTCACAGATCTCAAATTCTTGGGACTAGGTGGTAGAAACAAGCTAGAAATAGGTGGAGAGAAAAGCATAAGAGGGGGAAAAAGCCATATCCATGGAAAGACCTATTCAAGGTGCTTGAAATGACCCCATACCACTTACTCAGAGGGCTAAATGTTCTTAACTTGGAAGTGCTTCCATTTTAAGATGATACAAGAATTTATTTTCATATTATTTTAATGCTACATCTATATGATCAATAGAATAGTCAGATCTTACCAGAATGAGCGACCTTTCTCTCATCCTTTTCTTAGTTGTAAGTGCATAAGTCATCCTAGAAGAAATTTTATCCTAAAAGTCTTTGGGTATGCTGTTAGTGAACTCAATTGGAACTATTTTAAAGGTAATCATCATGATTATTATTTCTTCCTCAAGATTATCCTACTCCTTAGTACTTAGATGAGGATACCTTTTAAGTTTAGGTGAACCCATCTTTCCATTATTTTTTATTCTTTCTACTACCTCATCAATGGTCTAAGGTCCTTTATTCACCACAACTAAAAAATTTTCTATGCCCTCTTCTGAATATTTTTCATCCTTAGCTCTAATAAGTTTCCTTCTCCACTTTGGTTCTCGGATCTCGATAGTGGCCTTTGTTTTTCTCTTTTGATATGTATGATTCGGTGTGGCCCTAGTTATCTTTGCAACACCTTTCTTCAAAGGTGGTGAAATAGCAATTTTTGTACCTTTTTCAGTCTTAGGTGATAGTTGTTCATATTCTTCAGACTCGGTGGTCTCTTCATCTATGTTTTCACCGACTAGTGTTTTTTCCTCAGTTTCTTCAACTGATTTCTCAATGTCTTCATTTGTGACACAAAATTATTTCTTAATATTTTTAACCATCTTTTCAACTACAAGTCCCATCTTGATTTTGGACTTAGCTTTGTCAAAGGTTCCAAACCTTGTAGCTTTCTTGTCTTTGGGCTTGACAAGTAAAGCCTTTATTTATTTTGTAGCTACATCAATACAAATCTTATAATCCATGGGTGGTAGAAAAGCTATTCCTGGCTCTATATCTTTGATTAGGGTGGTATCAGTATCCACAAAAAAACAAATATCAACTTTAAATTTATCTACTAGTTTTTCTAGTATCCTTGTTCTTTTTTTCATTCTTTCTTTGAACTTCCCAAAATAATCTTCCATAACAGGTTCAAAGTTCTTTCCTAAGTTTTGAATAAATTCACTAATATGAATAATAATTGGTCATTTGATATTGTATTCTACACTACTAACTAATGAGAAAATTTTTTGTAGATAGAAGAATGTACATACCAATAATGAGCCAAATTAGCATGTGTTAGATCTTGCTACCCTGATTGTCCTCATGTTTTCCTCTAGCTATCTCAACATCAACTCAACTAGGTCAAGTTGTAAACCCTTTTTCATAATCTTATATACAATGTCGACCACTCCACATGAAACACTATTTGGTCTGCTTGATTGGAAATTTTGTATACAATAACATATGCACCAAATCTCATTTCAGGGTCGCTAATGGTGTTTATTCTCAAACCTCTGCCATCCCATTCTACTCTGGTTAACTTCTCAATCTTGGTTCATGTCGGGTGCCTTAGGGATTTAGCTTTGTCATTCATTGGATACCTAGTCACTGCATGTATGACATCCTTTGTGAATTTCATCAGCTCATCTAGCCATAACTTTCCTTCATGTACACAACTTAGTACAATGCATATCCATTCAGTTTTAAATTCCTTCAGAAAATATAGGGCATTGGTTAACCCTTATACCTATAAGTGATTGTGATCTTCCTTTAGCTTTCCATCAGTAAAAATCTCTTGATATGTATGTTGGAGCTCAAAGTCACCGATTTCATTGATTTTTCACTGGATGTATGACCTAACATCTTTTATGAGTAGAACCCTAGGTGGTATCAATGAAAATGTACCTTTTCATCGGGTTGAGCTACAACCTCCAGATGAAGTTTGTAATGAGGATCATTGTTGGTTGTGTTTATTTTTGAAAATAACTTTCTTTCTCATATCTTCCTTGGTTTGTATGGTTCATGAGGATGAAGCCATCATGATTACTAAATTAGAGCTTTCAATAAACTGGATACAAAGAAGTGAGTTAGTTCCAATCTTACTTGATTCACTTTTCAACTATTTGTAATGTACTTAGATCTCTGTGAAATGCTTAGATTCACTCTACCTAAGTTTTGCTCAAATTTCTCTGTTTCACTCTTGATCATTGTATGAACAAATGAGTTGATTTCCCCCTAATTTATAGATAAAAAACTTGATTGTTGCATTAAATTCTTTGCCAGCTACCACTCGGTTGACAATAAAATAACTTAGTTAACACGATAGATTCCAGAACTCAGTGGGTGTTGTCAATACTTGGTTGACTACGCAACTTGGTTTTGTCTTACATTTTCACCAACTAGAATTTCTTACTTGGTCCTACTTAACTGACAAAACTTGTTTCAAGTGATCAACAATATAATACCCTAGTGCATCTTAATTCATGTTGATTTGCTATTCACACAACAAATATAAGGAACTATTTTAAGATATAACCTTTTGAAATATAACTCCATGCTTACTTGAATATCTTAGGTGGAGGTGGTGAAATCACCTAATGCAATGGACAAGGTATCAGCAACTATTGTGCTTGGTCCAACATTGTCTTTTGGTTCTTTTCTCCATATTTGATTCCTTATCCTCATTATTTCTTCAATTATGTTTCCATTTTCACTAGTACTCAGTCTCTGCAATCTTTACTTAAGTGACCAACCTTATCACAGTGCAAACATGCCATTCCATAATTTCACTAATTTCAAGGTTTTCCTCTCCAGTAATTTCTCATACATGTAGCTATTATCTCTCCATACCTACCACATGTTGTGAAATAAACCCAACTATTGTAATCCCAAGTGTATGCATTACCTTTCCTTCTCATTTGATATGTCTTGTTTTGTCCTCTCAATTTCCAAATTTGTTTCATGTTTGTCATGCATTCTTGTGATATTTGTCCATGCATATTGCAAATGTGACCATGCTTTTCCATATAAGGTTTCTTAGGTGACTTGTTCAACTTTGATCTTCACTCATGTTCTTGATGTCCATATTTATGACAGTTATAGCAGCAACTATCAAATTTAGAAGTGGATTTAGGAATACCTATTTATTTTCTTCTGCAAACATTTGATGTGTGGCCTAGTTTTCCAAAATGATAGTATGAGAGATTCTTTGGCCTTGGATTAGCATAGGAATTCTATTAGGAATGAATGCTGAATATATCCTATGGGAGTATTAGCAGCCATTCTATAACAGTTGTTGTTGCATTCATGATTGTGATTGTTATTGATGTTAACATAGTGATCTACTAAAGATTAGCAAAGGAGTAGACAATGTTTGGATTAGCGCATGTGGGATATTACAGATCAAGCTATGTGATGTTGAGGACTTATTCTATGACATGTTATATGTTCATGGTTAAGAGAATAGATAGTAATTCATTTATTCATGGAAGTTATGAGCATTTCAGTGGAAGCAGTATTCAGGTAGTGTTCCTGGGTAGTAGTTTATGGTAATCGGATGATATCTCCTAGTCGGGGTGGAATCAGGTTATGTTTAGTTAGATAGTAGTTTAAGACATGTTGATAGTGACATGGATGAAAATGCAAACTTTGAGGTCGCACTAGTGAAGAGTTATTCTAATTGGAAGCTGACAATTATGTGTAATTTTGATGTAATGTGTGGAAACTTTTATTTTGTAATTTGTATGCCGACTCATTTGTAATTACTTTCAAGTGTGGTATAAATGAAGGAATGTTTTCCTTGTAATATTTAATGAATCAGTAATGTAAGAGTGAAACTATGAAAGTGAATTTATGGAAAGAGGATATGCAAGGTATAGGGATCTAAAATTGAGATCTGGTGTAGCAGTGAGTGTGGTTTGGCACAGTCAGGGGAGAGGTAACATATTGTTGAGATCAATAATATTTTGATATTATTCTATTGAGTAATATAGAGACCAGTTGGACAATGTGTTCAGTGATCTTTCCCTTGAAGTTATTTGGGTAGTAGGTCCTTCTATCTTCCATAACTCCGAACAGAGTTAGAATCTTTTAGCAGGGATTCATATGTACTGAATGTATTTCATAAGACTCCTAACAGAGTCCATTATTTCACAAGGACTATTTATATTAGTGCATCTTTTGTGGGCGTCATTGCCATTGGGGTCTACTCTTTAATCAAGAGGTTCTCTAGTCAACATATCTTGTGTCATTGTGTTATTGTGTATGAATATATTTTTATGGTTGTTGGTTACATTGATTATATGGTTAAAATCTATTGAAGTTGATAAAGGTTATAATTATATGATAACTGATTCACCCCCTCCTCTCTCAGTTATCTTGGTGGACTTTAATTTCTTACAATTGGTATCAGGGCAGAAGGTCCTTGAAAGAAAAGTTTAACAACTTAAGGAGATCCATGGAGAATTTCAAGAAAGAAATCCCTAAGTTTGATAGAGTGAATTTTGATAGTTGGAAAGAAAAGATGAAGACACATCTACTGTGTTTAGGACCAGGTTATTAGTTGATTACTAAGAATGAGAAGACTGTCATTGATGATGATGATATTGAAACATGTACTAATGATGAAAGAGATCTATTCATGTGTAACATACTTGTTGGAGAAGAACTTTTGTTAGCCCTTCCAAAGAATGAGTATAGTCAAGTAAAATATTTCAAAACATCTCATGGAATTTGGTTATCTTTACAGTCTACTTTTGAAGGTGATGAACATGCAAAGAAAGTCAAATTACATAATTGGATATGTGCTTTTGAAGATATAAGAATGATCAAAGATGAATTTGTTAGAAGCTATATTGGTAGAATGTCAGAGATTGTTGCAGGTATAAAATCTTGTGGTGGAACAAAGATAGAGAGTGAAGTGATATGGAAAATTCTGAGGACATTGACTCTTGCATTTAAGCAGACAACACAGATGATTGAACAAGTTATACCTTGTACTACAAACTTTACAAGAGAGACTCTTCTCAGAAGATTCAAAGAAGTAGAAATGAACTTGAGGTTGTCAGGAGACTTACCTAGAATGGACACAACATTTAGTGCTCTTAGTGTTCACCCTACTTTTTCAAGAAGCATCAATGTGAGTGGAGATTATGCTAGCACCGAAAGATCTAGAAATAAAGAAGATAGGAAGATTGAAGAAGGTATTGACTTTCTTGTGAAGAGGGAACCAGATGGTAAGAATTTTTTTAAATATTGGACATGTCAAGAATATGGTCATTTTGCATCTAAATGTCCTAAGAGAGTTAAGAAGTACATAAACAATTTTAAGCCTAGAAGATCTAAGGAATGTTATTATGCTAATGGTGAAGAACTTGAAGCTAGTATAGAGAGAACCTTAAGTTAAAGTGATACTGAGAATAATGATGATATAGGATTCGTAGCAATTAAAGAAGAAAATCTTGAAATAGAGGTTAAGGAAGAAAAAGCTCTAGTTTCTCAAGTTGAAAAGAAATCTGATTGGATTATAGATAGTGGTTGTTCACATCATATGATTGGAGACATGAAAATGTTCATAAAGTTTAACAATTATGATGGAGGAGTTGTTAGAGTTGGAAACAATGCACCTTGTTTGATTATAGGTATAGGATCTATTACTCTTGATGGAAAGACTAATATTGATGATGTTTACTTTGTGCATGGTTTGAAACATAATCTTTTGAGTGTTGGATAGTTAGTTGATAATGGATATCAAGTTTGGTTTACTGAGAAAACTTGTGTGATAAAAGGAAAAGATGGAAATTTGATTGGTACTAGATCTAGAACTAGAGGTAATGTATTTCAGTTGAATCCTATTAAGATGACATGTTTGATTACTAAGATTGATGACAGTTGGTTATGGCACAGAAGATTTTGTCACATAAATTTTGATAACATTGTGAAAGTGAGTACTACACTTGCAGTAAGAGATTTGCCTAGAATTATGAAGCTTACTAACATGATTTTCAAGGAATGTGTGAAGGTTAAATAGAAGAGAAGCTCATTTCCTAGTAAGAAGTTTACATCAGCAGAGAAGTTGGAGATTGTTCATATAGACTTGATCGATCCTACAAGGACTAGAGGATTCTATGGAGAAAGGTATTTTATGATTCTTGTTGATGATTTTACAAGAATGATGTGGATTGCATTTCTTAAAGAAAAATTTGAAGCATTTGATAAGTTTAAGATCATTAAGAATAAAGTTGAGAATGAATCTAGAATGAAGATTAAATGTTTGAGATTAGATAGAGGTGGAGAATTTACTTCTAGAAAATTTAACATCTTTTGTGAAGTGAATGGTATAAAGAGATTTTTCAACCCCTAGGACACCTGAACAAAATGGTATTGCAGAAAGAAGAAACAAATCAATGATTGAACCAACAAGAGCTATGTTATTTGAGAATGACTTAGCGAAGATATTCTGGAGAGAAGCAGTGAACACAACAGTGTACACAATGAAAAGAGTACAAATCAGAGTAGACACAAACAAGACACCCTATGAACTATGGTTTGGACATGCACCCTCAGTTAAGTATTTTAGAATTTTTGGAAGCAAATTTTATATAAAGAGAGATGATGACATTGGAAAGCTTGATCCTAGAAGTGATGAAGGTATATTTCTTGGATATTCTTTGAATATCAAAGCTTATAGATGTTACAATAAGAGAACTAAGACTATTGTTGAGAGAGAAAATGTTAAAGTTGATGAAAAGTTAAAAATTCAGGAAAGAATGCTTAATTATGAATCAAATGAAGGAACTCATCCTAGATCTAACAATGAGACTACTGAATTATTCTATGAAGCTGACAGTGATTTGTTGAATGAAAGCCATAGTGAGATCATTTAAGAACCAACACCTAAAGTGAGATCTGAGACAATGACACGTAACAAGAATTTATCAAGGAATCATCCCATTGAGTAGATTATTGGAAGCATAGATAGAGGAGTTTAGACTCAAAATAAGGTACAAGAATAGTTATGTTTGATTTCTCAAATTGAACCTAAATATACTAGTGAAGCTTGTGAAGATGAACATTGGATTAAAGCTATGAAAGAAGAACTAGATCAGATTGAAAAGAACAAGACATGCAAATTGGTCTCTAGACCTAAAGATAAGAATGTTATAGGAACAAAATGGGTATTCAGAAACAAGATGAAGGAAAAAGGAGAAGTAGTAAGGAACAAAGCAATATTGGTATGTAAAGGATACTCACAGCAAGAAGGAATTGACTATGAAGAAACTTTTGCACTAGTAGCAAGAATTGAAGCAGTAAGAATGTTTTTGGCCTATGAAGATTTTAAGAAATTCAAAGTGTATCAGATGGATGTGAAGTCAGCATTTCTGAATGGAGAATTGGAAGAAGTCTACATTGAGAAGCTTGAGGGTTTTCCTTTAACTCAAGAAGGAGACATGGTATGTAAACTAAAGAAAGCTTTATATGGACTAAAGTAAGCACCTAGAACTTGGTATGCAAGATTGGACAAGTATTTGTTGAAATTAGGATTTACAAAAGGAACAACTGATAGCAACCTGTACACAAAAGAAATTGAAAATGGTTTGTTGGTTGTAGTTATTTTTGTTGATGATTTCATTTTTGGAGGAGAAGATGAAGCCAGTGATAAATTTGTAGATGAAATGAAGACTGAATTTGGAATGAGTATGATTGGTGAAATGAAATATTTTTTGGTATTGTAGATAACAAAAAATAGTGATGGTATCTTTGTAAGTTAGACAAAGTACTTGAATGATTTGTTGAAGAGATTTGGAATGGAGAACTGTAAGCTAGTTGAAACACCTATGGTAACTGGAGATAAGTTATCTAGCACAAATGAGACTCCTGTAGTGGAACAAAAGAAGTACAGATCTATGATTGGAGGATTATAGTATTTGACACATACAAGACCTAATATAGCACATTCAGTTGGAATTGTAGCAAGATTTCAAGCTGAACCTAGAGAATCACATTATGCAGCAGTAAAGAGGATACTGGGATATTTAAGAGGTACAATTGATTATGGATTATGGTATGAAAAATGTGATGATTTTACCCTATGTGCATATACAGATGCTGATTGGGGAGGCAGTGTTGATGATAAAAAGAGAACCAATGGTGGAGCATTTTTCCTTGTAGGAAGATTGGTTTCTTGGCTAAGAAAGAAGCATAATTGTATTTCACAAAGCACAACAGAAGAAGAGTATGTAGTAGCAGCAAACAATTATAACAAGATAATTTGGATGAAGCAAATGATGAAGGACATTGGAATAAAATTTGGTGATCCTATTGTTATACATTATGACAACACCAGCACAATTAGTATGTCTAAGAACCCTGTATTACATTCTAAGACAAAGCATATAGAGATAAAGTGTCATGTAGTAAGAGAGAAAGTTGCTGAGAAAGAATTCAAACTTGAATAAATAAGCACAAAAGTGTTGGAAATTTTGGCTGATTTGATTGCATAGATGTTGTCATTATGGAAACATATGATCCACATGAAGATCACACAAGTCACAGAGCAAGCATGACAGAGTGCATTGCAAATTTGTCTAAGTCTGAGACAGTATTTTCACCAGTGCACCTGGACACAATTTTTGTTTGTGATGTTGACTGGAGTAACTTCAGTGCTTGTGCACTTGAAAATAGACTCTATGGTGAGTAATGATGACCCATCTCAAAGCGTAAGTTAGTACGACATGTATGGAAGAAGTTATGACAATTTTACTGAAGATAGTATGAAGCTGACAGGACAAAATATGAAGGTAGAATTGGTAAAGAGTTAAGGGATTATTTTGTTTATCAAAATAATGTCTTAACAATATAAAGGGATGACATCCTATATTTTTACCCTTGGATAAAGTTATCTTTTAATATGGCAGCCGACCAAGTAAAGTTATTAGCCTTAATAACTTGTATAAATGTAATTGTAAAATGTAAGAAAGACATGTGTAATATGTGAGATCTATGATGTATATGTAATAGCGATAATGAAAGAGTAGCAAAGAAATATTGATGCAAGTAGTATAAGGTTATGTACCTTGACCTCTTTTTGTAATCAATGTATATTGTACATTAGTTGTTTGAGTAGTGGACTCAGCTGGTAATCACATTTTGTACTACCAACTCCTAACAGGGTTGAGGCTTCTAACAAGGCCTATAGTCCCTTAATCAGGACTGATACACTATATACTTGTAATAGACTCCTAGCAGGGTCAACATCCTTAACCGGATACTTTTGATTAGTGGATCTTTGTGGGTGCCACCCCCACTGGGGTTTTCCCTTGGCCAGGGTTTCCTCGAGAACAAATCATGTGTTATGAGTTCTTTAGTTTTATTGCTATGCATGTTGTATAGCTTCTTATGTTATGCATGTGTAAAAATAATCTGTTATATCCATAATTGGGCAAAAGATAAAGTTTGTAGAATACTGATTCACCCTCCCCTCTTAGTATTCCCTATTTCTAACAATTAGTATCAGAGCTTAGTTACTCGAAGAAGAATCATTCAAGGAAACCCTAGCAGCTTGAGTAAGATCTCTATGGATATGGATCAACTACAAAAGAATCTTAAAGAAGCTCTTGAACAGATTGATATACTTACTGATGAAAGAGACAGTCTAAAAGGGAAATATGATGATGCAAAGAACCTCATTGAGAAATTGAAAAACAAGTTGGAAGATCTGAAATCTAAAAAGGAATCTGAAGTTCTTATTGAAGATTGTGATGACAATTTAAAAGAAAATGAGATCCTTAAGCATGAACTGAAGATAGAAAATTTGAAGCTTAGCTTGAAAGATGGAAATAGAAAGAATGAAGCGAGTCTTAAATCTGAGAATGAAAGTCTAAAGACTAAAAATAAAGGACTAAAATCTAAACTTGGAAATGTAACATCTGAACTTGAAAAATACAACAAGATTGTGAAAGGCGAATTGACTCAATCCAAGCAACAACTTGAAAGGCTATATTCAACTAGTGAGAAGATTGATGAACAAGCATCTTTTCAGAAACCATTCTATGATAAGACTAGTCTTTGATTTAACACTCTTAAAACAAATGATGAAAGCAAGGAACCAGATCTGAAAGTATCTGAAAGCATAGATGAGAAGAAGTCTGATGAGATCAACAAATCTAAAGATACACCTAAAGAAGAAGAATCATCAAAGCAAGAGGAATCACCCAAAGGTATACAAAGAGAATTCAAAGGTCGATGTTTTTCTTGTAATACTATTGGTCATATGAAGAGAGATTGCACAGGTAAGCAATTTAAACCTCTTAATGGTTATTGTTATAATTGTCATGGTTTTGGACATAGAGCTATTGAATGTAGAAAACCTAAGTTTATTGAGAATAACAATAATAGTAGAATGTTTAGGAATACTAACAATGTAGATAAGAAACCTACTGAAGATATGAACAGAAGAAATGGAGTAATATGTTATAGATGCAACAAGGTTGGACACATTGCTAAAAACTGTAGATCATAGATTAATCCACCTAAACCAAGATATGGAAACAACAGAATTATTTGTCAGATATGCAACAAGATTGGACATGCAACAAGGTTTTGTAGAATGAACAATGGAGTTTTTCATCCTAACCCTAACCCCATAAATCATGAAAGAAGAAATGAAGATGCAAGAAATAGATAGAAAGGTTGTTGTAGCAATATAGATGAAGTGAAGTTTGTTAAAGGCATAGATCAAGGAGACATACTCAACATTGAAGGTAATCAGAAAGGTGAAGTATCAAGTGGTAAGAATGAATCCTTACCTGACCTATCTCAAAGCACTTAATTCATGAAAATTACAGTAGATTAGGAACTTAGATTAGTGTAGGAGTAGATTTATGATGAATTGAGTATTGTGTAGTTAATGAAAGGTAGTTTATGATGTTCTAATGCTATGGTTAAGAGTGCAAAGAACAATATTATGTTTTGCGAGATCGCAAGAAGTTTTAAGTTTTGCAAGTTAGCAGAAACAACTTTTTGGAAAGAAGCGGCAAAAGAATTGAATGTGATGTCGGACTTAAGTGAGATTGAAGTAATAAAAGGTTATGATCAGTGTTATTTGATCATAAAAGAAAATACAAGTGTTAAGGAGATCAAAGAGCAGTGATTGGAAGCATTTTGCAATGATTTGGTGAAGGATTTGAGCGCCGAATCTATGCAAGCCCTAAAATCACAAAATTGAGGTATTTTACTTGGCAGATCTTTGAATCGATAAAAGGAATTTGAAGTAATCATGGATGTATCTTTAATTCACAATGTTAGACACAAAAATAGACCTAGAATGAAGAAGGGATCAGTAGAACCCTTGGTAGAAGACCCTAGTTTAGCTTTATCATCCGTACCAGATAGAGTTTTGCATTTAGAGAATGTAAGAAGTTATCTTGGATGCAAGTTAGAAACCATTAGTGATAGTGATTTTACCAATGAGTATTAGAAGATTTACAACCTGGACATGACATTAAAAGAAGGATACGATCATCTGAAAGATAATGAGATTGTTAAGTATCCATTGCAGTATGAGTTTGATAGTGAAGAATGCACTGTGATAATCCTTAGCAGAATTCATAATGGGTAGTTTTGGCTAGAAGATAGAGTGATAGACATTATAGTTGATTTGATTCATGAAGTCACAGGACTGTCTAAATCTGGAGCTATTCCTTTAAATGAGAAGAACATGAGAAAAATAGTCATTGATAACATAGGTTCATCCTATAATGGTAGAGGAATTGTAATTTGTAAGATCCAACAACATGATGTTAGATACTTATGCAAGATCCTAACAACTAAGTTTTGTGCAAATTCAAGAGAAGATGACATGGTAGCTAGAATGGTACACATAGCTTATTTGATGTGTGTTGACAAAGTGCTAGTTGATATGTGTGAAATTCTAAGAATTCAATTGTTTGATAACTTGGAGAAGATTAAGAAGGAAAAGTATCCATAATTTAGATTTTCATCTTTCATCACTTACATGTTTTTCCACTTATTAAGGAGATTTCATTACACCATTGCAAGTGACTAGAATGATAGACAAAATACAATGGAAATGATCAATAAAGTGTATATCAGGCATGTTATTGACAAAGTAAATGAGAGTGCAAATTTGGTGATGAAGACTTTTCAGAACTTGGTAACTAGAAGATCAAGGATCCCACATTCTCTTGTGGAGAAATAAAAAATTGAAGTATGTTTTATGGTTAATACTGACTTTACCTACATTGAAGCAGTAGAACCTAGAATTGGGTTCATAGACCTTCTTGGCTATGAAATATCTGAAACTAAGATAGAAGAATATGTGAATATGATACCTAAGTGCAAGGTTGACACTCACAGTAATAGATTTGTAAATTTTGAAGAGAGTTTCAGCTCCGCAAAGACTATACTTGAAGAGAAGCAGTCTAAGAAAAGAGGTGAGAGCACTATTAAGAAAATACTAAAAGATTCAGGAATGACAGAGCAAGAATTCTTATTGGAAAAGTAGACAACAACATCAATCAAAGATATTGGATAGAAATAGATTTTGTCTATACTTCCCTTATCATCTAGTGTAGTACAGTAGGAAGCTACACAAGTCAAAGTGAAAGTAGAGGAACCTGAGCAGGAACAAGAAGGAAGGAGACCTACTAGATCCTCTTCCTCCACACCTAGCAAGAGAGTGAAAGAAATTGCTACTGGACCTAGTAAGAGGTAGAAAACTTTGGTGCCACTAGTTCCTAGGAAAGTTGTAGAAATTCAAGATGATGACACTACTATGAAGAAGAAAGCATGGAAACCCAGAGTTGAGAGAGTGAATGAAGAGATTATAAAAGATGGAGACTTTACTAAGATGAATAAATACTATGACCTCTATGACTACTCAGAGAGATTGAATCTTGAAAATGCAGTGGTCAAGCACTTGATTTTGGCTAATAAGAAGTTTGATACTATTCAGGGTAAGATACCTGATGACTTATTCAAGAAACTTTTCAACAAGAAGAAGAGAGCACAAGAGGAAGACAAATCTATCAGAGAGAATCTTGTGAAGAAACTATGTGATGTGAGAGACGATGAACATCTTTAAAAATTTTTGAAACCCCTTAGCACCCATTTAAGGACTAAAAGGAGAACCATTCAGATCATGGTAGGACAATATGAAGAAGTGAATACAAAGACATAACAAGCAATAGTTAAAGTTATGGCAGAAATTGTTGGAGAGCCATCAGTTGCAATAGAGAAAGAAGAAGAAGTAGAACAAGAGGATATTCCCTCTCCACTAGCTATAAACATTGAAGAAGAATCTATGAATGTTGAAGGTATAAAGATTACCTTGGATACTGATGATAATGTATTCAAGAATCTGGAGAACATTGTTAACAATTTGGCTCTTGATGAACCAGATAGAACTGTAGAAGTAGAGAAGACCCAATCTATTGTTGAAGAACCTAAAGTGACACAAGAACAAGCACATGTACCCTCTAAAGTAGAAATTAGTCTTACTCCTGAGACTGGAAAGAAGAAGCAAATTGGATCTTTGTTTGAGGATTTGGGAAAAGAAGTAGATGATGATGATGATCAAATGGAATTGATCACATCTTTGAAAAAAATCATTGGGAAGAATAAGAAAGTTAAAAGTCTAGAAGGATGTCTGAAGGACCTTACTGAAAAGTTACAAGTTATTGTAACTACATAGATTGTAGAAGTAGACCCTCAGGAGAAATCAAAGAAAGTGATGAGCACTTTTGATGATGAGTTCACTAAATTATCTGAGATTGAAAAGATAAAAGCATAGGTAGAATATGAGGCTAAAAAACTTTTGAACATCAGCCAGGATATCAGAAATGATATCAAAAGTCTTGATATCTATATCAAGGACTTGAGGAAGCATTTGGGAATAGGAAAATATTTGTACATATAGTGTACAAAACTAGAGACTTTGACAACAAAAGAAGATCAGAAGATCAAGTTGAAGGAAGCAGAAATTCAAAATGAATCTAACCTTCTTTCTGGCCCTAATGTGAAGGTATGTGATGTTGAGAAGAAAGTTCAGAGCTTTATGATGAAATCAGAGTTTTGTAGGAAGAGAGAGATAGAAAAATGAGGAGACTAACTCTTTTGAGAGAGCATATTTCTATGAAGTTAAGCATTATTGAAGAGCAGTTGGAAGAATGACTTACAACTAAAATATATTTTCAGAAGTTTAACTTTGAGACCCTCCTAGCATGTCAAATAGCATCTTATGGACTGAGCACACCACTCAATGTGATAGATTCCATTAAGAAATCATGGGAGAAGGAGATAGAAGATATGAAGATTGATTTTGTAGATTGTGTTGCAATCCTACCAGCTTTGCAATAATGGATTAAGGTATAATCTTTTTGAGATACAGTTTTGTAGCCCTCCCTACCTTTATTTTGTCATTGTTGTCAAAGGGGGAGAGATATTTAGCAAAAAATTGATTGTATATGATAAGGATTGATACTCTTAGGGGGAGTATTGTATTAGAGATAAGATTTTTTGAGGAGTTATAAGGATAGTATATATATGTTATACTATGGCCACAATTTTGACAATTTTGAGATTTTGGAGTTGCACACTTAGCCAATTTTCTCATATGTTGCCACCAATGACAAAGGGGGGGATTGTTGGAAATTTGGATGAGTTGATTGCATAGATGTTGTCCATTATGGAAACATATGATCCACATAAAGATCACACAAGTCACAAAGCAAGTATGATAGAGCGCATTGCAAATTTGTCTAAGTGTGAGATAGTATTTTCACTAGTGCACCTGGACATAGTTTTTGTTTGCGATGTTGACTGGAGTAACTTTAGTGCTTGTGCACTTGAACATAGACTCTATGGTGGATAATGATAACCCATCTCAAAGCACAAGTCAGTACAACATGTATGAAAGAAGTTATGACATTTTTACTGAAGACAGTATGAAGTCGACAAGACAGAATATGAAAGCATAATTGGTAAAGAGTTAAGGGATTATTTTGTTTATCAAAATAATGTCTTAACAATATAAAGGGAAAACATCCTAGATTTTTACCCTTGGATAAAGTTATTTTTTAATATGGCAGTCGACCAAGTAAAGTTATTAGCCTTAATAACTTGTATAAATGTAAATGTAAAATGTAAGAAAGATATGTGTAATATGTGAGATCTATGATGTATATGTAATAGCAATAGTGAAAGAGAAGTGAAGAAATATTGATGCAAGAAATATAAGGTTATGTACCTTGACCTCTTTTTGTAATCAGTGTATATTGTACATTACTTGTTTGGGCAGTGGACTCAGCTGGTAATCACATTTTGTACTACCAACTCCTAATAGGGTTGAGACTTCTAACAAGGCCTATAGTCACTTAATTAGGACTGATACACTATATGCTTGTAATATAATCCTAACATGGTCAACATCCTTAACAAGATACTTTTTTATTAGTGGATCTTTGTGGGTACCATCCCCACCGAGGTTTTCCCTTGGCCAGGGTTTCCTCAAAAAAAAATCATGTGTTATGAGTTCTTTAGTTTTATTGCTATGCATGTTGTTTAGCTTCTTATGTTATGCATGTGTAAAGATAATATGTTATATCCATAATTGGGAAGAAGATAAAGTTTGTAGAATATTGATTCACCCCCCCTCTCAGTATTCCCTATTTCTAACATAAGGAGAAGATTGCAGACATATTTACAAAACATTTTCCTAAGGATACATTTGAGTATCTAAGAGGTATGCTTGGGGTTATGCCCCAACCTACTTTTGAGAAGTGATGTAGATTTTTGCATTCATCCAGTGGTATATGAGCCCTATCTTTCTTCTAGAATGGATGTTGGTACTTCCTCTATGGGGGAGTATGTGTATCTAAGCTGAGTCATGAAGACTCTAGTGAATCTATTTTCTGAACAGTGTCTTTTGACATTGGAGTTGTTGTTGACATAATGATGAAATTTATGTCATTAATGTCAATGGGGGAGAAGTGTACATGAAAAACCATTTGTACCATCTGTTGGAGAAATGAATAGGAAAACAAAGAAAGATTTGATTGATGAAGAGGACTTGAAGTATTTTTCTAAGCAGCAGTGTTGCAGTGTTGGATTTATGGAACATTGGATGTTTTTCATCTATGTTTCCATCAATGCCAATGGGGGAGATTGTTAGGAATAAATGTTGAATATATCCTATGGGATTATTAGCATCCATTCTATAACAATTATTGTTGCATTCATGACTATGATTGTCATTGATGTCAACACAGTGATCTACTGAAGATTAGCATAGGAGAAAATAGTGTTTGGATTAGCGCACATGGGATATCAAAGATCAATCTATGTGATGTTGAGGACTTATTATATGATGTGTTATATGCTCATGGTTAAGAGAATAGATAGTAATTCATTTATTCATTTAAGTTATGAGAATTTTAGTGGAAGCAATATTCAGGCAGTGTTCCTCAATAGCGGTTTATGGTAATCAGATGATATCTCCTAATCGGGATGGAATCCGGTTATGCATAGTTAGAGAGTAGTTGAAGACATTTTGATAGTGACATGGATGACAATGCAAACTTCGAGGTCACATGAGTGAAGAGTTATTCTAATTGGAAGCTGACAATTTTGTGTAATTTTGATGTAAAGTGTGGAAACTTTTATTTTGTAATTTGTATGCCAACTCATTTGTAATTAATTGAGTGTGGTATAAAGGAAGGAATGTTTTCCTTGTTGTAATATGTAATGAAGTAGTAATGTAAGAGTGAATGAAATTGTGAAAGTGAATTTGTGGAAAGAGGATATGTGAGGTACAAAGAAATTGAGATTTGGTGTAGCAGTGAGTGCGGTTTGGCATAGTTAGAGGAGAGGTAACATATTATTGAGATCAGTAATATTTTGATATTATTCTATTGAATAATCTAGAGATTAGTTAGACAGTGTGTTTAGTGATCTTGCCATTGAAGCTATTTGGGCAATGGGTCCTTTTGTCTTCCATAACTCCTAACAGAGTTAGAATCTTTTATCAAGGATTTAAAATCTCCTAATAGGGATTCATATGTATTGAATTTATTTTATAAGAATCCTAATAGAGTCTATCCTTTCACAAGGAATATTCATATTAGTTCATCTTTTGTGGGCATCATTCCCACCAGGTTTTACTCTTTGATTCAAGAGGTTCCCTAGTCAACATATTTTGTGTCATTTTGTTATTGTGTATGAATACCTTTCTATGGTTGTTGGTTACATTGATTATATGGTTAAAATATATTGAAGTTGATAAAGGTTATAATTATTTGATAACTGATTCACCCCCCGCCCCCTCTCAATTATTTTGGTGGACTTTACTTTCTAACACATTCTTCTATTCAGCTTGTCTTGATGACTCTCCATGCTTGGTATAGCCTAAACCAGTAGTGATGTCAATTCCTCTTTGACTGCTTAGAAACTCATCCATTCTTTTATACTTTCTTCATCTTTCTTAATCATCTCATTATGTTGTTGTTGAATCTTTACTTCATTTTTTAATCTTTCATTTTCTTATCTCAATTAACTAATGTCTTCCAATCTTGTAGTAAGTTCATTATTCACTTGGTTGACTTCCTGACTCATGACAACCATCTGATTGGAGATTTCAAAATGATTCTTGATAAGTCTCATTATCTTAAATTCCTTTTCCTCCACCTTTTTAGTCATTTGTCTTCCATCATCAATAGTCAGATTCCTTTATTATTCTTCATGCCTTGCATTTTTCATGAAATCAATCATTCTAAGTATTTGTTTCTCCTGATCGATCTACAGTGCTTTCACTTGTTCAGTAAGATGTTGATTATGTTTAGCTAGATCTCATATGGTTCCTTTAGATGCATCAGATATGCTACCTGATCCTTCAAATGGATCATTTATCTCTTCTTCATGATAATTAGTCTCATTATATTGAAGTCTCGTATCCTTCCTTTTTACTAGTATTTTCCTTGGTGTTTCTTTGGCTTCCCTAAATTGTTCAATATAAATCTGCATTTGCATTTTTACTCTCAATAGTCTTGTTAAGCTGATACCTTTCCATCCTTAGATCTTTCTCTTTAGTGATTAAACTTTATTTAATAAGAGAACTAGCTCTGATACCAATTATTGGAATTATGGAATGGTGTATACTAAGAGGGGTGGGGTGAATTAGTATCCTTAAAACTTTTCAAACTAATCCTTGTAAATATCAACTTCATTAACTAACTGTGTAGATTGTATTCACCATACATTCAATACCATAGGTGAAATGGAAATGCATGTAATTAAATCAATAAAACATACATGAAACTTCAATACACATGACACATGTATTTTGGTATCGCAAAAACCCTTGTTAGAAGGTAAAAACTGTAGTGTGGAAGGAACCCACAAAGCTTCACTTCTGTAGAAATAAAGTTGTCGGTTAAGGCTTACAAATATTGATCACTTCTGGTGATCTTACTCTATTAGGAGTAACAATAAGATCAGCTAGATCTACCTAGTTAAAGGATTTTAGCAACACTATACATGTGTGCACTCTATTAAGACATTTAACTAAGAAGAGTTAAGTCCACTCTATTAGGAGATTTTGAATCTTCTACAATTATAAGAGAGTAACAACGATATATGACCTAAATAAAATACAAATCAAATTTCTAATATAAGATCCTTTAAATAAAATAAAGATGTCACCTTTCTATGATGAGTATATCCTTCTACCCTTCTTAGTAGCCTTATAACTATTATGATAAACTGAATACTTCTATCGAAATCCTTTTTTTCAAAACCCTGTTAGATATATAGATGTCATTGAGTGCAACTACTTCTTGATGATACATTTCAAAATGGAATCCTTATAAATTTTATATCAAAATGACCTTGACCTAATGGTGCAGGAGAACCTAAGTCAATATCTTTAGTTTTGTTTTGGTAGTGTTTTGATGGTGTCCTATATTGACCTTAGCCAAGTCAAGAATGTTAGGAAGACCTTGTGTGCTAAAATGTGTACACACTTCTATGAGTCATTATATCCAAGATTTCTCAAGAACGAGGACTCAAATGGTGACTCATAGCTCTCTATTCATGGAGTGCATGGGTTTATAATGGATGCCCTTAGTTTAGACCTAGTTTGTCCCCATGCAAGTACACCATAAAATGAGAGATTCAAAGAGGAAAAGAAATAATGTTAGTTTCCATGATCATCAAGTATGCATGAAAATGAAAATGAAAGCTATTCTATATGATAACAATGCATGAAAGCAAACTAATCTATGAAAGGAAATGATTATGCAAGATTATTCTATGAAGGGAAATATGAATCTAATCTAACATGAAAATGTAAAAGTAATCTGAATGGATTGTCATGGAGGCATGAGAGAAGAAGACAAGAAAAGAGAAGTTGAAATATCCAAGCTCAAGTGCTCAAATCCTCCTCCAAAATCGCTCTCCAAACCTACAACATAACAATAACATAAAATCTTGGATCTCTAGAATCTCCATGCATAAAATGAGAAGGAGAGAGCTCCTTATAAAGGATTTAGAAATGAATAGATGGTCAAGATTGAGAGGCAAAAATAAATGAGCAATGGTGGAGATTAAATCTTGGTTGATCCATGTGCTCAAGATTCTCAAGAGGCAAAAAGATGTGTGGATGAGATTAAGAGGCAAAATGATATTCCACTCATCTTGGAAAGTGTGCATTCAATGTGTAGACAAAAAGTCTTTTTCTTTTTATTTTATTATTTATTTATTATTTTTAGCAAAGTGGTCTCCATTATTTAATTAAAAGATTTTTTATTTATTTAAAAGAGATTTGTTCTTTTAATTAAATGTGGCTTTGGATAAAGTGATTTTATTATTTAATTAAAAGATTTTTTTATTTAATTAAAAGGGAGCGCGTTCTCTTAATTAAATAAAACTTAGGATAAAATGATCAAACCTTAGGAAATATTTGAAATAATTGAATTAATTATGATTTGATCAAGGAAGTTGATTTAAATTGAAACTATTGCAAAGCATTGATTTAGGAAATTGATAAATTGATGAATGGGGACCCAAAGTCTAGGTGACCATTTTGGGTGCATACATTTTCTCCTCTTTGACTAATATGTGATCTTTATGGGAACACATGTAGTCAAAGAATGAAGTTGAAGTGTGAGATTTATTTGGGATCAAAAAACAACCCAGACGTGTGATCGACGGATAGGAACACATTAGGACAAAGATAAGTTGATTGAAAAAGACAAGGCCAACACCCCTGTAAATAGGTAATTGTCAAGTCTCAAGAAAGGTTGCCCCAAATGAAGCAATTGATAGGTTTGATAGAGCTGAATCAAGGATTGAATTTTGATAGGTACTTCCCCCTCATGATCAAAATTGAAATAAGATAGATGAGAAATAGTAAATTGATAAATTTGATCAAATCAAACTAAAGATAAGGTTCTTGATGTAAGATGAAAGATATAAGGATCACAAAATGAAGGTAGATCATCAAGAATGAAAGATTATGCCCCAAGGTTGAATTAGAAGAAAAGAAGTGGGGTGAAAGAGAATGGAATATAGAAGTTTGGAAGAGGTGGAAAGAAATGGAGAGAAGAAAGAGAATTTTCCTCAAGAAAGAGAATGCCTCAAAATTAATCAATTATTTAGGATAGGAAATTTTGATTGAGATCATGAAAGAAGATAAGGAAATGAAGATCAAAACATGACCACATTTTATTAAAAGTCCAAAAGAAAGATGAAGGAAAACCCTCTCAAACTCCTAATGCAGCCTAAAAAATACAAATTAACATGAAGTCTAACAATGC
The DNA here is from genome assembly GCA_027943335.1 of Chamaecyparis obtusa. Classification (NCBI taxonomy): domain Eukaryota; kingdom Viridiplantae; phylum Streptophyta; class Pinopsida; order Cupressales; family Cupressaceae; genus Chamaecyparis; species Chamaecyparis obtusa. The sequence continues at coordinate 499,036 of BSBK01004174.1, forward strand.
AAGCTACATGAAAATGAAAAGGTATACTTGCAATAGAGCAACTGTAACATAGGATTTTATGTTCATCATTCATTACAAAATGTTATGGAACTTAATTTCATCGTTGGGCCATTATTAACGGACATCGAAAAATCACACAATCATCACTAGTCACAAGCACAACTATGAAAATTTGAATGTGGAAAGATTCTAACATAATCATCAAAGACATAAATGTCAAGATGAGTTAGATGTTAGCTTACCCAATTTAATGTAGAAAAACCATGCTCACATCAAGGCATAGATGTTAGGATGACCATAAGAATAGTTGTGTAAAAATAGTCAAGGATGATGTCTCAAATCTCCTAAGCATTTCAAGGGAACAACAAGAGACACTCCAAAGTTTCAAAACCATACCCACAAGTAGAAAGCAAATAAAAACACACCCCATGCCCCAAGTCCTCTAGCTATGCATCCCAGAGAGACTTATTAGACAAGGACACTCAATAAAAATTAATAATAGTCAGCACACAAAGAAATATCATGACATATCTCAAGCATTAAGTGTTGTATTTAAAAATTTAAGTGTGTTAATTGATACTGAGTTCTGAGGATAAGGATTGAATGCTTGCCAGCAGGTAAGATCACATGACAAAACTGGGTAAGACCAAACCAATAAGTGTTGAAAAACACTCGACATCAAGGGTTGTGTTGAAAAACACAGTTGGGGTGGTGATGAAAAACACCATTTACGAGGTGTCCTAAACACTAACGCATCCAAGAGACCAAATCTAACATAGTTATGCCCCCTAGATAAAGACAATGACCAATTCCAAACCAAGGCAACAAGGACATGACATGATGGATAAAGGCTAAGTGTCAAGGACACGTGCTAAGAAATAGGGGTGCAAAGGCCTCAAGTAGCGCCCGTTTCTAGGTTTTCACCACTTGGATTTTATTGCAAATTTTTTCCTTCTTTTTTTTTCCTTTTTCTTTGAAGACTTTTTATAATTTTTTAAATTTTTTTCTACCAAGGTGCATGTTTCCAAGTTTTCACCAAGGCACTTTTTCTATATATTTTTTTGAATTTTTGAATTTTTGAATTTTTTTGGTATTTTTGGAATATATAATTTTTTTTGGAGATACATCAAAGTGCCTGTTGCTAGGTTTTCACTAAGATGATCATTTTTTTAGGACATCTTCCAATTTTTAGAATTTTTGACAATATACCATTTTTTGGGGTTTTTAAGGATCAATAAGTATGTACAAAGGATGCCCCAAGACACAATGGGCATCATTGATAGAACTTCTTCAGGTGTAAGACATTGATAGGATGAAGGAGCTTCTCTCCCTCTATAGTAGATAATAAATAAGCACCTATCCCAAAAGGTGTTGTAATGATGTAATGTCCAAGCCAATTAGGTTCAGATTTTCCCTTTTGATCGCTATGTTGTTGATTCTTAGGACTTTCACATATGAAAATATCTCCTACTTGGAATTCTCTAGCACGAACATTTTTGTTGAAGGCTTTAGACATGTGCTTTTGATAAACCCTCATATGGTCAACTTATGCTTGACATTTCTCATCTAGAATTTCTAACTCTTGAAGTCTCATGGTGCAGTAGTCTTCATCTATAACTAGCCCTTTGAGGGAAACTCTAAGTGAAGGAATCTCAACCTCTAAAGGTAATGTTGCTTCAACACCATATGTAAGGGAAAAATGAGTAGCCTGAGTAGGAGTACGAATACTCATTCTATAAGCCCACAAAGCCAGATTTATCTATAAATGCCAATCTCTACCATTCTTAAAAACTATTCTATGTAGGATTTTAAGAATGGTTTTGTTTGATGCCTCTGCTTGACCATTTCCTTGCGGGAAGTAAATGGAGGATCAATGTTGCTTAATCTTGAATTTATTGCAGAGTTCTTTAAGGTCCTTATTTTTTAAGTTGCCTTTATTGTTAGTGATAATCTTAGAAGACACTCCATATCGACAGATGATATGGTTCAGAATAAATAAAGAGACTATCTTGCATGAGGCAACAAAAAGTGGGCAGCTTCTACCCATTTAGTGAAGTAATCAGTAGCAGTGATGATAAACTTGTGTTCACCTGATGAGTTGGGATGAATCTACCCAATGATATCAAAGGCCTAGCGCTGAAATGGCCAATGAGATATAGAAGGAATGAGCTCCATGCCTAGAGCATGTATCAGGTTACCATGTTTTTGACACTTTTCACATGACTTTGCAAAATCTACTACATCAATCTACATTGTAGGACAATAGTACCCTACCCTAAGCAACCTTCAGGCCATGGAAAGACCATTGGAATGTCTCCCACAAATGCCCTTGTGAATGTCAACTAACACTTGGTCAGATTCTTCCTTTTTTAAGCATCTAAGAAGTGTTCCATCTAGACCCCTCATATAAAAATCACCATAGATAAGGAATTTATGAGAGGGATTTTGGGTAAGGTTTCTCCATTTAGATCAGTTAAAGGTTTAAGGGATAATGCCATCACAAAGGTATGAGTAAATGGCACCATAACAGGATGACTCATGACCAACAAGGGTACAAATGACATGACTTTCTTGGGAGTCATAGATAGGGTGATGTAGCTCTTACACCAGGAATTCAAATCTGGATCCATGGTCCTCTAACTGAAGGAGTGAAGAACATGTAGCCATAGCATCAACTACTTTGTTTTTTGCTCTAGGGATTTTTCAAAATGTGACAAATGTGAAGTATCATTTCAAGGAATCAACCATTTTCTTATAAGGTACCAGTTTCTCATCTTTTGTTTGATATTCATCATTGACTTGGTTGATTATCAGCTGTGAATCCTCATAGATATGTAACTCTATGATTTTCTATTATGTGGCCATCTTAAGTCCATTTTTTAAAGATTCATACTTAGTAATGTTGTTTGTACATGGGAACAATAACTTGTAAGACTTAGAAATAGTGCACCCATGAGGAGAAACAAACAACATACTAGCTCCCAAACCATTTTGCATAGAGGATCCATCAAAGAACATCTTCCATGTTCTTTCAATCATATGCATGAGGTGTTCATCTGAGAAGTCAACTTGAATAGGTGCATTATCTTGTCTTATGAAATTAGCCAATTGATCTTCTATGGCTTGTCCTTTGATTTTTTTACGCTCAATGTACTCTATGTCAAATTCTGAAAGGATCATCATCCATTTAGAAAGTCTACCTGTGAGGGAAACCTTACCTAGTAAATACTTGAGTGGATCTATTTTTGCTATGATGTGGATAGTGTGTGCAAGCATGTAATGTCGCAACTTTTGGGAAGAAAACACAATTGCAAGGCAAGCTTTCTCAATGTTGGTGTAGTTAACCTCATATGAAATAAAAGTGTGACTAATGTAGTATATTTCTCTTTCTTTCCCATGTTCATCAAGTTGAGCTAGTAATTCCCCAAAGGAAGATTTTTTCACTGAAATGTATAAAATAAGTGGTTTCCCTAGGATGGGAGGCATTAAAATGGGAGGATTTGCCAAGTATTTCTTGATTTGATCCATTCTCTTTTGACAATCCTCATTCAAAACACATTTGACTCCTTTGTGTAAGTTCTTGTTAAAACGTTGAGCTCTATCTGCCAACTCCGAAATGAATCTCCTTATGGATTGAAGATGTCCTTGAAGACTCCTCATTTGACTAATGTTTTTAGGAGGTGGCATATCTATGATTGCTTGGAATTTTTTAGGGTCTACCTCTATTCCTTTTGCTGAAATGATGAATCCTAGTAGTTTTCTAGAAGTGACACCAAATGCACACTTTTTAGGATTTAACCTTAGTTGAAATTGTTCCATGTGATCTAGAATGACTTCTAAATCATCTAAGTGTGTGTCCCTTTTCTTAGACTTGGCCAAGGTGTGATCCACATAATCTTCCATTTTTTTATGTATCATGTCATGAAAAATGGTTTCCATAGCTCTTTGATAGGTGGCTCCTACATTTTTTAACCCAAAAGGCATAACATTCCAATAATAGGTATCGCATGCACAAGTGAATGTAGTCTTTTTTGATCTTCAAGAGCTATTTTAATCTAATTATATCCAGAAAAACCATCCATCAAGGAATAGATCTCATAACCTGCAGTCATATCCACTATCATGTCTATAGTGGGAAGTGGAAAATCATCCTTTGGACATGCTCTATTGACATCTCTAAAATATGTGCAAATTCAAATTGATTTATCATGTTTGGAAACTGGTACAATATTTGATATCCATTAAGCATAGTCAATAGCTCTTATGAATCATGCACCAAGGAGTTTCTCTAATTCTTCTTTGACTAAGAGAGCTATGTGAGGATGCATCTTTCTCAAATTCTATTTAACTAGTTTGACACTCAGAGCTATGGACAAGTGATGCATGATAAGATTAGTGTCCAACCCTGGCATATCTAAATAAGTCCATTCAAAATTGATCTTCTTTTTCTGTAAGAACTTAGTGTAAGCTTATTTTTTTTGTGGTGACAAGGACTAGGCCAAGTGTACTATCTGCAAAGCTTCATATGTACCCAAATTGACTGTTTGTGTTAGTTTGATAAGCACTAAAGATATTTCTTGAAAGTAGCTAGGGAGATGATCAAGTACCTCATCCTTAGGTGCCTCAAAGAGGTTTTCACCCTTGGATATGTCATTTCTTTTTACTTTTTTTGGTTTTGACACCGCCACATAATGGTTTTCACCATCAAAACTCTTATTATTTTGATTTGATTTGATTTTTATTTTGTGACCAAGGTACTTGATGTCTAGATCTGCCATGTTGGTAGTCGGTTCACTAGTGGAAGAGACTATGGGTTCAATGGCATTCAAGTAGCAGGTTATCTCATAATCATTTTGGAACATTAAGAGCTCAGGTTATTGATAGCATTGGGACTAGTCAATGAGGTTAGGATGAAAAAGAGGTAGGTCAATGAATGGTTTAAGATTTTGAATGTGAATGATATCATCTCTAGTGATTGAAGATTCGGAGTCCATCAAGTATCCTTCTAAGCTATCCAAATCAGGATTCATCCTGACAAGTGAAGAATCATCCACTAAGGCAACATGTGGGTTCAAATCCTGTAATTCTACATGTGAATCATTGGCTACCTTGGGTTGAGAACTATAAGTGTGGATGACATCAACATCCATGTCAACTATGGAAGGCTCTGAGAAGGAGTCCCATTCATACTCATATGAACTTTTTTTGAACTTCAACTAGGATGTTTACACCATGAAGGTTTGGGACACTTGATGTTGAAGCTCTAATGTCATGAATGGTAACACCTTCTCTCTCCATCAAATGAACAATATTCTTGTGTTGACATTCTATAATGGGATCTTCTATATCTGATTCATCTTGTTCTAAGGTTGCAACTATCTCATGAGTGACTAGACTATTTGAATCTCCCCAAAGGAGATTAATGGAAGGGACTCAATCCTCACACATATCTTTTTGATTTGTCAAATTAGGTATTTATTATGGTTCCTCTTCATTATTCAACTCATCAAGAATAGGACCAGTGTTCTTGTTATGATTCCAAAATCTTAGGCCAACTGTCTTCTTATACTTGTGTGCAAAAAGAGTATGATCAAGAGTTTCAGCTCTAGCATCCAATCTGTGACTAAGAGGGCCATATCCAAGATAGTCCATCTGTTTGACAAAATTATACCCTCTTCCATAAGCCTTAGGAGAGAGAGAGAAGTTATCATTGTGCATGTATTTCTCTTCTCTATAAATCCAATCTTTAATAGCCACCTCTTCTTTCTCATCTTGAATAGCCACTGAGGACTCTACAAATGTGCCAAATAAAGTCATAGCTAAAGGGGAAGGTCTCATTTCTTGTGAAGGCATGCCATAAGACCTAGGTGAAACTGGTAGTATTGCAAAGGAGTTGAGTTGATACCCCCTCATGCCATGGTCTACTGACTTGAGCTTGTCTTTACATTCTATTAAGGTTGCATTAAAGTCTTATGCTTCTCTATTGAGGGGAACATGAGCACTCATTGAAATTGAGTTCATAGATAAAGTGCTATCCCTAGGTATAAAAATCTCTACTCCATTGTAGGGGAACTTAACATACTGATGATAGGTAGATGACACTACTTGCATATCATGAATCCATGGTCTACCAAGTAAGATGTTGTATGCAAGGGGGATAGCATCAACTATTTGGAATAAAACATCCTTTTCAATAGGGCCAATCCTAATAGGAAGGACAGACAACCCCTTGGAACTCCTTTCTACCTCATCATAGGCTTTGATAGTGATCTTCTTTTTGGTATCTATGACTTGTTCAGAATAACCCAACGTCTTCAAAAGAATCAAGGAACAAATATTAAGCCCAACACCCCCATCTATGAACATGTGCCTGACACAGGTTTTGTGGATCATGAACTCAATATAAATAGCAAGATTGTGTGGGTGGCTCAATGATTTATCATCATCCTCTGAAAAGGTAGGGTAATGAGGGCTAGCAATATGGTTAACCATGTTCTTGAATTGATCAATGTCTAAATTTGTGGGGATGTTCACTGCATGCAAAGCATCCTCAAGGACTTGCTTTTGTCTAGGGGACAACTCTAAGAGCTCAAAGATTGAAATATGAGCTGGGGTTCTTTGCAACTGATCAACAAGATTATAGCTCAACTTAGGATTGACTATTGGTTTTGAGGTGACATTCTTGGATTCCACTTGCTTTGGTTTACTTGGTTGACTTGAATTGGGTCCTCTAATGACAAAGGGACCTTGACTTTGTGTGACAACATTGAGATTTTGAGATGACAGTCTAGAGTTAGGACCCCTTAGTACCATGATAGGTGCTTCATCAAAGATAGGAGGAGAGTCCATGTATAGATCATAACCATAGGGCATTCTAGCGATCATGACCTCAGCCTTACCATTCTTAGGTTTAGAGGTTTCCCCCTTCTCATACTTGGGAAAAGGTTCTTTGAATGCCTTATGATCAATGTTGGTGTTCAATCCATCCACCTTAAGTTTTCTAATCTCAATGATATCTTGGATGATATGTTTGCATTTCCTGCAGTTTTCAATATCATGCCCAATGCCATTGTGAAATTTGAAAAAGGCTTTCTCATCCCACCAAAGTGGCTTCACATCAAGTATATAATGCTTTGCAGGATCTTGAGGATGTACAAGATTTTTGGCAATGAGTGTTTTCAAGACATCCTCATATGAATCACCAAGTTTTGAAAATTGACATCTCTCTTTCTTAGGCTTATCTTGGTATCTGGGCTTGCTCTCTTATTGATGAGATGCATTGAGTTTCATGGATTGAACAACACTAGACAAGTATAAAAAAACTTGATCTATGGGTTTGGAAGAGTCCACAACTCCATCATTGACCACTTATTTATTCCTATTCCAATGTGAGTTTTTCCCTTTATCCTTGTTAGGGTGTTAGTTTGACCATTATTGTTTTTGTTTCCATGTCTGGTCAAAATTCCTTGTTCTCTCAAAACATCCTCAATCCTACATGTGGTTTCAACCATGGTATCAAAGGAATAAAAAACCATCTTCCTAACTTCATACCACATTTCAGGAACCAAGTTTCTAACAAGGATTTCAATATTCTCATTTTTAGGGATGGTCCTAGGGTAGCGAGAGCATTGTTGACTCCACCTTTGCAAGAAAGTGATAAAGGATTCCCCTTTATTTTTCTTTAAGTTGCATAAGTCTAGCATGGTGACTGATCTTGAAAGGTTGTATGCAAAGTGTTGGACAAATCTATGGATGAGCTCTTTGAAATTATTGACGAGGGGAGTTATGTTGGTGAACCATTCCATTTCCTGACCCTTAAGACTCCTTGGGAACAATATCATGAGGTATGAATCATCTTGATGGAACTCAAAAATCATAATATAGAATAGATATACATGATCATGTGGATCTCCATTCCCATCATACTTGTCATATTGAGGGATCTCAACCTTTCTAGGAAAGTCCTTCATGCTAACACTTTTGTCAAAAGGATTAGGACAAATTGAATCAAGTGAGAATGAATTCTTCAGTGCCAACATCTTCTCCATCATACTCTTGAGTTGTTTGATCTCTTCTTCTTGAGATGGACCTTGCTTCTTAATCTTCTTGCCCACATCAAAGTTTTAGGGGACTCTGGCACCTTTGTTGATTAAACTCTCTAGGAACTTGTCTTTTTTTTGCTCCAAGTATCTCTCCACATATTGCTGGAAGAGTGGTTCTTGTTGTATCCTCATGAATTCTTGGGAGTTGAGGTCAAAACTCAAACTACTACCCCCATATTGTGAACTATGGTGAGCACATTGTGAAGGTTGTCTTGAGCTCTTAGGAGGTGTTCGTCTCCTATAATGATCATGTTGTGAAACCCTTCTACCTCTAGGACTAGGAGATCATGAAGATGTTCTTGAACATCTTCCACTTCTTGGAGTCTTGGAAGGAGTGGATGGAGGATTGTTGTTTCCACCACCAACACACATTTTTTTGAATTGGTCATTAAGTTGTCGAGCCAAAATGCTATCTTTCTCTTCTTGTGAGGCTCTCCTTTCTATCTCCAACAAGGCTTGTCTCTCTGACTCTAGGAGTCTAAATTTCTCTTTGTTTTCAGCTTGTTCATCTAGGAAGGCTTTCTTTTCATGCTCAATTCTCTTAAGTCTTTCACTTGTGTATCTTGAAGTTTTTTTGAGCGGTGAACTTGGTCTTGACACTACAACATTTGGGGTCAAATTTCAACACCAATTTGCAATGCCACTACAATTTGTGTTTGTTTTTTGTGTTTTTTTTACAAGTGCTCCAATGGTGTTGTAATAGAGATGATGACATCATAATTGTGACACCATTTGGTTATAAACAAAAAAAAAGAAAAAGAAAGTGTCATTTGTAAGTTTTGTGAATTTCAACAACTACTATGAAGACGACACTACACTTTTGCATGGCAGGAAGAGGGCATTTGAGTTTGGCATGCACGAAGAGGCCATCACTGTGTGGGAAGAGGGTATTGGCACTTGAGATAGGAATCTGAGCTTTGTCTTCTCATTAACTAAATTTCATTTTGATGGCATTTGTTGATTTAATGGCATGATATGAATGTTAATAGTGGCATTGTTTACATCTTTGAATTTGGAATGCCCAATGACCTGCGAGTTTTGAGAGCTAGGGCATCATTTCTATTACCTTCAAGGCATTGTGTGAAGTGTTTGATCTCTCTTTATTTGTTTTGTTGTTGATATTCACTATGTGGTACTCCCTGTTTATGATCATTTCATGAGGAAATGTCTCAGTGGCTCGCGGGCTGCAAGCTAGGGCACCATACATTGTATATGAGCTCACTATTTAATAATGGCATTGTTTAAATCTTTTCATTTGGAATGCTTGATGACTCATGAGCTTTGAGAGCTAGGGCATGGTTTCTATTATCTTCAAGGTATTGTGTGAAGTGTTTGATCTCTCTTTATTAGTTTTGTTATTGATATTCACTATGTGGTACTCCCTGTTTATGATCATTTCATGAGGAAATGCCTTGATGGCTTATAGGCTGCAAGCTAGGGCATCATACATTGTTCACGAGCTCACTATTTAATACTAGTATTGTCTACATCTTTTCAATTGCAATGCTTGATGACCTGCGAGCTTGGAGAGCTAGGGCATCATTTCTATTATCTTCAAGGCATTGTGTGAAGTGTTTAATCTCTCCTTATTTATTTTGTTGTTGATATTCACTATGTGGTACTCCTTGTTTATGATCATTTCATGAGTAAATGTCTTGATGGCTCATAGGATGCAAGCTAGGGCATCATACATTGTTCATGAGCTCACTGTTTAATACTGACATTGTTCATGAGCTCACTATTTAATATCTAGCATCATGCAAACATTCATTAATACACTTACTATTTTGAATTTGAGCTTGGGCATAATGCAATGTTATTATTGTCATTGCATGCTTACTATTGTTGTGCACCATATATTTTTTTATACACTATTTATTTCATTGAGACCATGAGCTTGGCATTTGTAATGTATTTTTTGTTATTGGATTAATGCTATCATGTTGTTGACTTTGTGTATGGCTTGACTATGCACATGCTTGTAATGTATATATGATGATCATTACTATGGTGCCAGGCATTTCTTAGATCCTTTGGATCTAACCCCATCTTTTCCTTCCTTGCAAGTTTTGGATCATACAAAAGCATACAGGATTGAACCCCGGGTGAACACTGTTAGAAATAGAGAATACTGAGAGGGGGGGGGTGAATCAATATTCTATAAAATTTATATTTTGCCCAATTATGGATATAACAGATTATCTTTATACATGCATAACATAAGAAGCTAAACAACATGCATAACAATAAAGAACTCATAACACATTATTTGTTCTTGAGGAAACCCTAGCCAAGGGAAAACCCCAGTGGGGATGGTACCCACAAAGATCCACTGATCAAAAGTATCCTATTAAGGATGTTGAACCTGTTAGGAGTCTATTACAAGCATATAGTGTATCAGTCCTGATTAAGGGACTATAGGCCTTGTTAGAAGCCTCAACCCTATTAGGAGTTGTAGTACAAAATGTGATTACCAAATGAGCTAACTGCCCAAACAAGTAATGTACAATATACACTGATTACAAAGTAGGTTAAGGTACATAACCTTATACTACTTGCATCAATATCACTTCACTGCTCTTTCACTATTGCTATTACATATTCTTCATATACTTCGCATCATATTACTTGCTTCTTGTTTTCAATTGCTACTACACTTTACAATTACAATTACATTTACATTTATACCAATAGATTTATTAAAGAGTTAACATCTAGGATGTCATCCCTTTATATTTTTAATTCATTATTTTGATAAACAAAATAATCCCTTAACTCTTTACTAGTTTTGTCTTCATATTCTGTCCTGTCAGCTTCACACTATCTTCAGTAAAACTGTCATAACTTCTTCCGTACATGTCATACTAACTTGCGCTTTGATATGGGTGATCAATAGACATCATAGATTCTATGTTCAAGTGTGCAATCACTAAAATTACTCTAGTCAACATCACAAACAAAAACTATATCTAGGTTCACTGGTAAAACACTGCCTCACACTTAGACAAATTTACAATGCACTCTGTCATACTTTCTCTCTGACTTGTGTGATCTTCATGAGGATCATATGTTTCCATAATGATAACATCTATGCAATAAACTCAGCCAAATTTCCAACAATCTCCCCCTTTGTCATTGGTGGCAACATATGAGAAAATTGGCTAAGTGTACAACTCCAAAATCTCAAAATTGTTCAAAACTATGGCCATAGAAAAAAATGCATACTATCATTATAACTCCTCAAAATTTATTGTCTCTAATATAGTACTCCCCCTAAGAGTAACAAACCTTATCATATACTATCAATTTTCTTCTATATATCTCTCCCCCTTGGACAACAATGACAAAAATAAGGTAGGGAGAGTCACAAAATTGAATCACAAAAAGATTATACCTCAATTTATTTATTGCAAAGCTGGTAGGCTTGCAACACAATTTGTAAAATCCATCTTCATGGCTTCTATCTCTTTCTCCCATGATTTCTTAATGAAATCTGCCACATTGAGTAGTGCGCTCAGTCCATAAGAAGTAATTTCACATGGTTGGAGGTTTTCAAAGTTAAATTTCTGAAAAGATGTCTTTGTTGAAAGACAATCTTCCAATTTTTCTTCAATTATGCTTAACTTCATAGAAACATGCTCTCTCAAAAGAGTGTATTTTCTCAATTTCTTATCTTTTTCATCTTGTACAACTCTGATTTCATCATACAGTTTTCTAACTTTCTTCTCAACATTACAGACCTTCACATTAGGACTAGATAGAAGGTTTGTTTCATTTAGAATAACTGCTTCCTTCAACTTTATCTTTTGATCTTCCTCAGCTATCAAAGTCTCTAATTTTGTACACTGTATGTACAAAGATTTTCCTATTTCCAAATGTTTCCTCAAATATTTGATATAGATATCAAGAGTATTGATATCATTGCTGATGTATTGATTGATGTTCAATAGCATTCTAGCCTCATAGTCTACTTGTGCTTTCACTTTTGCAATATTAGCTAGGTTTCTGAATTCAATATCAAAGGTACTCATTACCTTCTTTGCCTTCTCCATAGGGTCTGCTTCTAATATTTGTGTAGTCACATTACTTTGTAACTTCTCGGTTAGTTCCTTTAGACATCCTTCAAGACTCTTCACCTTCTTATTCTTACCAATTTTTTTTTTTAAGGATGTAATCCGTTCCAACTGATCATCATCATCTACTTCTTTTCCAAAATGCTCAATCATAGAGCCAATTTGAGTCTTCTTTCTACTCTTAGGAATAAGACTGATATCTTCTTTGGTGGGAAGGGGAACTTTTTCTTCTACAACTACTGGTTCCACAATAGTGGTCTCTATCATCTCTTCTTCTTTTGTAGCTTCCAATTCCTCAAAGGCCAAATTGTCAACAATGTTCTCCAAATTTTTGAATACAATTTCATCAGTATCTAAGGTGATTTATGTACCTTCCACATTCATTGTCTCATCTTCAATATTAATAGCTAGAGAAGAGGTAATGTCCTCTTGTACTTTCTCACCTGCATGTTCTGCTGCAACTAACGTTTCTCCAACATACTCTGTCATAACCTTGATAATTGCCTATTCAGTCTCAGAATTTACTTCTTCATATTTGCCTCCCATAATCTGAATTGCTCTCCTTTTGGTTCTCAGATGGGTGCTAAGGGCTTTCATGATCTATTTGAAATGAGCTTCATCTCTTATCTCACAAAGATTCCTCACAAGATTTTCTCTGATAGCTATCTCTTCATCTAATGCTCTCTTCTTTCTATTCAAAAGTTTGTTATACAAGTCATCAAGTATCTATCCTTGAATAGTATCAAACTTCTTTTCATTCAAGATCATATGCTTCACAACTACATTCTCTAGATTAAATCTATTAGTATAATCATAAAGATCATAATATTTGTTCATTCTTGCAAAGTCACCATTCTCAATAATCTACTCATTAAGCTTTTCAACTTTTGGTTTCCAAGCTTTCTTCTTTGTAGTGACATCATCTTTAACCTCTACAATATTTCTTGGTACTAGTTGCACTAGAGTTTTATGCCTCTTTCCTAGTCCAGTGGCACTCTCCTTAAATATTTTTCTATGTGTGGAGGAAGTGGATCTAGTAGACATCTTTATTTCTATGTCCTTCTCAGGTATTTCCACTTTCAGCTTTACTTGTGGTTCTTCTTGTGGCACTTCAATTGATGATAAAGGAGGGATAGACAAAAATTCTTTTTGTCCACTCTCTTTGATTGTTCCTGCTGTCTTCTTTTCTACCAAAAATTCTCTCTTTGTCATTCCTATATCCTTTAAGATTTTATTAATGGTGCTCTCAAATCTCTTCTTAGACTGTTTCTCTTCAATTAGAATCTTTGCGGAGTTGAAGTTCTCCTCAAAGGTTCTAAACCTGTTACACTGAGTGTCCAACTTACACTTCAGTAGTCTGCTAACATACTCTTCATCTTCTACCTCAGATATTTCATAGCCAAGAGGGTCTATGAAATCTATTCAAGGCTCTACTACTTCAATATAGGTAAAGTCAGTATCCACCATAAAACATATATCATATTTGTATTTCTCAACAAGAGACTTAGGGATCCTTGATCTTCTAGACACAATGTTTTGAAATGTCTTAATAACAAGTACTGTACTCTCATTAACACTATCAATAACATGCTTTCTATATACTACATTAATCCTTTCCATTGTAGTTTGTCCATCATTCCAATCATTTCCTATGGTGTAAGGAAATCTCCTCAAAAGATGAAAGAACATGTATGTGATTAGGGATGAGAACCTAAACTATGTATACTTAGTTTTCTTGATCTTCTCCAAGTTCTCAAATAATTGAATTCTAAGAATTTCACACATATCGACTGGTACCTTGTCAACACACATAAGATAAGCTTCATGTACCATTCTAGCCGCCATGTCATCTTCTCTTGAATTAGCACAAAACTTAGTGGTTAGGATCTTGCATATGTATCTCACATCAACTTGTTTGATCTTTCTAATCATAATTCCTCTACCATTAGAAGATGAATTAGTGTTGTCAATGAATGTTTGTCTTAAGTTTTTCTCATTAAAAGGAATAGCTCTAGTCTTAGATAATCTAGTGACTTCATGAATCAAATCAACTGTAATATCTATCACTCTATCCTCTAGCCAAAACTTTCCATTATGAATTCTACTCAAAATGATCTTAGTGCATTCTTCATTATCAAATTCATACTGTAATCCATATTTGACAATCTCATTATGTTCCAAGTTTTCAAAACATTATTTCAATGTCATATCCTAATTGTACATCTTTTGATATTTATCTGTAAAATCACTATCATTTACTGTCTCTAGTTTGCATCCAAGATAACTCCTGACATTCTCTAAATGTAAAAATTCATTTGGTACTGAAGATAATGCAAACCTAAGGTCTTCTTCCAATGGTTCTACTGGTTCTCTTTTCAAATTAGGTCTATTCTTATCTCTGATATTGTGTATTAATGATACATCCATGATTTATTCAAATGTCTTTATTGATTCAAAGATTTGTCAAGTAAAATACCTCAATTTCATGATTTTAGGGCTTGCGTAGATTCGACACACAATTCTTTTCCAAATCCTTGCAAAATGCTTTTTATCACTACTCTTTGATCTCCTTGACACTTGAATTCACTTTGATGATCAAATTATATCGATCATAACCTTTTATTAATTCAATCTCACTTAGATCTGACATCACATTCAATTCTTTTGCCGCTTCTTTCCAAAAAGTTGTCTCTGCTAACCTGCAAAACTTAAAACTTCTTGTGATCTCGCAAAACATAATATTTTTCTTTGCACTCTTAACCATAGCATTAGAATATCATAAAATACCTTTCATTAACTGTGCAAGACTCAATTCATCATATATCTAATTCTATACTAAATCTAAGTTCCTATTCTACTGTAATTTACATGAATTAAGTACTTTGAGATAGGTCAGGTAAAGATTCATTCCTACCTTTCAATACTTCACCTTCCTGATTACCTTCAATGTTGAATATGTCTCCTTGATCTGTGCTTTTGGTAAACTTTATTTCATCTGAATTACTACATCATCCTTTCTGTTTGTTACTAGCATCTTCATTTCTTCTTGCATGATTCCTGGGGTTAGGATTAGGATGAAAAACTCTATTGTTCATTCTGCAAAACCTTGCTGTATGTCCAATCTTATTGCATATCTGACAAACAATTGCATTGTTTCCATATCTTGGTCCATGTTGATTGATTTGTGATCTACAGTTTCTAGCAATGTGTCCAACCTTGTTGCATCTATAACATACTACTCTACTTCTTTTGTTCATATCTTCAATAGGTTTCTTATCTACATTGTTAGTATTCCTAAACATTCTACTACCATCATTATTCTCAATAAATTTAGGTTTCCTACATTCAATAGCTCTATGTCCAAAACTATGACAATTGTAACAATAACCATTAAGAGGTTTAAATTGTTTACCTGTGCAATCTCTCTTCATATGACCAATAGTATTACAAGAAAAACATCTACCTTTGAATTCTCTTTGCATACCTATGGGTGATTCCTCTTCTTTAGGTGTATCTTTAGATTTGTTGATCTCATCAGGCTTCTTCTCATCTATGCTTTCAGATATCTTTAGATCTAGTTCCTTGCCTTCATCATTTGCTTTGAAAGTGTTGAATCCAAGACTAGTCTTATCATAGAATGGTTTCTAATAGGATATTTGTTCATCAATCTTCTCACTAGTTGAATATAGCCTTTCAAGTTGTTGATTGGATTGAGTCAATTCACCTTTCACAATCTTATTGTATTTCTCAAGTTCATCATATTGGAAATTGACTTTCTCAAGTTCAGATGTTACTTTAGACAGTTTAGATTTCAGTCCTTCATTTTTAGTCTTTAGACTTTCATTCTCAGATTTCAGATTTGCTTCATTCTTGCCATTTCCATCTTTCAAACTAAGCTTCAAATTTTCTATCTTCATTTCATGCTTAAGGATCTCATTTTCTTTTTCCAAATTGTCATCACAATCTTTAATAAGAACTTCAGATTCTTTTTCAGATCTTAGATCTTCCAATTTGTTTTTTAGTTTCTCAATGAGGTTCTTTGCATCATCATACTTTATTTTCAAAGTATCTTTTTCAATAGTAAGCAAGTCAATCTATTCAAGAGCTTCTTCAAGATTCTTCTTTAGTTGATCCATATCCATATATATCTTACTCAAGATCCTAGGCTTTCCTTGAATGATTCTTTTCTGAGTAACTAAGCTCTGATACCAATTGTTAGAAATAGGAAATACTAAGAGGGGGGGTGAATCAATATTCTAAAAACTTTATCTTTTGCCCAATTATCGATATAACAAATTATCTTTATACATGCATAACATAAGAAGCTAAACAACATGCATTATAATAAAGAACTCATAACACATTATTTGTTCTCGAGGAAACCCTGGCCAAGGGAAAACCCAGGTGGGGATGGTACCCACAAAGATCCACTAATCAAAAGTATCATGTTAAGGATGTTGACCTTGTTAGGAGTCTATTACAAGCATATAGTGTATCAGTCCTAATTAAGGGACTATAGGCCTTGTGAGAAGCCTCAACCTTGTTAGGAGTTGTAGTACAAAATGTGATTACCAGATGAGCCCACTACCTAAACAAGTAATGTACAATATACATTGATTACAAATTAGGTTAAGGTACATAAACTTATACTACTTGCATCAATATTACTTCGCTGCTCTTTCACTTTCGCTATTACATATGCTTCATATACTTTGCATCATATTACGTGCTGCTTGTTTTCAATTTCTACTACACTTTACAATTACAATTACATTTATATTTATACCAATAGATTTATCAAAGATTTAACATCTAGGATGTCATCCCTTTATATTGTTAAGTCATTATTTTGATAAACAAAATAATTCCTTAACTCTTTAGTAGTTCTATCTTCATATTTTGTCCCATCGGCTTCACACCGTCTTCAGTAAAACTATCATAACTTCTTCCGTACATGCCGTATTGACTTGTGCTCTCAGATGGGTCATTGATAGACATCATAGAGTCTATGTTTAAGTGTGCAAGCACTGAACTTACTCCAGTCAATGTCACAAACAAAAATTGTATCTAGGTTCACTCGTAAAACACTGTCTCACACTTAGACAAATTTGCAATGTGCTCTGTCATAGTTTCTCTCTGACTTGTGCAATCTTCATGAGAATTATATGTTTCCATAATGACAACATCTATGCAATCAACTCAGCCAAATTGCCAACAAACACTTCATTACTTCAGGCAATGTCTGGTACCTTCATTATTTATGGTCATCCACTTATGTATGTTTGCATTCATTCATATTCTTTTGAATGTTGGCTATTAGTGACCATATAGGACCATTCTTGATGTTTTTGGTTCATTTGATGAAAATATTTAAATACGAACATCGATAATAAAGTAGGGATATTTTAATAGGGATATATTAAGATTTATATCGTAAGTAAAAACATTACTTTATCATCTTAAAATGGAAGTACTTCCATGTTAAGAGAGTTTAGCCCTCTGAGTGAGTGGTATGTGTCATGTCAAGCACCTTGAATCATATCTTTTCTTAGATCATACTTTTTCTTCTCATTCTACTTCTATCTATCCCTGATTTTCACTTTATATCTACATTTCCTAGCATTCTGTATCAGGATCCTGAGGCTTTTGACCACAAGGTCAAAGTCAACCTTATGGGGTCAAATTTGACCTCAACCCTAACCTAGTCAGGATCTACCTTGACCCTAACCTAGTTAGGATTGACCTTGACCCTGACCTGGTTAGATTCGAGCTCATCCTTGACCCCCTCTCTAGATTTCAAATTTCCTTGATTTTCGGGTGTCGGGTTTCAAGGATATTTGTTTTCCCTCCTTTGGGTTGGCCATTTTGGGTTTTAGAATGGTAAATCCTCAAATTTCATTTAATCTAGGTATATTTTCTAAAGGTTAGGACCTAATTGGGATTTAATTCTCCAAGGTGGCCACTCTAGAGGATTGTGCCCTAGTTAACTATAAAAGGAGGCCTTCCTCTCTCAGTTCAATCATATCCTCTTTTTCCATCAAGCAATCAATTTTTGCAATCTCCTCTCTCAAGCTCTCAAGGTGATCAAGCAAGCATCCATTTAGGCATTCAAGTCCTCTTCTCCATCCAAGTTCTCCATTTAAGATCAAGGATTCAAGCATTCAAGATTCATCATTCAAACCCTAGATCTATCCATCATGATGGTGTGACCTTCATTCAAGATCATTTGTTCATCTTCAAGACCCATTTCATTCTTCCCTCAAGGTGGATTCCAAGCATACAACCATGGAGGTTTGATTTACATTTAATGATGTTATGTTCAAGCTTTCATATTAACATACTTGATTACATTTCAAATACAATTGCATATCTATTGAATGTCATAGCTTCATTGTTAGATCTACTACTACTTGCTAGCATTCTCCATTTCAATTTCAATATTAAGGTTGATTCCAAACCAGGGGTTGACCAAGGAAAACCCCCCAAACAAACAATAAAACTATTTTTCTTGTAGGTAGAGGTGTGGAATTTTGGATCTGAGAGTAGATTTGGATACCCTTTTCATCGAACTTCTAAGATCTATGAACAAAGTTATAATCGACCTTTAAATAAAGAATGTAGCCTTTGACGTTTTATGAGGGTCAAAGACTACCTGCTATCAAAAAGAGAAAATATTTATGGGTTTTCTTTGTCTCAACATTTCCACTTTGAAATAGGTTTCAGAATTGCCCGAAAATACACACTGACACCAGAAATTGGCATTTTCCAGATTTTCCCTAATTTGAGGTTAGTACTTGTATTTCAATTATTTCCTATTTCAAACACAATTCCATTATTGGGAAATATAAGTTTTTCTTCCTCTTTCATATTCTCCATAGATTGATTATATTGTGCATTATCCTTTTGGTTGATCAATTCAGATCTCTCCTTTGGGAATTTGGATTTAGAATTAGATCTCATATTTCCCCCATACATACATTCAATAGAGGTGATTCCATTTTAACTCTATTCATTTTGGTGAACTCGACATACTTACTCTCTTTCTTTTTGGTGTTAGATCATTTGTTTTCTTTCCTTAAGATTAGATTTCTTTTATGCTCTTACATTTCAAAAATCCAAAAAAATTGCAAAATTTCTTCAAAAATACACAAACATTTACATTGCTTTGAGGAATTAGATGCTCTATTGTGTTTGATTTCCTTTTTATGTTTATAAAATTTCATTTGAATACATTGGGATATATCTAGATCTATTTGTTATCATGTTGCACAAGTTGTTTCAAATGTTTTCCAAAACTTTTGGTATTACACAACATTCTCCTCTTACCTTACCATTGCATGGCATTACACCTAGCAAAACTTCATCTAGGGCATGTGATGTTTCTTTGTCCTCTTTTGAATTACCTTATAAGGATATATTAGAGAATGAAGATGACCTTAATCTATATCTCCATCATATTTCTCTTTATGGAGAGGAGTTGAAGATCGATGTTAATTCTTCTCCTAATAGATGTCCTTCTTCCCCCTCTAGGGATCAAGCTTTAATGACTTATGAAACTCCTATAATGTGCTTAATGGATAGGGATCATAATCCTCCAATTTGGGATGAGCCTTTGAATTTTGATGTTGATTAGTCTCTTCCTCATGAAGCCATTATGGATAATTCTACCTTTTGGGATGAACCCTTGGATAAATACATTAATGTATCCCCTCCTTGTGAAGGATTTTTGATACAAAAGGATGACATATTCTCTAGAACACACTCCCCTTATGTGAAAGAAGATGACATTATAGATCCTTCACCTTCATTTGATGAGGCACTAGTGGAGAAAGATATGAATTCCCTTAATGATCTTCCTCTTAGTGGTGTTCTTATGGGAAACCAAGATTCTACCTCACAATATTCTTACCATAATATTACTTATATCTATTCTAATTCTTTTCCAACTGTGGTTCCAAGTGTTCCTCTGGTTGTGTCTTCCATTCATATCCCTTCCTACATTTTTACTAGTGTTCCTAATCTTCCTAATCCTAATCATATATTTGCTAATCTGATTCCTAATTTTTCATCTTCTATTCCTAGTTATTCCCACACTCATGTTGAGGTTCAAACTATGGTTCATGGTGTGCAAATATTCTTCAAAGTACTTTCTCCTTATTATCCGGTCTATAAAGATAAAAGAAAAGAAATTTCTCCTTTGAGATTTCTTCATAATTTTACCCCTCATTCTTATATAACATAGATCTTTTCTCCTTTAGACTATGGGCAAGAGGTATATTTCTTTTCCTATCTTCTAGAATCCATTATATTCCTGCTTTGAGCTTAATTGGTTATGTTTTCATGGTGTGTATTATGATAGATTTTCATCCATTGCTCTCTTATATTATTCAAGATAACTTTTCTAGGACATGTGTTTTGCAAAGGTATCCCTTTCCTTTCATCCCTAGGGGGCAAGGTTATTCCTTCTCTCTTGTTGTCTAGGGAACTTCTTTCCTTAGCTTAGTGGTATTTGTTTATATTGCAATATTATTTCATCATATTAACAGATGTTTTGACTATGGATAACCTTCTTATATGAGAAGTTGTTGTCCTGAGTCGACACTTCTTCTTTGTTAGCACTCTGAAAAAATTTCATGGCTCTAGCCCTTTTCTTCTGGTCTCTGTAGTTGTTTTTAGATCTCTAGCATAAACCTTTAGTTCAAATTTTTGAAAAATTATCCGTTGGTGTGAAAAGCCCTATTTTATGCCCTGGCCCTCTCTAATTTCAAGTTACCTTTTTGGGTCACTTAAAGGTCCTAATTCGCATGTGATTTATATTTTTGGTCGACCCACAGTGGTTTTCCTTTTATTTTTCCTAAGTTTCTATACCCTCAATGGCCTTTAATATTTACTAAGTCTAAGTGACCAGTGAAATAAATATTTCCTAAAGTCCTCAGGACTTAATTTTTCCCTGGGCCCAGCTCTCTGACAACATCTTAATCCAACGGTTTTTGTAAGTTCATAAGGGTTTTGTCAAAGGCTTGCGATCTTACGACGATTGTTGATCTTACTTTATGACACAACATTTCAAATGGGTGAGTCCATTGACACATATGCACAAATGGTGGTATACGATTGGTCCATGTAATAATACGGTGGCAGTTGTCAGTGGGACCTAGTTTTTGAGGTCTTATAGGGTCCTGACATTGTCAAAAAATCAACGATAGGTGTATGATCTTATGGGATGTGTTAGAGGTTTCAGATCATGCGACATCTATCGATACTACCTTTTTTAGAGGGGATAAGTGCAACGGGTCCACATGCCAGGTGTGCTGATTTGCCATTATCTGATTGGTCCATGTTGTGTGACTGGACATGTTGTCAATGGGGCTAGGTTTTTTGAGGTTCACTAGGTTCTAACACTTGCAGAGCATCAACGGTCGATGCATGATCTAAGGGGTTTGTTCTGACACATGAGATTATAAGATGACCATTGATTTCATATCCTGTCAGAGGATTTGCAGAGTGGAGGTAAAAGGTTAATCTAACAGTTATCTTAAGTTTTGATAGAATCTTTATGCTCCATGGAAACTTAAGATAGCCATTGATTTTATTAAAGGTGGGCCCAGGTTTTGGTCTAAGGTCTTAGCGGTTCTGATAAAATGGTTAGCGGCCTGAAAAATTTTCAATAGGTTCACTCGTTCGTGAAGAAAGATGGCAGTTCTCTAAATGTTTTATTAGTTCAGTAAACACTTTGTTCACGTAATCTCTAAACTATCTGGTGGTAGTATAAATTATTCCACGAATGGTTGATTCCCTTTAGTCACCTATTCTCTAAATGTGACTGAGGTCATATTAAAAAGTTAAGACATAAAGCCTGCGAAACATGAGGATCTAACGGCTGCAACTTAAAGTTGATCTAGATTTAAATATGGACCACCAATTTGCTGCTGGTGCTATGAAACTAATTGTTGAAATTCAAATTCAAATTTGTAGAGGGTTTCCAATGACAGGAAATACCAAAATTTATGGTTTTTGGAGCTGTTTTCAATTGGTTTGGTGGCGCTAGTTGTTGCTGACTGATTCGAGGGTCTTTGTGGTCAGTGGCATGATGTTTTTGTACCAGGAGAAGTATGGTTTTGGTGCTCAAGGCATGTTCCAAGTAGCTAAAAGGACTAATTGACATAAAATTCCAATGATTTGCAGTACTTTCTCAGAGATCTATCATAAGTGCAAATCTTTCTTAGGCATGCTTGATTGGTTTTCATCCCCTGTAATAAATTCTTCACTGTTTCAGTTGGTTTAGTGGGTGAAGCCCTAACACTAGTCATCTGTAGCTTGTTGCAACCTATTTTGGGTTTCCAAGATGACTAGGGGTAATATATTGTAGCATTTTTGACTTAGTGAGGGTTCCAAAACTTTATTTTTGGTCCCTGATTGTTGATGTGAATTTATTGAACAGGGAGAGCTTGGATTTAATTTTTGTTTGCTTGCATTTTTTTGTTTGATAATGTATTGATCCTGCAAAATTTAATGAGAATACATTTGGATTCCAATCTCATGTTTGTGTATGTCTCCTTATTTTGTTCTTGAGCTCATATATGTTAATTTCACAAAGTGGGTTATCATATGGTAAACAAAGAGTATTTTGAGATTATCTTTGAGTTCCTAACAAAGTTAGGATTAAAGTCTTTCAGGTAGTTTCAGTGAGTTCATGGCTAGATAAGGATTTGATGTCCTGATATGTGAGTGAGAAGGATAATAGGCAAAGAACTTATCCTGAATTCAAGTGTGTTTAAGTTAGGTTTCAGTTGATATATGTTATTAGGTGACTCTTTGCCCTTGGTTAATGCACTAGTCCATTCTCTAGAGGTTGTTCATCATCAATCACACACATACACACATTTAAATGATAAAATCTTTCAATTAGTTAGTAAAGGGTATAATGGTATAACATTTAGTGATTCCTTTCAAGAAGTCAATCAAGGGTACACCTACCTGAGCATTAAGGCTCAAAGTGTAGGAGGATCTCATTGTTGATCCTTGTTAATTGGCCCTCTTCCTTGTAAAATTTGGAGTGGTGGTAGAGTCAAAGCTATATTAAAGTTATCCATCAAAGTATAAATCTACAAGTTGAAGATCAAGGGGAACCCCCAACAAAATGGTGACTTTGTTGGGGAGAGAAACAATGAAAAAGGATATTTTTTAGAATCTCTGGTTGTGGTTACATTGTAAAGTCAAAATCTTATTGGCCAAATTGATTTACCCATCTGAGTCACCAACAAAATGGTGACTCTGCTAGGGAGAGTCTAGAGATAAAAGTTTTCAGCATGCACTCTTGTTTTCTTGTTGTATTCAGTTAAAGATTTCCCACTTTGGTGGGTGGAAACTCAAAAGGTTAGAACCAATGCTATAGACTATAAAAGATGGACAAAAGGAGGAATAGTAGGTCCTTTGTTAGAAAAAATTTGGAGGTCACTCTGGAACAACTACCGAGATAGGAGAAGAAGAGTTGGATTAGGAGAAATGGTGAGTCTACTAGTGCTCCCATAAGAGAACAAAGAAATACTAGAGGTAGAGCACCACATGTTTCCTCAAGTGAGGAAGGTTCACAAGACAAAGTTTCTAGATCAGAAGGTGGTCGCTCTGAAGATAAATTTTATGATACCCCAGAGGCTGTATTTCAAGACAAGGGTTCATTTCCTTCTGGTTAGGATGAACAAGCCAGAGAGATGGGTTTTGAGATTGATTTAGATCTTGATGAAGATAATTTAGAAGGCAGGTCATGGAACCAAGGTGAGTGCATTTCCCATATCAGCATCCTACTGATGTGGAAGTGTCATCAAGCTTTGAAGACAACATGATAGATCCACATGACCTAAATGCACTTAGGTTGCAGTTGGCAGAGCAGGATGCCATATACAAAAGGTTACAAGAGGAGAGAGAGGCTGAAAAATTAAACACTCTAATGGAGAGGCAGTCTCTTTTAAGAAAAATTAATGAAATGAAGGAGAGAAACAAGATGCTTGCTTTTGCTCCTAAGATGTTGTAGCATGATGTTTTTGGTGATCTTGAAGCTCTAAGAAGTGAATAGGAATGTTTTTTGCAAGACCATGAGTTTGATGAAGAGGGCCCTATGATTAGACAAGTGCAAAGTTATGCTCCATTGCCTAAGGGTGGGAATGGACATGAGATCACTAGGCCTACTATAGTTATTAATGAAAAAGGAAAGAAAAAGATGGTGGGTGTCCAAATAAGCAAACCAGTGACAATACCAGGGGTCCCACCACCTAAATCAAATAGGGAGACAGAGATAGAAAGAAAAATAAAAGAGGATGAAGCTCGAGCTCAAGAGTTGGAAAGAGCTAAAGTTGAAGCCTCCATTGCAGAAAAGAGAAGAAAGATCTAGTTTTTGAAAGCTTCATTAGCTAATGTTGATGGCCCTTCTACTATTGAGCTAGGTATGCCATCTATGAACACTTCTATTCCACTTAGCAATGCTACTACTAGTAATCTAATTCCTAATGTATCTACCAAATCATTTGTTGATCCTAATAGATAGTCAAATGTACAAGTGGGTGGGAACACTAGTTTAGGATTTCAAAGAAGACCTATGCAATTAGAAGGCTATAGGAAAATTAGTTTTGATGGAATTCTCGACTACCCAAATGCTTTTCCAAATGATATAAGAGATAAGGTACCTAAGTTTTCTGGTAATAATACTATTAGTTGTGAGGAGCATCTTAGGTTATTTGTTGATATGCTTAATGATTATGAGGTAGAGCATGAGGATGTAGTCATGAAATTGTTTGTTCAATCTCTAATGGAGGATGCTAGAGATTGGTTTAAGAGACTTCCTGATAACTATATTGATACTTTGGATTCCTTTGAGAGATGTTTTAAAGAGAAATATGATGATAGGCATAATGCTAGTTTCATGTTGAATGAATTCAATACCATAAGGAAAAATCAGAATGAGTCTGCAGTTGATTTCAACATGAGATTTCAGAAGGGTATGCATAAGTTGTTTCAAGTTATGTGGTTCGATGAAAATGTTTGTTTGACCACATAATTCAATGCATTTGCTAGAAAGATGGGATATTTGTTGAGGGACAAAGAACCAAGAACCCTAAGAGATGCTTTGAGGATTGCTGTCAATATTGAGAACAATATGAAGATATCAAGGAAGTTGGGTGGGGAAGAGAGATGACCCTAAGTTGTTTGGGGACAAGAAATATAAAAATGAGAATGATAGGAATGTTGGAAATAGGAGGCAAGAAGAAGATAAATTGGATAAGGTGCTCAATGCATTGAAGGATTTGAAGGCACCTACAAATAGGAACATCAGTGCTCTTACTAATGAAAGGCCTCAGTTCAACAATACTTTCAATAAGCAGAATAGATTGCAGAACTACCCCTACAACACCCAATGGAAGGATGGCAAGCCCATTGTCCCTGTTGCAAGAGGAAACAATGACAGAGGTGTCCCTAACCCTCTACAAAAAGCTTCAATAAATGTCATGGAGGACATACCTTGGTGTGTTGCATGCTAGTCCCCTCATTCTGAAGAGTGTTGTGTGGTTGCACATTCTATGGCTGCAAATCAAGATTGTGGAAATGAGGAGATAGATCAAGAAGAAGATCAAGATGATGTTGGAAGCAACATGGCTACTTCATATCTAGGATATGAAGAGGATTCTAATTTTGCTGAAGAAGAACATGTAAATGTGAAGAGACACAATCAGGCCCTTTTTCATCAAGAGGTATTTTCTGATAGTGAAGACATTGATAAGAAGACATGTAACATGAACTCTTCTTCTGAGCTAGTAAATTTAAGAAGACCTTCTAGAGAAGAGATGGATAGGATTACTGCATAAATGATTGCCCAAGTGCAAACTAGAGGCATGGTGGCAAGGAATACAAATGAGAAAGCTATAGGAATGTTTATGAAGAGTACCAACTCTGGAGAGCCTAATGAGAACAAATCAAAAGGTGATCACATGGTGAAATTCAAGAATGTAAAAGGTAAGAATTGTGAGCCTAAGGGAGTTGGAGTTGAAAAATTTTCTAGTGAGATTGAGAAGCTAGTTAACACAATGGCTAAGAATGAAAAAATAAGGGTGGCCAATACACCTAATGTATCAGATAAACAAAGAGACACTAAAGCAGTGCAGATTGAGATTCCTTCCTCTACTCCTATTGATATGTTATTTGTATTGTCCCAAATTATAGTTAAGGTTCCATTGTCAGAATTATTGAGGATCCCTAAACATAAAGATAGAGTTATTGCATGGGTAGATAATGTTCATAACAATGATGTTGCATGCAATGGATCTCAAGATAAAGCTTTGAAAGGTGTTGCTGCTCGGGGAATTGTATCTCAAATTCCTCCTATATATTTGGATAGTTCTGTCAATGTTAGCCTTGAGAACATTGATCCATTCTTTTTAAGTGTCCTTGTGAATGGAATGAAATTAAGAAATTGTATGAT
Source organism: Chamaecyparis obtusa (assembly GCA_027943335.1). Lineage (NCBI taxonomy): Eukaryota > Viridiplantae > Streptophyta > Pinopsida > Cupressales > Cupressaceae > Chamaecyparis > Chamaecyparis obtusa. The sequence continues at coordinate 525,681 of BSBK01004174.1, forward strand.
TGATAGTGGTGCCTCTAATATTGTTATGCCTTTTAAGATTATGGAAAAATTGGGCCTTAAAGTTGATATAGTTCAAGGTAGATGTTGTGCAATGGATCAGAGGGAGGTACCAGTCATTGGGACTATCAATGCAATGCCATATAGGCTGGTAGTATATCTAGAGAAAGAGTTAACAATGAGTGTTTTGGTGGTGGACATCCCTCCTCATTATGGGATGCTACTATCTAGAAGGTGGAGTGTTGCCATGGGTGGAAGTTTATAGTGTGATTTGTCCTATGCCACTTTCAAGATTGATGATCAGTTTTTCAAGACTGAGTGAGAACCAAGAGTATGCCACATGATTGAAAGAAGTATTGATAATGAAACTACATGTTTTGTGGACACTAATATTAAAGCTTTTAGGTCAAAGATCCCTATACTTGAGAAGGAACCTATTTTGTCACCTATCTCTATTGAGGTAAGTGTTAATTCTATGAAGGGTGATTTGTGGGTAATGTACTTTGATGGTGCAAATTGCAAGGATGGAGCAAGAGTAGGTATTTTACTTATTTCTCATAATGGAAACACCTATAAATTTTCTTTCACATTGAATTTCTTTTGTACCAACAATATCAAAAAATATGAGGCATTGTTGTTATGACTGAGATTGTCACAAAAACATGGAATTAATTGCTTAAGTGTTGTTGGTGATTCTGAGCTCGTGGTGTCCCAAGTCAGGTCAGTATATGCTTCCAAGAACAAAAGGTTAAAACAATATAGGAATGGAGTTTGGGATTTGATTGAACATTTTGATGCCTTCAATATTGAGTGGAAGGATAGGAGTAACAATAAGATGGCTAACTTGTTAGCCAATATAGAAATCGATCCCAGTGATATTACATTTACTGGTATCTCTAAAGTTGAAATTCAGGCTAGGCCTAGTGTACCACACAATATTGAAAATTGGCAAGTTTTTGATGATGATAATGATATCTTGAAGTTTATGAGTTGTGAAGATCAGTATCATGGTTAGGAATTTGATTGCTCAACTTTGGTTGAGTTAGTAGAAGGAAAGGAGGTTGTGTTTGGCAATGAAGTCATTCAACTTAGAACTAACAAGGTGCCCAAGGGCTTGTTGTTTTGGAGATTGTCTTTGATAACCAGGATAGAGTTCAAAAGAATATCAAAAGAGAAGATCATGCTGATCTAGAGGAGATAAATCTTGGAACACATGAGGCATCTAAGAAGGTGTACATTGGTAGGGACATGTCTCACAATGTGAGAAAATCTCTGATTGAATTACTAAGAAAATTTAGGCATGTTTTTGCATGGTCATATGATGACCTAAAGGTTTATAGAGAAGATTTTTTTTAGCATATCATTCCATTGAAAGAAGATGCTAAACCTTTTTGGCAAAAACAAAGGCCTATAAATCCCACTTTGGCACCTAAGATGCAAGAAGAATTAATGAAGTTAAGAGATGCTGGCATTATCAAGCCTATAAGGCACTCTTCTTGGGTGTCAAATCTTGTCCCTGTCAGAAAGAAGAATGGTGACATTAGACTTTGTGTAGACTTTAGGAATTTGAACATCAGCTCATTAAAGGATAACTATTGTTTGCCCAATATGGAAGCTATGTTGCAGAGAGTGACTGGATTAGAATTGATGTCTATGATGGATGGTTTCTCTAGTTACAATCAGGTAATTGTTAAAGAATCAAAATAGTTTAAGACAACTTTCACAACACCTTGGGGGACATATGTTTATGTGAGAATGCCTTTTGGTCTCACAAATGCTGGTGGTACTTTTCAGAGGGCAATGGATGTTGCCTTTTCAAATTTTATTGATGATTTCCTTGTTGTTTATCAAGATGATTTAACTACCTATTCCAAAAAGAAAGAAGACCACTATACTCATTTAGAGAAGATATTTGTGAGGGCTTTGGAATATAACATTTCATTAAATCCAAGGAAATGTGCATTTGGTGTCACTGAAGGTAAGTTGCTTGGCCACTTAGTTGTGAAGCAAGGAGTGAGAATTGACCCTGAGAGGGTAGCAGCTATTGATAAAATTCAGAGACCAAAGAATGTTAAAGGGATTCAGTCCTTCTTTGGTAAGGTCAATTTCTTAAGGAGGTTTGTGACAAATTTTGTAGAGGTTACTAGACCTATTTCTAAGATGTTGAAGAAGGGATCTGCAATCAATTGGGAAGGTGAGCCTGATGAAGCTTTCAAAAATATCAAGTAGGCTATCAAAGATGCACCAGTGCTTAAGGCACCTGATTATAATGTCCCAATGCACATCTTTTCCTTTGCATCTTTTCACACTATTGCTACAGTTTTGTTACAAAAGAATAAGGATGGTTTTGAGTAGCCTATTGCATTCTTCAGTAAATCTTTGCAGGCTGCTGAATTGAAATATGACATAAATGAAAAATAGGCATATGCACTTGTGAAGGTAGTCAAAGCTTTTAGGTGTTACTTGATGGGGGCAGTTGTGATTGCTTTTGTGCCAAGTGGAGCTGTGAAGGATATTTTCTCATAGTAGGAGGTGTCTGGGAGAAGATGCAGATGGATCAATAGGATCCAAGAATTCAACATTGATATCTAGATTACCAAGTTGGTTAGAGGACAAGGATTGGAAAAATTGATGGCTCAATCCAATCTTGATTGTAATCAGATAAATCATTCTGAAATTGATTATACATGTGATATGGATGATTGTATCTGGTATCAAGATATCATCTATTACTTGAGAAACATGAAATGTCCAACAAACATGAATGATAATCAAAAGAGGACATTGAAATTATAGGCCATCAAGTATGTAATTGTGAAATGCAAATTGTATAAATAGAATTTGGATTGCATACTTTTGAAATGTGTGGATGAGAATCAAGCTAACAAGTTGTTAAAAGAAATGCATGAGGGAGTTTGTGGTGGACATTATATGGGTAAAACTACTGCTCATAAAATCTTGAGAGTAGGATTCTAGTGGCCCACAATCTTCAAGGATGTAGAACAGTTGGTAAGGAGGTGTGATGCTTGTCAAAGGTTCTCTGGTAAGCTTAAATTTTTAGGTAATGTGCCCTTAAGACCAGTAGAAGTATAAGCTCCTTTCCAATAATGGGGAATTGATTTCATAGGGGAGATACCAAACAAGTCAAGAGGAGGACACTCATGGATCTTAGTTGCCACTGATTACTTTAGAAAGTGGGTAGAGGCTATACCTACAAGAAATTCAACTAGTAAGGTGGTAATTGATTTTCTATTGAATAATATTGTTACAAGGTTTGGGTGCCCTAAGAGAATAGTTAGTGATAATGACATGTGCTTCAGGTTTGCTGAATATAAGGACTTTTGCAAAGGTTTAGGAATTCAGATTTCTTATTCCTCACCTTATCATCCACAAGGAAATGGTCAGGTGAAATCTACTAATAAGAGTTTGATTAAGATCCTTAGGAGGATTCTTGAAAAGAATAAGAGGGCATGGAATTCAAAATTTCCATTAGTTGTATGGGCTGATAGGGTAACTATGAAGAAGGCAATTGGTTGTGCACCATTTGACTTAGTATATAGAATACATGCAAGAACGCCTCAAAATAATCTGCTGGAAATATATAAATTTGTGCAATTATATGATGATGACATAGATGATGAGATGCAGTTGAGAATTGAGGACCTCATTAGGTTAGATGAGACTAGAAGAGAATTAGTTGCAAGGAATGCCAAATTGCAGTTACAGGTTAAAAATTTATATGATAAGAAGGTTGTTGAGAGGAAGTTTGAACCTGGTGATTTGGTGTTAATGTGGAATGCCAAACTAGAGGATAAAGTAAAACATGGTAAGTTTGATCCCATTTGGCTAGGGCCATATCTAATTCATGAGAAATGGGGCCAGGATTCATATGTTGTAAAAGAATTTAATGGTGATATTCAAGAATTTCTAGTTCATGGACAATTCTTGAAGAAATACTTCTTTTGAAGTATTCTATTTTCCATGAGCAGTAGTTAGGTCTGTACATTTTGTAAATTTTGTAAAGTTGCTTGCTCCTGTCCTATTTTGTCCTGGTCTATAGGATTTTGGTCCTATTGCTCTTTGTTGTCAGTTGTCCAGTGGGATGGTCTGCTTTAACCAGTGATTCTAGATCCTTGCTATGCCTATAGGAGGCATACATCCCCAGATAAAGCCACTGTTAGCACTCTAAAAAAATTTCATGGCTCTAGCCCTTTTATTCTAGTCTTTGCAGTTGTTTTTGGGTCCCTGGCATAAACCCTTAGTTCAAATTATTGAAAAATTAGCCGTTGGTGTGAAAAGCCCTATTTTATGCCCTGGCCCTATTGTAATTTCAAATTACCTTTTTGGGTCACTTAAAGGTCCTAATTCACATGTGGTTTATATTTTTGGTCGACCCACGGTGGTTTTCCTTTTATTTTTCCTAAGTTTCTATACCCTCAGCAGCCTTTAATATTTCCTAAGTCTAAGTGACCAGCGAATTAAATATTTCCTAAAGTCCTCTGCGCTTAATTTTTCCCTAGGCCCGGCCCTCTGACAACATCTTAATCTGATAGTTATTGTAAGTTTGCAAGGGTTTTGTCAGAGGCTTGTGATCTTATGATGATCGTTGATCTTACTTTATGACACAACATTTCAAACAGGTGGGTCCATTGACACATATGCACAAATGGTGGTATATGATTGGTCCATGTAATAATACAGTGGCAGTTGTCAGTACAACCTCATTTCCAAGTTCTTAGAGGGTCCTAACATCATCAAAAAATCAATGACAGGTGTATGATCTTATGGGATGTGTCAGAGGTTTAAGATCGTGTGACATCCGTCAATTCTACCTTTTTCAGAGGGGATAAGTGCAGCGGGTCCACATGCCAGGTGTGCTGATTTTCCATTATCTGATTGGTCCACATTGTGTGACTGGACATGTTGTTAGTTGGGCTAGGTTTTTTGAGGTTCAATGGGTTCTTACACTTGCAGAGCATCAACGGTCGATGCATGATCTGAGGGGTTTGTTCTAACACATGAGATTATAAGATGACCGTTGATTTCATATCTTGTCAGAGGATCTGTAGAGAGGAGGTAAAAGGTTAATCTAACGATTGTCTTAAGTTGTAATAGAATCTTTATGCTCCATGCAAACTTAAGACAACCATTGATTTTATTAAAGGCGGGCCCAGGTTTTGTTCTAAGGTCTTAGCGGTTCTGATAAAATGGTTAGCAGCCTAACAAATTTTCAATAGGTTCACTCATTCGTGAAGAAAGATGGCAGTTCTCTAAATGTTTTAGTGGTTCAGTGAACATTGTGTTCACGTAATCACTAAACTATATGGTGGCAGTATAAATTATTCTGCGAATGGTTGATTCCCTTTAGTCACCAGTTTGCTAAATGTGATTGAGGTCATATTAAAAAGTTAAGACATAAAGCCTATGAAACATGAGGATCTAATGGCCATGACCTAAAGTTGATCCAGATTTAAATATGGACCATTGATTTACTGCTAGCGCTATGAAACTAACCATTGAAATTCAAATTCAAATTTGCAGAGGGTTTCTAGCGATAGGAAGTACCAAAATTTATGGTTTTTGGAGTTGTTTTCGATTGGTTTGGTGGCGCCGGTTGTTGCCGACTGATCTAAGGGTCTCTTTGGTCAGTGGCATGATGTTTTTGTATCAGGAGAAGTATGGTTTTTTTTCTCAAGACATGTTTTAGGTGGCTAAAAGGATTGATTGACATAGAATTCCATGATTTGTAGTACTTTCTCATAGATTTATCATAAGTGCAAATCTTTCTTAGCCATGCCCGACTAGTTTTCATCCCCTGTAATAAATTATTGACTATTTCAGTTGGTTTAGTGGGTGAAGCCCTAACCCTAGTCATCTGTAGCTTGTTGAAACCTATTTTAGGTTTCCAAGATGACTAGGGGGTATATATTGTAGCATTTTTTACTTAGTGTGGGTTCCAAATATTTCTTTTTGGTCCTTGATTGTTGATGTGAATTTATTGAACAGGGAGAGCTTGGATTTATTTTTTGTTTCCTTGCATTTTTTTGTTTGATAATGTATTGATCCTGCAAATTTTAATGAGAATACATTTGGATTCCAATCTCATGTTTGTGTATGTCTCCTTATTTTGTTCTTGAGCTCATATATGTTAATTTCACAAAGTGGGTTATCATATGGTAAACAAAGAGTATTTTGAGATTATCTTTGAGTTCCTAACAAAGTTAGGATTAAAGTCTTTCAGGTAGTTTCAGTGAGTTCATGGCTAGATAAGGATTTGATGTTCTGATATGTGAGTGAGAAGGATAATAGGCAAAGCACTTATCCTGAATTCAAGTGTGTTTAAGTTAGGGTTTAGTTGATATATGTTATTAGGTGACTCTTTTCCCTTGGTTAAGGCACTGGTCCATTCTCTAGAGGTTGTTCATCATCAATCACACACACACATTTAAATGATAAAATCTTTCAATCAGTTAGTAAAGGGTATAATGGTATAACATTTAGTGATTCCTTTCAAGAAGTGAATCAAGGGTACACCTACCTAAGCATTAAGGCTCAAAGTGTAGGAGGATCTCATTGTTGATCCTTGTTAATTGGCCCTCTTCCTTGTAGACTTTGGAGTGGTGGTAGAGTCAAAGATATATTAAAGTTATCCATCAAAGTATAAATCTACAAGTTGAAGATCAAAGGGAACCCCCAACATTCTCTATGTTGCAAATTATGTTATTTATAAACTCTTTCCCTTTCTTTGGTGTTAGGGTTGTTTCCCTCATTCCAAAGATTCCTCTTCCTCTTGTTTTACAAGGGGCTTGATGATCGAATCTTTGTTCCCACTATTCAAAGTTGATATTTTATCTAAAGCACTCCTCTACGATGGTGGTCTTACTAATAAGATCTCTTTCATTGGAGGATACTTTTTCATGAGTGACATATCCTTTTCATGATTATCTATATTCTTTGATGTAGGGGTTAATATCCATCACTAAGGATATGGTGTACATTGTTGTAAATAGGATATCTTCTTGCATTGTGAAGTAGGTATCCTCTTCCATCTTTGTTCCTACACTTGGGGGGCAAGGATGCCATCTCCTTCTTTTCTATCTTTCCAGGATTCACCTCTTTCCTTGGTTAAGTAGTATTTATCTATTATGTGATATCCAATCATATATGAAAATTTTGGTTTCCATTGAGGATCTATGTCCTTGATAAAAACCTCTTTTGTTGTTTGACATTGGGTTTCCATGGTTGATATATCTCTCCCCTTGGAAACTAAATAGTGTGCTATCCCTCATAAGGGTTACTTTTTTTTCACTTCTTGCATGATATCTCTTTACATTCATCCCTTCCATGGCCTCATAGGAGCTATGACCTTCTTGGCTTGGACTGGGTGTTGTTTGCGGATATTGTCTTGATGCTGAAGAAGGCTTTATCCTTATTCTTTTCTTTCCTTAACATGTCAAAATAGTATGTTTTTGCCATATTAAGAAGGGGAGCATATATAGGGTCTCCCTTGTACTATATTTTTAAATTTATTTATATGCTAAATCTTTCAATGGTAACGCACATAAGTTGCTAAATCTTGAGGAGACACACATTTTGCAAATTTTTCAATATGCTAAATCCTAGAAGGTAACACACATAAGTTGCTAAATCCTGAAGGGACATACATTTCCAACTTCAAATATGCTAAATCTTGGAAGGTAATGCACATAAGTTGCTAAATCCTAAAAGATATACACACCTATATGCTAAATCTTCCGAAGGTAATGCACATAAGTTGCTAAATCGTGAGGAGACACACATTTCACATTCATAGTGATACAAGAAGGTGTATCTATGAGTATTCTAGAAGCCATTAGAAGACACATTACAATTGTAAGCACAGTTTATGGGTGAACCTGTTGGGCTCTCCCTCTAGGGTGATTCATGGTAAGGTGGGAATCTTACTAGGCAAGGTAATCACTCTTTTCCCTTTCTCTCTTTTTTCTTTCATGCTAGTAGGACTGGATCATGAAGCTATGTTATTTATAGTGTTTCTCTTGTCTTTCTTATGTAATCATTTATGATTTTATGATAGATTTCAAAATATGATATTAGTATGAGAAATATTTCTTAGCAAGGTTTCTTATGCTAATTGATTTGGTTTGTTTGTATAACCCCTCTTTTGTGTCCTGTCATTTTTCTCACCCTCGTGTGCATATGTTGAGTTAGAATCCTTAGCCTAGGGGCTTGTCTCCCTAACTAAGTGTCATTCTATCTCATTTTGAATCCACTGGGATCTCCTCTTCCTTCTCCTTTACCAAGAGTTTGCATCGAATCCATACTTTTGCTAAAGTGGGGGCTTAATGTGTCATCTTATAATGGAAGCACTTCCATGTTAAGAGCATTTAGCCCTCTGAGTGAGTGGTATGGGTCATGTCAAGCAGCTTGAATCAGATCTTTTCTTGGATCATACTTGTTCTCCTCATTCTTCTTCTATATGTCCCCGATTTTCACTTTATATCTGCATTTCCTAGCTTTTTGGGTCACAGTCTTGAGGTTTTTGACCACAAGGTCAAAGTCAACCTTATGGGGTGAAAGTCAACCTCAACCCTGACCTGGTCAGGATTGACCTCAACCTTGACCTAGTCAAGGATTGAGCTTGACCCTAACCTAGTCAGATTCAAGCTCATCCTTGACCCCCTGTCCATATTTCAAATTTCCTTGATTTTTGGGTATCGGGTTTTGGGGATATTTGTTTTTCTGCCTCCGAGTTGGCCATTTCAAATTTTAGAATGGTAAATCCTCAAATTGCATTTAATCTAAGTATATTTTCTAAAGGTTAGGACCTAATTGGGATTTAATTCTCCAAGGTGGCCCCTCTAGAGCATTGTGCCCTAGTTCACTATAAAAGGAGGCCTTCCTCTCTCATTTCAATCATATCCTCTTTTTCCATCAAGCAATCAAGTTTTGCAATCTCCTCTCTCAAGATCTCAAGGTGATCAAGCAAGCATCCATTCAAGCATTCAAGTCCTCTTCTCCATCCAAGTCCTCCATTGAAGATCAAGGATTCAGGAATTCAAGCCATTGAAGGGATTTGGTTCAAGCATTCAAGATTCATCATTCAAACCCTAGATCTAACCATCATGCTAGCATGATCTTCCTTCAAGATCCTTTGTTCATCTTCAAGAATCATTTCATTCTTCCCTCAAGGTGGATTCCAAGCATACAACCATGGAGGTTTGATTTACATTTATTGATGTTATGTTCAAGCTTTCATATTAACATACTTGATTACATTTTAAATACAATTGCATATCTATTGAATGTCATAGCTTCATTGTTAGATCTACTTCTACTACTTGCTAGCATTCTCCATTTCAATTTCAATATTAAGGTTGATTCCAAACTAGGGTTTGACCAAGGCAAACCCCCCAAACAATCAACAAAACTATTTTTCTTGCAGGTATAGGTGTGGAATTTTGGATCTTAGAGTAGATTTGGATACCTTTTTCGCTGAACTTCTGAGATCTGCCAACAAAGTTAGAATTGACCTTTAAATAAAGAATGTAGCCTTTAACCTTTTATGAGGGTCAAAGACTACCTACTATCAGAAAGAGAAAATATTTTTGGGTTTTCTTTGTCTCAACATTTCTAGTCCATAATAGGTGGAAGAATTGCCCGAAAGTACACATAGACACCAGAAATTGGCATTTTCCATATTTTCCCTAATTTGAGGTTAGTACTTGTATTTCAATTATTTCATATTTCAAACATAATTCCATTATAGGGAAATATAAGGTTTTGTTCCTCTTTCATATTCTCCATAGATTGATTTGATTATGCATTAGCCTTTTGTTTGATCAATTCAGATCTCTCCTTTGGGAACTTGGATTTAGAATTAGATCTCATATTTCCCCCATACATACATTCAATAGAGGTGATTCTATTTTACCTCTATTCAATTACATAGTGGAATTCAAATGAAGTACAATATGAATTCACATGCCTTTAATTATGATACACTTTTGAAATTATCACTCATTGGTCATTTGACAATTCAAGATACAAGTATCAGAATATAAACTGTTGTAAAAGAAAGAAACACATATGTATCATCATTTAATACAAAATATAAAAGCATCTCACAGACAAATAGTTGCTATTATAACAACCATCCTCTAATCCCATGGTGTACTAGTCTTAAGGTAAGAACAATTTACTTAAGCCATCATATAAGTATCATCCTAAAGTTTAAGTAGACATTGACTATGGATATACAACACTGAGCCATAATAAATTATAGATTTTCACTGCAATTTCTATGTCCACTGCCATTAAAATATATCACTCCTCTTATTATATAATGTATATGCATAGTTGTTTAAAATTCCATACTTGTTTCTCTTAAATATTATTACCATTTAACTCAAATTTACATGACATTAAAGCCAAGCCCAAAATGTATACATACGTGTAAGTATAGGAGAAGCTGGATTCTGCAACTGTTGAAAAAAGAAAAACTATACCAATAGTATCTTACAAGAAACTATACTTGTGCTTACCACACCATACCTCAACATCATAATGATTATCATTTTCAAGCTTCAATGAGGCTTCATACCATGCATTGTCTGCAGATTCGTATGCAATGCTAATTTAGGTTGAAGGGAAACTACATGTGTCATGTAAACAACATGGTTGAATGCAATCCCTTTTGTGTATTTTCAAGAGTTCTCCCACCAATACAAGCGTAAATAACACATTGAACATAATCTATGAACATTGCATGGTATGAAGTCTAGTTGAAGGTTGAAATATATCACTCCTCATGTTATTGTCAAAATTAAACTCAAATATTTATCAAAACATTTATTCTTGTAGAATTAAGATATCCTTATCTCAATAATAAAATAATCTTTCATAAGAGCTTTTGAATCACATTAACACACACCCATGTTCTGTAGCATAGTTCATTTTAGAAGTGTATGGATTGACTATGCACATGCATAGTTGTAGATGAGGATCAATAATACGGTGCCAGACATTGCTTAGATCCTTTGGATCTAACCCCATATTTTCCTTCCTTGTAGGTTTTGGATCATACAAGAGCATACTGGATTGAACCTTGGTCAACACTTCATTACATCAGGCAATGTCTGGTACCTTCATTATTTATGTTCATCCACTTATGTATGTTTTCATTCATTCATATTCTTCTGAAAGTTGGCTATTAGCGACCATATATGACCATTCTTGATGTTTTTGGGTCATTTGATGAAAATATGTAAAAGTTTCTTAAAAGTTTATATTTTTTATTTCAATTTTTAAAATCATAAAATGAATAAAATTTGAAGATATCAAATTAAGATAATCTTTGTCTTCACTTTAAAAAAAACATAAAGCTCATAAAGCATGGTAAAAACATAAAGTTCATAAAGCATGGTAAAAGAGGGCCCTAACTGTGGTAAAATGGGAAAGTTGCCACCTTGCACTGCTCTAAATATGGCAGCTACTAAGAATTATGTTATAAAATTTCAAGGCATGAAATTTCATACTTTTTGTCATCATACTTTTTTCTCCTTATCATAGAGTTTACAATGCACCAGGGAGTCAAAGAAAATATATGTACAGTTATAAAATTTCATGCCTTGAAATTTGGCATGAAATTTTATAACATAGTTCCTTAGCATTTGATCTTTATATGGCAGCAATGACTTGAGGTAGGTATTTGAGCTTTGTGTTCTCTTTAACTCAATTTCATTTTGATGCATCTGTTGATTTAATGGAAAAATATGAATGTTAATACTAGCATTGTTTACATCTTTGCATTTGGAATGCTCGATGACCCACGAGCTTTGAGAGCTAGGGCATCGTTGCTATTACCTTCAAGACATTGTGTGAAGTGTTTGATCTCTCTTTATTTGTTTTGTTGTTGATATTCACTATGTGGTACTCCCTGTTTATGATAATTTCATGAGGAAATATCTTGATGGCTCACAGGCTACAAGCTAGGGCACCATACATTGTTCATGAAATCACTATTTAATACTGGCATTGTTTACATCTTTTAATTTGGAATGCTTGATGACCCGTGAGCTTTGAGAGCTAGGGCATCATTTCTATTACCTTCAAGGCATTGTGTGAAGTGTTTGATCTATCTTTATTTGTTTTTTTGTTGATATTCACATGTGGTACTCCCTGTTTATGATCATTTCATGAGGAAATGTCTTGATGGCTCACAGGCTGAAAGCTAGGGCATCATACATTGTTTATGAGCTCACTGTTTAATACTGAAATTGTTTACATCTTTTCATTTTGAATGCTTGATGACCCACGAGCTTTGAGAGCTAGGGCATCTTTGTTATTACCTTCAAGGCATTGTGTGAAGTGTTTGATCTCTCTTTATTCGTTTTTCTATTGATATTCACTATGTGGTACTCCCCATTTATGATTATTTCAGGAGGAAATGCCTTGATGGATCATGGGCTGCAAGCTAGGGCATCATACATTGTTCATGAGCTCACTATTTAATACTGACATTGTTTACATCTTTTCATTTGGAATGCTTGATGACCTGCGAGCTTTGAGAGCTAGGGCATCATTTCTATTACCTTCAACAAGGCATTATGTGAAGTGTTTGATCTCTCTTTATTTGTTTTGTTGTTGATATTCACTATGTGGTACTCCCCGTTTATGATCATTTCATGATGAAATACCTTGATGGGTCATGGGCTGCAAGCTAGGGCATCATACATTATTCATGAGCTCACTGTTTAATACTAGCATTGTTTACATCTTTTCATTTGGAATGCTTGATGACCCATGAGCTTTGAGAGCTAGGGCATCGTTTCTATTACCTTCAAGACATTGTGTTAAGTGTTTGATCTCTCTTTACTTGTTTTTTTGTTGATATTCACCATGTGGTATAGCTCTCTATTTATGATCATTTCATGATGAAATGTCTTGATGGCTCACGGGATGCAAGCTAGGGCATCATACATTATTATGAGCTCACTATTTAATACTGGCATTGTTTATATCTTTTCATTTGGAATGCTTGATGACCCATGAGCTTTGAGATCTAGAGCATCATTGGTATTACCTTCAAGGCATTGTGTAAAGTGTTTGATCTCTATTTATTTTTTTTGTTGTCGATATTCACTATGTGGTACTCCCTGTTTATGATCATTTCATGAGGAAATGCCTTGATGGCTTGTGGGCTGTAAGCTAGGGCATCATACATTGTTCATGAGTTCACTGTTTAATATTGGCATTGTTTACATCTTTTTATTTGGAATGCTTGATGACCTGGGAGCTTTGAGAGCTAGGGCATCATTTCTATTACCTTCAACAAGGCATTGTGTGAGGTGTTTGATCTCTCTTTATTTTTGTTGTTGTTGATATTCACTATGTGGTACTCCCTGTTTATGATCATTTAATGAGGAAATTTCTTAATGGCTCAAAGATGGAAAGTTAGGGAATCATACATTGTTCATGAGCTCACTGTTTAATACTAGCATTTAAAACATCTTTTCATTTGGAATGCTCGATGACCCTTGAGATTTGAGAGCTAGGGCATCGTTTCTATTACCTTCAAGGCATTGTGTGAAGTGTTTGATCTCTCTTTATTTTTTTTGCTATTGATATTCAATATGTGGTACTCCCCATTTATGATCATTTCATGAGGAAATGTCTTGATGGCTTGTGGGCTTGAAGCTAGGGCATCATACATTGTTCATGAGCTCACTATTTAATACTGGCATTATTCATAGGCTCACTATTTAATATCTGGCATCATGCAAACATACATTAATACACTTGCTATTTTGAATTTGAGCTCGGGCATCATGCAATGTTATTGTTGTCATTGCATGCTTGCTGCTGTTGTGCACCATATATTGTTTTATACACTATTTATTTCATTGAGACTGTGAGCTTGGTATTTGTAATGTATTTTCTATTATTGGATCAATGCTACCATGTTGTTGAGTCTGTGTAAGATAGGGACATCAAATAGGGACATCAGTAATAAAATAATACACTTACTATTTTAAATTTGAGCTTAGGCATCATGCAATGTTATTTTTGTCATTGCATGCTTTCTTCCATTGTGCACCATAACAACAATAAGAATGCAATGTTATGAAATTTTGGGATTAAATTGGCAAGTTTTTATACTTTCTCCATTTTAAACTAACCTATGACTTCAAAGGAGGAATTATGAAATATAGTTGTAGGTGGTTATCTCTTCTATAATGATGGAGGAGTCAAAGGTAATGATCAATGAGGTTGCTTCTATTAGATCATACATATATTAAAACACTTACTATTTTGAATTTGAGCTCGGGCATCATATATTATTTTATGCACTATTTATTTCATTGAAACTGTGAGCTTGGAATTTGTAATGTATTTCTTGTTATTAGATTAATATTACCATGTTGTTGAGGTTGTAAATCTCCTTTTACTGATCTTGTATAAATAACATATATACCATGTTGACTCACATCCCATGAGGTGCTGCTTGATAACACATTTGACATCATACTCTTTGTTCCATTTTGGTCTTGATTTACTCACTGCATGCATATGTTTCCTGAGTGCACATGTTCTGTAGCATAATTCATTTTAGAAGTGTATGGCTTGACTATGCACATGCATAATTGTAGATGAGGATTAGTAATAGGGTGCTAGGCATTGCTTAGATCCTTTGGTTCTAACCCCATCTTTGTCTTCCTTGCAAGTTTTGGATCACACAAGAGCATACTGGATTGAACCCCAGGTCAACACTTCATTACTTCAGGCAATGTTTGGTACCTTCATTATTTATGTTTATCCACATATGTATGTTTGCATTCATTTATATTCTTCTAAAAGTTGGCTATTAGTGACCATATAGGAGCATTCTTGATGTTTTTGGGTCATTTGATGAAAAAATGTAAATAGGGACATCAGTAATAAAATAGGGATATCTTAATCTTTATGAGCTCAAATTCAAAATAGTAAGTGTATTATTTTATTATAGATGTCCTTATTTTGAAGTGTTTGATTGTTTCTATTACCTTCAAGGCATTGTGTGAAGTGTTTGATCTCTCTTTATTTGTTTTGTTGTACATATACCTTCTCTGATCAACTCTAATATGCACAAGTGATGAAAATTCATATTTTCCTAAGTAGTACTTTGAGGTTTCCTACCAACACATGTACTATTGTGAAAATCATCACAAGTCCATTTGTTGCAGGAAAGCTCATAGTACACATGTCTATATGTCTGCATGTTTTTCACCTATTCATATACCAAATGATGAATTCTCAATTTTTGTAAGGGAAAAGCATAAGAACCATCCATATAGGACCTTCATTATTTATGTTCATCCACTTATGTATGTTTGTATTCATTTATATTCTTCTAAAAGTGGGCTATTAGGGACCATATAGGACCATTCTTGATGTTTTTGGGACATTTGATGAAAAGATGTAAATAGGGACATTAGTAATAAAATAGGGATTGTTCTCATTGCATGCTTGTTGTTGTTGTGCACCATATATTGTTTTATACACTATTTATTTCATTGAGACTTTGAGCTTGGTTTTTCTTTCAGAAGTGTATGGCTTGACTATGCACATGCATAATTGATGAAGGGTGCTCCCCTTAATACCACAAACACATAATAGAAATAGAGAAACAACAACAATAATATGCAAGAATGGAAAATTGGCTTCTTATTATCTCCACAAATGTGGAATTACAAACTTTCAGAATTATAATATGCAAAGCCACATGAGCATTCCCTTACAATATTCTGTAGGACAAAGCCTTGAATCAATACCTAGATCTACTACCCAGAACTACCCTAGACAACACTACGGGCCTTCTTTATATAGGCAATTTCCACCACCCGAGAAGGTTCCAGAAATTTAGCCCTAAGGGCCGACCAAACTTAGAATTATTTTATTTTTCAATTTATTACATCAAAGTCAGCTCAAAATAACTTTTGAAACCTGAACAGAAATTTTAAAGGAAAATTATTTTTTGCCATTTCAGGTGACCTGACTTTCGGAGACCATAAGTCATCACCAGTTGACCCGATTGACTATTATAACCCCATTTCAAAAATGCCACGAAGCGCTCTACAGGCTTGACCCATGCAAAGCACCCGTCACCCAAATTTTCAACCTCATCTGGGGCCTCTAAAGCCTTCAAAATTGAGTTCAAAGTTTCTATACCCTGCTGCCAATACCAAAAATCTTCAATATCTTCAAAACTAGACCTGATCTAGCCATGAAACTTTACTGGCAGGCTGATATGACTGAGATGAACCTCCACATGTAAAATCAGAACATTCTGACATCGTAAGACCAACTTACTAAAAATAGCAAGTTTCCATAAATAGCAGCTCTACATAAGATAACCCTTATTGAATACAAAAATAGAAATATTTTTGGTTGATGCAAGATTGCTTTGACACCCAGGATGCTCCTGCATCAGACACCTGGGGTAATTTGAGAAGTGACCCTATCACGACTCAAGTGTGCAGAGGAAAACCAAGACGGTTAACCTCCTCCTTTGTTATCCATGATGAATCTTCAATAGGTCATCCTTTCCATTTGACCAAATACTCTTCATATGTCCTATTCCTTGTACTTCTACCAACACGACTGTCCAGTATGTCTTCAATCTCCTTGATATCTAAACTGGTTGCTGGAATACTCCACTGTGCTGCTGCAACCTCATCTTCAACACCTCCTTCATGATACTCTATCAAATCTGAAATGTTAAACACTGGTGAAATATTCAGCTTAGTAGGAAATTCTACCTCATATGCATTTCCTAAATCATGCTTCTTCAATATCTTACATGGCCCAAACTTCTTCATTTTCAACTTGTTATATGTACCAACCAGAAATCGCTCCTTCTGCAAATGAACCATGACTTCATCTCCAACCTGAAATTCCTTATGCCTCCTTTTATCATCTGCCTTAGCCTTATACTGTGCATTCATCTTGGTAATATGCTTCCTCACCTCCTCATGGATGTTCTTCAAGTGTTCTACAAAATCCTCAGCTTCAGGACTACTTATTTCTCCTTTATCTATCTTTCTCGATTCAGATGCATTTCTTGGACTACTTCCATAGACAATTTGGAATGGTGATTTGCTAGTGCTCCTATTGATAGAATTATTGTATGCAAATTCTTCCTGTGGTAAAATCAAATCCCATCCTATTGTCTTATCTCCAACCAAACATCTCAGCAAATTTTTCAAACTCCTATTCACCACCTCTGTCTATCCATCAGTCTGTGGATGATGTGATGAACTGAACTTCAAATCTGTCTTCAACTTTTTCCACAATATCTACCAGAAATATCAAACAAACTTAGTATCTCGATCTGAAACTATGGTTTTTGGCAAACCATGTAGTTTGACCACTTCTCTGAAAAACAATTCTGCTACATGAACAACATCATTAGTCTTCTTGCAGGGAATGAAATGTGCCATCTTCAAAAATCTATCAACCACCACAAAAATTGAATCATGTCCCCGCTGTGTCCTTGGTAAACCAAGAATAAAGTTCATACTGATATCCTCCCAAGGCTTCTCTGGTATAGGTAATGGCTGATATAACCCTATATTCGGTTTCACTCCTTTCACCATATGACATACTCTACAACTTTGTACAAACTTCGTCACATCTTGCTGCAACTGTGGCCATTAATAATTCTCACCAACCAAAGCAAGGGTTTTATCACAACCAAAATGTCCAGCCAATCCTCCACTATGCTTCTCCTTGATGAGATTCTCCCTCATAGAACTTTGTGGAATGCACAACTAACTCCCTCTGAATAGCATATCATCCTGGATGATGAAATCCAGCCATTTCATCCTGTCTAGAGTAACAGGTTTTGTACAAGCTTTCCAAGCTTCACCAAAATCAAGATCCTCTGGATATAAATTTTTGAGTTCCTTGAACCCAACCACCTTAATCTGTATCTCTTTCAGCAATAGTTGCCTTCTGCTAAGAGTATCTGCAACCCTATTAGACTTTCCACTTATGTGTTTCAAAACAAATGTATAACTCTTCAAAAACTCAACCCATTTCAAATGCCTTTGATTCAACTTTCCTTGACTATTCAAATATTGCAAAGCTTGATGATCAGTATACAAAACAAACTCCTTAGGAAGTAGATAATGTCTCCACTTCTTTAATGCTTAAACTATAGCATAAAATTTTTGATCATAGACAGAATACTTTCTCTTGGCATCATTTAACTTCTCACTGAAATAAGCAATAGGTTTACCTTCTTGGCTCATAACATCTCCTATTGCAGTACCACTAGCATCACAAACTACTTGAAACACCTTATTAAAATTTGGAAGTGCTAAAACAGGTTGTTCTGTAACTTTTTGTTTCAACAATTGAAAACTCTTTTCTGCCCCATTAGTCCACTTAAACTCTTTTCTATCCCCTCTCATTGTTTCAGTCAAGGGTCCACAAATACTGCTAAATTTTTTGATAAAATTTCTATAAAAGCTAGCCAAACCATGAAAAGATCTTACCTCAGTAGCACTCCTTGGAGTAGGCCATTCAAGGATAGCCTGTACCTTTTCTGGGTCCATTTTTAGACCTTCTACTGAAACTATAAATCTCAAATACAGTAACTATTTTTTCACAAAACTACACTTCTTCAAATTAATCAACAATTTCTCATCTCTTAGCTTCTCAAACACCATATGAATATGCATCATATGTTCCTCCAATGTCTTGCTAAAGATCAAAATATCATCTAGGTAAACAATGACAAACTTACCCATAAATTCTTTCAGAACCTCATTCATGAGCTACATGAAAGTGCTCGGTGCATTGGTTAGCCCAAAAGGTATGACTAACCACTCATATAGTCCTTCCTTTGTCTGGAAGGTAGTCTTCCATTCATCTCCTTCTCTGATCTGAATTTGGTGATATCCACTCTTCATATCTATCTTTGAGAAATACACAGCTCCACTCAAACAGTCCATAATATCATCCATTCATGGCAATGGAAACCTATACTTGATTGTGATCTTGTTTATTGCTCTGGAATCTATACACATCCTCCATTCTCCATTCTTCTTTGGCGCTAATACCACTAGTACAGCATAGGGACTCAGACTCTCTTGAATTGACCCCTTCTACAATAACTCATGTACTTGCTTGTTCAACTCTTCACTTTCTGCTGGTGTCATTCTGTATGCTGCCTTGTTTGGAAAATTGGCTCCTAGAATCAAATCCATCTGATGACCATTCTTCCTTACCGGTGGTAATCCATCAGGTACATTATCAGATATAATATCTTGAAACTCATTCAACAAATCTGCAACCTCTATAGGTACATCCTCTACTTCCTCTTTACCAGCTTTTAGAATTAAAGCAAAACACACATGCTCATGCCTCATACTATCTAGGAATTTTCTTCCATCAACAAAAGTTATTCTTGCATTACCACATACCTTTTCTTTGGTCTCCTTCAATGGCTTTAGCTTATGTCGCACTCCATCCTTTGTCAGGGAATAGGTATTCTCACAGCCATCATGTACAACACATCTGTCAAACTACCACGGTCTACCCAACAACATATGACATGCATCCATAGATATTATATCACATAGTACCTCATCTTGGTACCCACCGATCTTGAACTTTACCAGGCACTGTTCACTGACCATGACCTTGTGGTCATCCTACACCTAGGCAATCTGATATGGATGTGGGTGTTTCTATCTCTTGAGCTACAACTTTGTCACCATTTCTTCTGACACCAAATTGTCAGTGCTTCCACTATTGATAATCACATCACAACATTTACCCTCACACTTGCATCTAGTGTGAAACAGGCTCCTCCTTTGTTCAGGTTCATTCTCACCACTCAACAGGACTCTTCTGTTAATTAGTGTTTCTCCTCTTTTGACATCTTTAGAATTTGATGATCTGGCATCTTCATCTACATGTGCAACTCTAGCCCGGCCTTCATTCCTCCTATCTATCCTTCCTTGGCATTGAGGACATTCAAATGCCCTATGACCTTCTTCTCTAGAGTGAAAATATGTTCCACAGAAGCCTCCTCTTCTTGAACCTTGTCCTCTTCCTCTTCCTCTCTGATCTCTATTATTTCGATCTTGGAAATGATTGGAATTGTTTCCTCTCTGATTTTGGCTGCTACTGGCCTCATCCTTCTTTTTTGGATCTTCATTTCAGCCACCATATGACCATCCACCAGATCTTCCACCATGACCTCTTCCATTTTGTCTGCTCTCAAACTTCTTGTTCAGCTTTTCTTCTACTTTTAGGGCAAACTGGTATGCCTCCTCAATACTGTTCATTCGAACCAGATTCAACTCCTCCTGAATGCTTGGCCTTAACCCATTAAGGTATCGGGCAAATTTCTCCTTATCAGCTTCTGCATGGCCTATTCTTGATGAGGACTCGATAGAACTCCTCTGTATACTCCTGAATAGATCTTCTTGCTTGCTTCAAACTTTGCATTTTCTTTAGTAGGTCAAGCTCATAATCAACAGGAATGAACTGTCACTTCAATTTATCCACCATCCGATCCCATCTTGTGATTTTATCTTTCCCTCTTCTATTTCACTCCAATTGAATCTCTTGCCACCAAATCTTCGCATGACGTTTCAGTCTGGCCTTCACAAATTTGACCCTATCAGGATCCTCAACATCTTCATAATCAAAATATTCTTCACATTCATTGATCTAGTCGATCAATTCCTCTAGGTTAAGATTTCCAGAAAATGTAGGAACCTCAATCTTAGGTCTTTTCCCAATCTTGGAAATGGCCCGAAAAAGCCTTTCTTCCTCTTGGTTCACAATTTTGACTTCTCCTTCTTGATATTCTTCTTCGGCTTCATCCTCACTTTCATCTCTGACATTAAGATTCATTCCTCTATGAATCTCTTCTTGCAATGCTCGCACTTGTCTCTACAGCTCTCTAACCTCAGGTGTCACAGCACCAGCTCTTCTACCATGTTCTCTTCATGGAGGCATTTTTGCAATACACGCTGAAACCCTAACCATGGTCCTGGTGCAAAATGCCTCACAGTCAGTGATCTATTTACACACTCAGGAACTCCTGCTCTGATACCACTTGATGAAGGGTGCTCCCCTTAATACCACAAACACATAACAGAAATAGAGAAACAACAACAATAATATGCAAGAATGGAAAATTGGCTTCTTATTATCTCCACAAATGTGGAATTAAAAACTTTCAGAATTACAATATGCAAAGCCACATGGGCATTCCCTTACAATATTCTATAGGACAAAGCCTCGAATCAATACCCAGATCTACTACCCAGAACTGCCCTAGACAACATTACGGGCCTTCTTTATATAGACAATTTCCACCACCCGAGAAGGTTCCAAAAATTTAGGCCTAAGGGCCGACCAAACTTAGAATTATTTTATTTTTCAATTTATTACATCAAAGTCAGCTCAAAATAACTTTTGGAACCTGAATAGAAATTTTGAAGGAAAATTATTTTCTGCCATTTCAGGTGGCCTGACTTCTGGAGACCATAAGTCATCACCAGTTGACCTGATTGACTATTATAACCCCATTTTAGAAATGCCACAAAGTGCTCTACGGGATTGACCCGCGCAAAGCGCCCATCACCCAAATTTTCAACCTCATTCGGGGCCTCTAAAGCCTTCAAAACTGAGTTCAAAGTTTTTGTACCCTGCTGCCAATACCAAAAATCTTCAATATCTTCAAAACTAGACCTGATCTAGCCATGAAACTTTACTGGCAGGCTGATATGACTGAGATGAACCTCCACATGTAAAATTAGAACATTTTGAGATCGTAAGACCAACTTACTAAAAATAGCAAGTTTCCATAAATAGCAGCTCTGCACAAGATAGCCCTTATTGAATACAAAAACAAAAATATTTTTGGTTGATGCAGGATTGCTCTAACACCCAGGATGCTCCTGCATCAATAATTGTAGACGAGGATCAGTAATAGGATGTCATTTGTTGCTTAGATATTTTTTCTCTAATTCCCATCTCTCTTTTCTTTGTAGGTTCTGGATCACACAGGGGCACACTAGATTCATACCTGGGTAAAAAATTCATCACTTCAGGCAATGTCTAGCACCTTTATTATTTATGTTCATCCTCTTATGTATGCCTATAATCTTGCATTTTCTTCTGAAAGTTATTTTTCTTGTATAGTATATACAATTTATTTTTCATATATATACATGTAATCTTTAGATGCAAAACTTTCTTTTCCTTTACATGTATCTTTGCATGAAATGAACACAAATTAAACAAGATCATCTAATAATGCAAACTAGGGTACTATAGCCACTCATCTAGTAATTAGTTCCCCAAACCATTACTAAGGGTTGAACATAAGTCTAAGTCCCCAAACCTATTTTTCTATGTGTATAAAACAATATATGGTGCACAATAGTAGCAAGCATGCAATGATTGCAATAACATTGCATGATGCCCGAGCTCAAATTCAAAACAATAAGTGTATTAATGTATGATCTAATAGCAGCAACCTCATTGATCATTACCTTTCACTCCTCCATCATTATAGAAGAGATAACTACCTACAACTAGGGAATCATGCATTGTTTATGAGCTCATTGTTTAAGCACCTCATGTCCCTATTTGATTGGTCGACAAGCCATCAAGACATTTGAAGTAGGCATTCGAGCTTTGTCTTCTCATTAACTCAATTTCATTTTGATGAAATTTTTTGATTTAATGGCACACTATGAATGTTAATGGTGTGCATTGTTTACATCTTAGCATTTGGAATTCTCGATGACTCACAAGCTTTGAGAGCTAGGGCATTGTTGTTATTACCTTCAAGGCATTGTGTGAAGTGTTTGATCTCTCTTTATTTGTTTTTCTATTGATATTCACTATGTGGTACTCCCCATTTATGATCATTTTATGAGGAAATGTCTTGATGGCTTGTGGACTACAAGCTAGGGCATCATACATTGTTCATGATCTCACTATTTAATACTAGAATTGTTCATGAGCTCACTATTTAATACTGGCATTGTTCATGAGCTCACTGTTTAATATCTGACATCATGCAAACATAGATTAATACACTTACTATTTTGAATTTGAGCTCAGGCATCATGCAATGTTATAGTTGTCATTGCATGCTTGTTGTTGTTCTGCACCATATATTGTTTTATACATTGTTTATTTCATTGAGACCGTGAGCTTGGAATTTGTAATATATTTTTTGTTATTGGATTAATGCTATCATGTTGTTGAGTCTGTGTATGGCTTGACTATGCACATTCTTGTAATGTATAGATGATGATTAGTAATATGGTGCCAAGGATTTCTTAGATCCTTTGGATCTAACCCCATCTTTTCCTTCATTGTAGGTTTTGGATCATACAAGAGCATACTAGATTGAACCCTGGGTCAACACTTCATTACTTTAGGCAATGTCTGGTACCTTCATTATTTATGTTCATCCACTTATGTATGTTTGCATTCATTCATATTCTTTTCAAAGTTGGCTATTAGTGACCATATAGGACCATTCTTGATGTTTTTGGGTCATTTGATGAAAAGATGTAAATAGGGACATCAATAATAAAATAGGGATATCTTAATAGGGATATATTAAGATTTATATCGTAAGTAAAAACATTACATAGTGGCATTCAGATTAAGTACAATATGAATTCACATGCTTTTAATTATGATACACTGTTGAAATTATCACTCGAACAACCACAACCTAGGATTCTTCATAGCATATCATCTAATCCATGTACCAGTTACAACCATTGCTCCTATAGGGTATTCTAATTCTTCACCATCGATAACCGAGTGATCCAATTTCTTTTTTTCCTCAAGACAACACACATAAAGAACATGCACATAAACACAAAAAATGAGAAACATAAATGTAGATATCACAACCATTGAGAAACATAAATTTAGATATCCAAAAAATTGTGACCATGATGCCTACATTTATGTATCTTAGTTATTGTGTCCTAGGACCCCTTATGACCCTTTATGACCCTTTATGATCCCTAATAATACATCTTAGAGGTTTTAAAATGTTGTAAAGGGTCATAAGAGGCTCCTAGGAGGAGTTAGATGAGCTTCCACATTCACGTGGTTGGCCCTATTAAGTAGAGAATGTTAAAATATTCTCAAAACAAAGAGAAGCTCAATAATTTAAGATCTCAATCCACATATGACAAATATATCAATCTATCTCAATGGCTACCAAATCAATAGATCTCTACCAAGAACCCAGTCGCAAATAAACACCATAGACTGTACCATGAACCCACTATGAAGAGGCATCCAATGTCTCATATGTCACATCAAATGACCCACTTTCTATAATCTAAGTCTCTCACCTCGGTTCACCAAGAAGAAGACTTCTCCCAAGTCATCATGGACACCATAGTTATCTACGAATCTCCAATGTGCAAGTTCTGCATGTCACTCTCTCGACATCTTATCTAAGTCAATAATCCATAAGCCACTATAAAATCTACTAGAAAGTCATCTCCACATGATCCATAACCAGATCTGCAAGAACAACCTTCTAAATCGGTACTAGTTCGATCAACAAAAATATATATATATATATATATATATATATATATATATATATATATATATATACATATATATATATATATATACATATATATATATATATATATATATATATATATATATATATATATATATATATATATATATAGATATATGTATATATATATATATAGATATATGTATATATATATATATATATATATATATCTATATATATATATATATACATATCTATATATATATATATATATGTATATCTATATATATATATATATATATATATATATATATATGTATGTATATGTATATATATATATATATATATATGTATATATGTATATATATATATATGTGTGTGTATATATATATATATATATTTTAAAAAATTGATTAACGTCACACTAGTGATGGCCAAAAAACAACAATAGATATCTGTCAAAATAATCTGACATCCAGTTGTCACATGTACAACATCACTGTCATTGAAAAACTATAAACAATAGATAGTCATTGTAAAATTCTGATGGGTATCTATCAGATACACAACATCGATGTCGTTAAAAAAACAAATGATGTATATCCGTCACACAGTTTCGACGAGTATCTATCACACTAACAACATCTCCATCAGCACACAAATTACAAATGACAATAACCCGTCGAACGATTCTGACGAGTCGCCGTTGTTTTTTTTTTTTGCGATGGATAGGCATCACAATTGGGACGGCCACAAATAGATCTGACGCCAAGTTCTCCTTGTTGGCATGCCCTTTTTGCATTGTCCATTGTCATCATAATTACGATGCTAATAGAAACCATTGGTTTTTATGACTACAAAACTATGACGTCGTATGGTGTCATTATATCGACGGTTCACCATCCCAATTAAGATGGCCTGACATCGAAAAAAGGTCTCAAATGTACTAGTGTGAATGTCTAAACAAGTCATTGGTGTATGTTACATTCACATGAGTTTCATAAGGTTCATCATCTTGGTTTTCATGTTGTGATTGATCTTCTTGATAAGCTTGCTTCTTATCTCTTTCAACCCTTTGGTGTGCATCCAAATATCTAGTTGAGATAAGGGGTGAGACTAGTTGATTTTCATGAGAGGAACTACCAAATAGAATGGTATCTCTATACCTTTCAAATATGTTATCCAAGATTTTATCCATTTCTTCCCTCTCTCATCGAGTCATTGTGTAACTCATATCCATGTCTGAGCCAGAAGATGCTAAGGGTATACTCAACTCACTAAGATTACTCTTGGGATCAAACCAAACTTTTGAGTTTTTCCTAGGTGACTGATCAAATACGGGTTTTTTTCCCTTATGTTTTTGGTGAGTTTGAGCTAAGGGTAATTGGTTAAAGACTACTTGAGGTCTCTTTCCTTGATTTACTTGATATCTTGTTGTAACCAACATGAAAGAAAAGGCACTAGGTGATAGGATGACCCTAAGAAATGTTGGTACAAAACTAGGATAGTACAAGCACTCACTTGTCCATAAGAGAGATGATAAGATAGAATTTTGCAAGAGGCATAAACCAACACTGCCATAGAGGATCCCAATGAACAGGTGAATAATCTAGCACATATGGATTAGGAGGATGATTTACCCAAGTTATATTGATTGAATTTGAATTTGGATGGAAGTGAATGGACAAGAGATTACTAAAACTCTCCAAGTGTGTTATCAAAGGATCCAAAGGTTGATCTTCTCAACAAGGATGGTTTCTAGCTCACCAATTCCAAGCAAGATCACTTGTGAAATCAAAGATTACTAGTTCAAGATGTCAAAACATAGGAACCCAAGGTGAAAATAGGCTTCTCATAGTGGGGTAGGTGACCTAATATAATGTGAATTGACCAAGGAAGACTAGAAATGATAGGATAGAAAATCAAGGAAGTTGTAAAAAAGGCTAGTTTTTTTACTTGGAAACTCACTTTTTTCTTGTTTTAATTGACTAATGAGATGCATTAACATATTTTTATCATTAATCAAGCATGAAAGACATCAATTAGGGAGTTCAAGAAAAAAATTGTCTTCAAACAACGAGCAAGGGACAAAGAAACCTTGCGCATGAAAAATAATAGTGACAATATTCTAATCCCTAAAGATTCTAATTATGTATGCTCTCAAAAAATATTTCAGTCATGCACATAGTCCTAGCAAAGAAAAATTTGGTTGCACTATGGTTCATAGTAATGTTCAACTATGCAACTTTTGCAATTTCAAGAGGGTGAACACCAATCAGGTGCACCGGGGTTTTGACACATTCTGAGAATTTAATCAATTAGAGATGTTGAGGAGATCTGAGAGCCCAACATGAAACTACACCCATGGAGATTTCTTCCACAAGGTCATTTATATACCAGTCATTGCTACCATGGTGAAAATGGCTGTTACCGCTTGAGGTTCTGTCCACATGGTTTACCCAATAAAGGGAGTGTCCACTATGGTTAACCCTCTCTAATAAGGAAGACTCACAAAAAGGACCACATGGGGACTTAGCTCAGATTCAAGGATTTGAGTTTTTGATGTGCCCAAAGGGGAACATAGCATAATGCTCTAGCCTCTTCACCTCGCCCAAACATAGAAAGAAAATTCATTTACATGCTAAAATTAAAATCACCTCACCAAGGTTCATACATCAACAACAATGTCTACCGATCTCTCTAAGTGGGTCCAAGAGAGAACGTATTGATCAAAGTTGAGGACTAAACCAAGTAAGACCATGAGATAATAACAACTTCCTTCCCTACCTATAAGGGGTTCTATCATCAAGAAGATCTTCATGTGTAAGACAAGCGAATGAAGCCCACTCTCTCAAGAATGCCACAAATAGTTTTCATAAGGCCTAATTACTATGTGAGACATATATGCAAGAAAGCAAATCTAGATTCATTCTCCTTTATAACAAAATTGAAGTGTGATCTATGAAAGAAATAAACACTCAAGCCAAACATATGAGAGATTCATTTTATTCCCAAAATCAAAATTTTATAGAGATGCAACAAAATACCTCAAGTCCAAAGCAATGGACTCAGTAGATTTTACCTTATTTTTATTTTTGTTGAGCTTTTCTGTGCAAGCAAGCCACAAACTCTCCAACAATCAAACAAGCAAACAAGCAAATAAGATATGCAATGTATATTCAAATTATGCAAACCCTAGGGTTAGATCTCAAAATAAATTGTTAGGAGCAATAATAACCAGAAAATAATCCAAATGACAACTCATATCATGCATTGAACCATATGAAAAATAAGTGCATACTCATCACAAAATTGTTTTTTTTTGCATTTGACCTAGTCAACAAGATTTGATTTTTTTGATATGATTTTGGCCACAAAAATAGAAATGAAAAATAGAGACCCATACTAAAAAATAGAGAGCTTTCCAAAAATATAATTTTTTTAGAAAAATCTCTTCATTTGTGCCCTAGAGACCTATTTTACTAGAATAGACCAGTTTTTGTAAATTGACTATTTGAGCTATGATATTGCATCCAAATTTAAAACACAAATAATGGACCCCCTATAGAATTTAAAGATATTTCTGAAAATGTAAAATTTTCCAAAAAATATGCTGATTTACAATGAAAATTTAATTTTTTATGAAAAATAAAGAAAAAACTATAAAAAAATTTAAAATACTTTGGAAAATTTTGAATTTTTTACTGAAGCTTCTTTGATATGTTGCTAACCAAAAAAAATAATTTTAGACCAAAAATCCAAGCCGTTTGGGAGATATGATCAAATTTTTGAAAATCTAGGGTTTTAGTCTCCAAGCAAATCTGCATAAGAGGGTTAGCTCCAAAAATAACCAAAATTAGCATATAAAGGTGGGTTGCCCGACTGTGGGTGCCAAACTATGTGTGCTAAAATGTGTACACACTTCTATGAGTCATTATATCCAAGATTGCTAAAAAATGAGGTCTCAAATGGTGACTCATAGCTCTCTATTCATGCAGGATTGCTAGGGTTTATAATGGAGGCCCTTAGTTTAGACTTAGTTTGTGCCCATGCAAGTACACCATAAAATGAGAGATTCAAAGAGGAAAATCAAGAATGCTAGTCTCCATGATCATCAAGTATCCATGCAAATAAAAATGAAAGCTATTCTATATGATAACAATGAATGAAAGGAAATGCTTATGCAAGATTATTCTATGAAGGGAAATATGAATCTAATCTAACATGAAAATGAAAAAGTAATCTAAATAGATTTCCATGGAGGCATGAGAGAAGAATACAAGAAAAGAGAAATTGCAATATCCAAGCTCAAGTGTTCAAATCCTCTTCCAAAATCACTCTCCAAACCTGCAACATAACAATAACATAAAATCTTGGATCTCTAAAACCTTCATGCATAAAATGAAAAGGAGAGGGATCCTTATAAAGGATTTAGAAATGAATGGATGGTCAAGATTAAGAGGCAAAAAGAAATGACAAATGGTGGAGAGTAAATCTTGGTTGATCCATGTGCTCAAGATTCTCAAGAGGCAAAATAAATGGACATGGTTAAGAGGCAAAAAGATGTGTGGAAGAGATTAAGAGGCAAAAGGAGATTCCACTCATCTTGGAAAGTGTGCTTTCAATGTGTAGAAATTTTTTTTTTTCTTTTATTATTTATTTATTATTTTTAGCAAAGTGGTCTCCATTATTTAATTAAAAGATTTTTTTATTTAATTAAAATAAATTTTTTTCTTTTAATTAAATGTGGTTTAGGATAAAATGATTTTATTATTTAATTAAAGAATTTTTTATTTTATTAAAAGGGAGCATGTTCTCTTAATTAAATAAAACTTAGGATAAAATGATCAAACCTTAAGAAATATTTGAAATAACTGAATTAATTACGATTTGATCAAGGAAATTTATTTAAATTGAAAATATTGCAAAGCATTGATTCAGGAAATTGATAAATTGATTAATGGGGGCCCAAAGTTTAGGTGGCCATTTTAGGGTGCATACAGACCTTAGGAGGTCTTTTGTGTGTGCCTAGGAGTTCTAGATCACGCTTAGTCCTATCTAGGAGTTTTGGTTGTGATAGTCTTAGTGTGGTTTTTAATGTGTTTTGGAGTTTAAGATTAGGAATTTGGGTAAACCATCTGACCTTACATTGAAATGTTGGTAATCAAGCCTAAAATGGCTTCCATCATGATTTTAAATCATTTAATGAAGCTTTGAGGTGTTTGGAGGAAGCTAGATGAAAAAATGTCAAAAATGTCAAAATGTTGTCAATGCAACATTTGCAACTTTTCAAAGTTGCTTGACAACTTTGTCTCCACGAAGACAAAACTTGTTCTTAGGGCTTGGTTGGTGTTCCAAGCACCTACATCAGAAAGAAAAATGTATTTAAAACCTAAAAATCCCATTTTTGGAGGTTAGAGTTTTGGAGTAAGAAAAATTCAAGTTTGAGCAAATACACTATTTTACTAGTTTTTGTTTATGTGACAATGAACTATTTTTGTGTTAAAATAACCCCATAGTGGATTGAATCCATTAGCTTCATGTGGGATTTGTAAAATCCAATTCATTTACTTACTTTCTACACTGCTTAGAAGTTATTTTCATTTCCTAGATTAGGTTTGTAGATTACTCTGTAAATAAACCAGTCACTGGTTTTTATCCATGACTATGTGAGGAAAAATGGCTCCCCCATAGAGCCCTACTGTGGAATCATCATGACCTTCAAGGATATGTTAGGGGAGTCCTTGTATAGTGTAAATATGAAAGGAGGAGCTTTAGAGAAATGTTTATCTATTTTTAATGATAAGCCCTAGGTGAGCCTTGTGTAACCGTGCTAGGAGCTTGTGAAGTGTTTGTTGTGATTGCATGTAGGGTTTTGATTGAAAGAAGGAAACCAAGAGTGGATTGATGGTCCTTGGGATTATACAGTGACCTCAAATTAAGTTTAGACTATGTCCAATCCATTGGATAGCCTTTTGAAGTAAAAAGCACTTGACTGGTTCAGAGAAGCTAATTAGCCCTAGAAGACCTTGAAAGTAGGAATTCATTGTACAGAAACCTTGGTGATCTGACACCCACATAATCTTTTGTAACTCAATAAAGGTTGTCAGGATATCTAATTTTTTTATAGAGTTGTTTGGGAAATATATGCAAGGATGAGAAAAAACTAGTCAGATAGGGCTAGTAGAAAAATTAGTCCTAAAAGCCAAGTTTTCGTATGAATTTGGAGATCATTGAAGAAAGAAATGAAACCATAACCTCAGGTGATCAAGAGGGATACTAGGAGATGTGAGGAAGAAGTTGAAACCCCTGCAAACACTTGATAAATAGAAGAGACAAAAGACACTTGGATGGAACTACGAAGGAGATAAGGAAAGGAGGATAACTTGATGATAGATACCCCTAGTGAAGCACAAAGAGTGGCATCTCTTTGAGGGATGTTGTAAAGTCCTAAAATCAATTTCATTAGGGCTTAGAATACCCTAGAGTAAAGATAGGGTGTTGAGTAACCTAGGATCAAGGAGACCTAGGAGGGCTATGTGAGAAAAATAGCAGAAGTTTCTATTAGATTGGTATTAGAACCTACAAGATTAGGCTTGTGGTGAATGTTTCAGCAAGAGGAGTCCATATGAGAATCGATAGTGGTGACCAATACAAATTTGGCCAAGAAAGTGGATGAGCAAGAAGAAGAAAATAGGTTGCTTTGAGAAAGACTAGCCCAACTTGAGAAAAAGTTAGATGAGGTGGATGAGAAGACCGAAGAAGTCAAGGACAAGATGGAGGGTAAAAAGAAAGAGATACCCATAGAAGATGAGGTCCCTAAACCTGGCCCAATACTAGTTGAAGAACCCTTCTTAAAAGCATTGAAAGCCTTAAGTGGAAAGGCATTGGAGGGAATACCAATCTTCAGTGGGA
Source organism: Chamaecyparis obtusa (assembly GCA_027943335.1). Taxonomy (NCBI): domain Eukaryota; kingdom Viridiplantae; phylum Streptophyta; class Pinopsida; order Cupressales; family Cupressaceae; genus Chamaecyparis; species Chamaecyparis obtusa. The sequence goes on from BSBK01004174.1 coordinate 557,173, forward strand.
AAATTGAACCAAAGGTAGCCCTATATTGGATTGAAGGACTTGAGAACCATTTTGAATGTGATGGGATAACTAAGGCCCAAAAGGTGAAAGTGGCCAAGGAAAGGCTTAGGGGTCCTGCACTCACTTGGTGGAAATTCATCCAAGATGAGAGGGAGAAAGAAGGAAAGAGGTCCATTACCACTTGGAAAGATATGGTGGCTAAAATTAGAGAAGCCTATGTACCTGAGACTATGAAATTCAATTACATAAGAGGAGACAAGGACTTAGACAAAAGGAGTTAGATGTCAACTCTTAGATTGAAGAGTTCAAGAGGTTGTGTATGAGATCAAGAGTTGTAGAAGAGGAAAGTGTGAAGGTAGCTAGATACCTAAATGGGCTAAGATGGACCATTCAATAAGAGTTAAGTCATCTCACTCCTACCATAGTACAAAGGTGCCATCAACTTGCAATGAAGGTGGAAGAAAAATTGAAGAAAAAAGATTCAGGAAGTAACACAGGTAGAGGAAGAGGAAGAGATAGTAGAGGGAATAAAGGAGGCTATGGTGGTAGGGGAAAATAGTTAAAGACTCAAGGAGAGACAAAGCTAACTGAGAAGCATGAGGGTAGATCAAGTAGAGGAATCTTTGATAGAGGAAGAGGTTCCAATAACAATTGGAGGGGCAAGAATAGTGGACAAGGAAGAGGCTCTTACTTTGCAACAATTAAGTGTTACCACTGCAATCAAATGGGACATCCATCTTATAGGTGTCTAGAGAAGGGTTCACCTTTTCAAGGAAGTGTCAAAAAGGTCAAATTTGTCCAATAAGAATCCAGCAGTAGCAACAAGCCAATAGAGGTACCATTGGAGTTAGAGGAAGGAGAGAATTTAATGATTATGAGGACACTAATCAAGGAACCTATGAGAGAGGAACCAAGTTAGAGAAGGGCTCTATTTATGATGAAGTGTAGGATTATGGGTAAGGTGTGTAGAGTCATCATTGAATCTAGGTCAACTAACACCATTGTGTTAGAAGAAGTAGTCAACAAACTAAAAATGAAGAGAATACCACATAGCAATCCCTACAAGGTGACTTAGTTGAACAAAGGACAAAATGTCCTGGGGATTGAACAAGCATGGGTGGACTTCTCTATTGGAAGGTAAAAAGATAAGGTACTATGTGATGTATTGTTGATGGATTCCTACCACCTCTTGTTGGGAAGGCCATGGAAATTTGATAGACAAGCCATGCATGATGGGGATAATAATGCATATTCTTTTAGGAAAGATGGTGTGACTTATAAAATCCAATCCCTGCTAAAAGAAGGAGAAATGAAGACCACAGGTCCTAATTTTCTCTTGGTAAGTGAAAATAAGTTCATTTAGACCCTTGAAGATGGTAATGGAGTAGGGTATGCACTATTCCTAAAGCCTAAGGAAGATAATTTAGTAAAGAAGGAAGAGATCCCTAAGGAGGTGCATGAAATTTTGAAACAATTTAAAGACATTGTAAGTGATGGACAACCTACAACCTTTCCCCCTATTAGACCCACAAGTCACCAAATAGACTTGATCCTAGGAGCCACTTTTCTTAACAAATCTGCATACAAAATGACCCCTCAACAAAATGAGGAAATAGCCAAGAAAATCCAAGAACTTATGGACCAAGGACTCATTAGGAAAAGTATAAGACCATCATGTGTTGTCCCTATGGTTGTATCACCCAAGAAAGGAGGTACTTGGAGGATCTATACTAATTTAAGGGCCATAAATAGGATCACCATTAGATATAGGTTTCCCATTCCTAGAATTGAAGACCTTATGGATTGCCTAGTGGATGCCAAGTACTACTTCAAAATTGACTTAAAGAGTGGTTATCACCAAATAAGGATCAAGGAAGGGGACAAATGGAAGACTTCCTTTAAGACTATAGAGGGCTTGTGATTCCATTTGGGCTATCAAATGCTCCTTCCACATTAATGAGACTTATGAATGAAGTGTTGAAGGACTATATTGGTAAATTTTTTCTAGTGTATCTAGATGATATACTAATCTTTATAGAGACTAGAGAAGACCATCTAACACATCTAATGATTGTCTTCAAGAAGTTGCATGAAGAGAAGCTCATGATTAACTTGGATAAGTGTGAATTCATAAAGCAAGACCTAGTGTACCTTGGTTTTGTCTTGTCAAAAGGAATTCTTAAGATGGATCCAAGAAAAGTTGAGGCCATCCTCAGCTAGTCTACCCCTAAGACTTCCATAGAGGTAAGAAGCTTTCATGGCTTGGCACAATACTATAGGAAATTCATTAAATAGTTTAGTGCTATTTGTGCTCCCGGGTTAGATACCATAAAAGGTGATATGAATGCTAAGTTTCAATGGAACCAAAAAGCCAACCAAGGATTGAGGAATTGAAAAATAGGATATCCACATAACCTATCCTAATGCTTCCTAGTTTTGAAAAAAATTTCACAGTAGAGTGTGATGCCAACAATGTTTCCATAGGGGTTGTCTTAAGCTACAAAGGAAGGCCAGTGGCTTTTAATAGTGAGAATCTCAGTGATACAAAAAGGAAGTATTCTTCCTATGACCTAGATATTTATGCTTTGGTTCAAGCATTAAGAAAATAGAGGCATTATTTTCTCCTCAAGGAGTTTGTGGTCTATTCTGATAACCAAGAATTTAGTTTTTTGAGTTCTCAAGACAAGATTAGTCATAAACACATGAAATGGGTGGAGTACATGTAGGCCTACACATTCAACATCATGCATAAGAAAGGATTAAAAATAAAGTAGCTAATGCATTAAGTAGAAGAATCTTGATAGTCCAAGAAGTGCAACTCCAAAGCATAGGTATTGAGAGTTTCAACGATCTATATGTAGAGGATGAGGACTTTGAAAAATTTATAAGGCATGTAAAGAGTATAAGAATCATTTCCATAGTAACTATTTTGAATATACTATGTAGAGTGACTTGTTGTTGAAGGGTGGATAATTGTCTATCCCTAGGGGATCAATGAGGGAGAATTTAATCCAAGAAAAACATAATAGGGTACTTAGTGGCCAATTTCTAGTCAATAAGAGTCAAGAACTGGTTCACAGATTTTACTTTTGGCCAGGAATGAATCAAGATGTGAAGAGATATGTAGAATGTTGTGTAGTGTGTCAGAAAGCCAAAGGCACATCCTCCAATGTGGGCCTTTATCAACCTCTCCCCATTCCTAGTAGACCATGGGAATGCCTAAGTATGGAATTTTTAGCAGGGTTTCCTAGGTCCAAACAGGGATATGACAGTATATATGTCATAGTAGACAGATTTAGCAAAATGGCCCACTTTGTCCCTTATAGGACTATCCATGATGCTTGTCAGATTGCACAACTATTCTTCATGGAGGTAGTATGACTACATGGGTTACCTTTGAGTATAGTATCAAATAGAGACTCCAAATTTATGAGTCACTTTTAGAGGACACTATGGAAAAATCTTGGAGCCAATATATCCTTTGGGTCTTCCTATCACCCATAGATAGATGGTCAAATAGAAGTCCTAAATAGAAGCCTAGGTAGTCTACTGAGATTCCTCACAAAGGAATATGGACAAACTTGGGATCAAATTTTGGGATAGGCAGAGTATGCCTATAATGATATAGTGAATTAGATGAAAGGGGAGAGTCCATTTGAAGTAGTATATGGGTTGCATCCTAGAGGGATTTTTGAACTTAGAGAGTTGAAGGATGGAGTTAAAGGGAGTGGATATGCAAAAGACTTTTCCTACTCAATGAAAGAGGTGCATGAATCAATTAGAAAGACATTGATAGAGAAAACTACCAAAATTAAGAAAAAGGTTGATGAAAGGAAGAAAGACCTCTAATTTCAAGTAGGGGTTCTTATAATTGTCCATTTAAACAAAGAAAGGTTATAGAAGGATGTCCCCAATAAACTCCAGATGAGAAGACTAGCACCTTGTATTATTCTAGCCAAGTATGATCACAATGCTTATAAAGTGGAGCTCCCTGAGAATATTGGATTGTCTCCTATTTTTAATGTTGTAGATTTGGTGTCTTATAAAGTTCTTACCCCTGATCCTGATAAGAGTCTTACTAAGGTCATCCAAGAGGTGGAGGAATTGCAGTTACCCTCTAGACTATCCAAACAAGAAGACACAATACTTGACTCAAGGGTCTATAAGAAGACTAGGCATAGAGAGTACAAAGAACACCTAATAAAGTGGTAGGGAAAAAATGATGTAGAGGCTACATGGGTGAAGGAAACCAAGTTCAATAATTTGGGAATAACTCCCACCTTAATCAATTGCAGAGTGACTTGAAGTCTTTTTCTTGGGATTATGGTGCAGGAGAACCTAAGTCAACTTAGTTTTGTTTTGGTGGTGTTTTGATGGTGGCCTGTACTGACCTTAGATGAGTTAGGAATATTTGGAAGACCTTAGGAGGTCTTTTGTGTGTGTGTCTAGGAGTTCTAGATGAGGTTTAGTCCTATCTAGGAGTTTTGGTTGTGATAGTCTTAGTGTGGTTTTTAATGTGTTTTGGAGTTTAAGCTTAGGAATTTGGGTAAAACATCTCACCTTATATTGAAAAGTTGGTAATCAAGCCTAAAATGGATTCCATCATGATTTTATATCATTTAATGAATCTTTTAGGTGTTTGGAGGAAGCTAGATGACAAAATGTAAAAAATTTCAAAATGTTGTCAATGCAACATTTGCAACTTTTCAAAGTTGCTTGACAACTTTGTCTCCACGAAGAGAAAACTTGTTCTTAGGGCTTAGTTAGTGTTCTAACCACCTAGACCTAAAAGGAAAAGGTATTTAAACCCTAAAAATCCCATTTCCAAAGGTTAGAGTTTTGGAGTAAGAAAAATTCAAGTTTGAGCAAATACACTGATTTGCTGGTTTTTGTTTGTGTGACAGTGAATTATTTCTGTGTTAAAATAACCCCACAATGGATTGAATCCATTAGCTTCATGTAGGATTTGTAAAATCAGATTCACTTACTTAGTTTCTACACTAGTTAGAATTTCTTTTTATTTCCTAGATTAGGTTTGTAAATTACTCTATAAATAAACCAGTCACTGGTTTATCTAGGACTATGTGAGAAAAAAAGGCTCCCCCATAGAACCCTACTATGGAATCATGATGGAATTTAGGGATATCTTAGGGGAGTCCTTTTACATTGTAAATATGAAAGGAGGATATCTGGAGAAATTTTTAGCTATTTTTAAAGACAAGCCCTAGGCGAGCCCTATGTAACCTGGCTAGGAGCTTGTGAAGTGTTCGTTGTGATTGCATGCAGGGGTTCAATTGAAAGAAGGAAACCAAGAGTGGATTGATGGTCCTTTAGGTTATATACTAACCTAATATCAAGCTTAGATTCTTTCCAATCTATTGGATATCCTTTTAAGTAAAACTCACTTTACTGGTTCAGAGAAGTGAATTAGCCCTATAAGACCTTGAAAGTAGGAATCCACTGTATGAACACCTTGGTTATCTGAAACCCACATAGTCTTTTGTAACTCAATAAAGGCTGTTAGGGTATCAAATTTTTTTATAGAGTTATTTTGGAAACATATGAAGGGATGAGAAAAAATGAGTCAGATAGGACTAGTAGAAAATTAGGCCTAAAAGTGAAGTTTTCTTATGAATTTGGAGATTGTTGAAGCAATAAATGAAACCTTGACATAGGGTGACCAAGAGGGATAATAGGAGATGTGAGGAAGAATTTGAAACCCCTTCAAACAATGGATAAAGATAAGAGACAAAATTCACTAGGATGGAACCAAGAAGGAGCTAAGAAAATGAGGATAACTTGATGATAGATACCCCTAGTGAAGCACAAAGAGTGGCATCTCTTTGAGGGATGTTGTAAAGTCCTAAAATCAATTGAATTAGGGCTTAGAAGACCCTAGCATAAGGATAGGGTGTTGAGTAACCTAGGATGAAGGAGACCTAGGAGGGTTGTGTGAGCACACCAAGGGGAGTTTCTATCACCTAATTAGGTTTTTACATTTATCTTAGAAAACTTAAGATCAACGGTTCATAATATTAATGTAGATCATCATTAAATAGGAATAATCACTAATTAAATGATTAGATTCGTAATAAATATTCACCTTGATCTTGGTAAAATATTTTCTTTCTCAGCAAAAAGTTTTTCACCTTGAACTATGTGTCATTCTGAACTTTTATGTGAACTCTGGATTACTCAGTAAATTTTGTCTCTCAATCTTGTTGTTTATTGGTGCTCTGGAATCCTATGTACTCGGTAACTATTATACTTTGTATTCTCTTTTCTCAGTGACTATTATGTATTGATAACTGACTGAACAGTCTTCATGTGTTTACTGACTATACAAATGAATACTAATGACAATGCTTAATCCATTTAGGAGTAAGAAAGGGATACTACTATAAGGGAATATTTTGAAGAATTTCAAAGATTAGATATCAAATCTAGACATATGGATGATGAAGTTGAAAGGGTTTCAAGATACCTGAATGGATTGAGAACTTCTATACAAGATGAAATTATCTTGGTGAAGATGAATAGAAATAAAGAAGCCTATAAATTTGCATTGAAGGTAGAGGATAAGCCAAACAAAAAGAATGAACAAAGGCAGAGAGGTAGATGTGGTAGATTTTCTAGAGTAAGAGGCATATCTTATGGAGAAAGTAAAAAATCTAATCAAAATAAAGGAAAATTAGAGTGGAAAGGAGAAAGTTCATATCAAGGAAGAGGTGGTTATACAAGAGGTAGTCACCCTAGAGGTAATGATCATAAGAGAGAAGAAATAACCTATTTTAAGGGCACTTGTTTCAAGTATGGTGAAGAAGGACATAGGGGTAGGAAAAGCTAGAATGTAATTGTGTAGGAATATTCATCTAATTCAATGAACTAACCCCAAGGTGGTGAAAATTTAATGATTAGGAGAGCTTTGTGGAATGGAGGAACTAAAGAGGACCCTTTTAGGAGAGGGTTATTCCAAACTAGATGTAAAGTTGTTGGAATGTGTTGTAAGTTCATAATTGATAGTGCAATTTTAGATAATTTGGCATTAGAAGAGTTGGTTACAAAGTTCCAATTACCAAAGATGAACACCCTAAGCTACATCATATTGCTTGGATAAAAGATGAGCATAAAGTCTTGGTAAGTTAACAATGCCTTGTGAAATTTAAGATTGGAAACTATCATGATGAATTTTTCTTTGTGATATTATGTCGATGGATTATTGTCACATCTTGTTGGGTAGACCATGGCAATATGATAGACAAACTATACATAATCTAGTAGATTTAATAGGTATACTATTTTGGCTAATGGGAAGAAAAGAGGTTTGTTACCTCGGATTGAAGAGTTTACGAGTGAAAAATATACTAATGGTAGAGTTTTATTTCTTGGAGGAAAATAGTTCATAATTGGTTTGAAGAAGAATGATGTGTGCTATGCCTTGGTTTCTAGTAGACCAATTGTGAAGATAGAAAATGATTCACCGATTGAGAATAAAAATTTGTTGATAGAGTTTCAAGATATCATTTCTGATAATGTACTGATGGGTTACCTTCTATCAGAAGCATTAGGCATTGTATAGATCTGATACTAAGAGCTATATTACCTACTAAGGCACCTCACCAATTGACACTTTCTGAGAATGAAGAATTGAATTGATAAATTTAGGAATTGTTACAAAATGGTTTGATGAGAGAAATTTTATGTCCATGTGTAGTACCAATTATGTTGGTACCTAATAAGAATGGAGAATGTGTACCGATTCAAGAGCTAAAAATAGGATCCTAGTGAGATACCAATTTCCATTGCCTAGGATGTATGATATCATGGATCATTTCAGTGGAGAAAACTACTTTACCATGATTGATTTGAATAGTGGATATCATAAGATCAAAACTAGAGAAGGAGATGAATGGAAGATTGTTCTTAAGATAAGAGAAGGTTTTTATGAGTGGTTGGTTATGCCTTTTTATTTGACTAATGCACCTAGTAATTTTATGAGATTGATGAATGAGGTATTGAATAAATTATTGGGTAAGTTTTTGATTGTTTATTTGGATGAAATTGTTGGAAATAGGGAATACTGAGAGGGGAGGTGAATCAGTATTCTACAAACTTTTACTTTTGCCCAATTATGGATATAATAGATTATCTTTATACTTCCATAATAGAGTAAACTAAAGAACATGCATAACAATAAAGAAAATGAACTCATAACACATTATTTGTTCTTGAGGAAACCCTAGCCAAGGGAAAACCATAGTCGGGATGATACCCACAAAGATCCACTAATAAAAAGTATCTTGTTAAGGATGTTGACCCTGTTAGGAGCCTGTTACATATATATAGTGTCTCAATCTTGATTAAGGGACTATAGGCCTTGTTAGAAGCCTCAACCCTGCTAAGAGTTGGTAGTACTGATTACAAATGATTAAAAGATGAGCCCACTGCCCAATCAAGTAATGTACAATGATTATTGATTAAAAAATAGGGTAAGGTACATAACCTTATATTGATTTATTGTCTTTCACAACTTTGTATCAATTCCTTTCTCATATATGTTTTCTATATCATCTATCTCATTCACATATCTCATTTTCCTTCACATTCTATATGCCTTACATTTATACAAGTTATTAGGAATAATAACTTTTATAGTCAGCTTTACAAAACATAAAGCTTTACATAAAATACATATTTACCCAAGAGTTAACATCTAGGATGTCATCCCTTTATATTATTAAGACATTCATTTGATAAAAAAAAAATCCCTTAACTCTTTACCATTTTTGTCTTCTTTCTTTGTCTAGTTGGCTTTAACATTGTCTCTGGTAATACTGCAATGAATTTTTTCGTACATGCCGTACAAACTTTCTCTCTTAGGTGAGTCTTCAATATGCATCATAGTATCTATGTTCAAGTGCATGAGCACTAAAATTACTTCAATCGATGTCACCAATCAAAACTATCATGGGGTACACTGGAAAAATATTGCACACAGATAATTTTTCTCTACACTCTGTCATACTTGCTCTATGTCATATGCGGTCTTCATGTAGATCATATGTCTCCATAATGACAACATCTAGATATCTAACTCAGCCAAATTTCCAACAATCTCCCCCTTTGTCATTGATGGCAACATATGAGAAAATTGGCTAAGTCACAAAACTCAAAATCTCAAAATTGAGGCCATAAAAAATAAAATCTTCGATGTCCTTATAAATCCATATATCTTATCTATATTCTATAATCCCCCTATGAATATACTTCCTTAACATATATATCAATTTTCTACTATCATATCACTCCCTTTGACAACAATGACAAAAAGGTGTCAAAAACTATGATCTCAATTTTTTTTACCTTGATTCAAAATTGCAGAGCCGGTAGGCTTGCAACACAATCTGTAAAGTTCACTTTAATGATCTCTATCTCCTTCTCCCATGCTTTCTTTACTATGTCTAAAATACTAAGAAGTGCACATAGACCATAAGATGAGATATCACATGCATGAAGGTTTACAAAGTTGAACTTCTCATAAGATGTCTTAGATGAAAGACATTCTTCCAATTGTCCTTCAACTATGCCAATCTTGATTGAAATGTACTCTCTAAGAAGAGCGAATATTCTCAATTTCTTATCTTTTTCATCTTTAAGAATCCTTATTTCATAATACATTTTGTTGATTCTTTTCTCAAAATCAAAAAATTTCATATTAGGGTTGGCTAAAAGATTTACCTCTGATTGAATTTCTTCTTTTTTAGCCTTAATCTTCTCAACCACTTCTGAAACATTATTTTCAAATTTTGTACACTGAATGTACAAAGTTTTACCTCTGTCCAAATTCCTTCTAAGATCTTTTATACATACATCCAGATTGTTAATATCATTTTTGATATTCTGACTTATATCATGAAACATTTTGGCCTCATAGGCTGCCTGAACCTTCAATATAGCCATATCTGATAAGTTAGTGAACTCATTATCAAATTATTTCATAACTTCTCTAGCTCTTTCCAGTGGGTCTACCTTTGCTATCTGGTTAGTCACAACACTCTTTTACTTCTCTATTATTTCCAACAATGATCCTTCAAGGATTTTTACCTTCTTGTTCTTTCCAATTATCTTGTTTCAGGATGTGATCAACTCCATTTGATCATCATCATCAACTTTTTTCCCAAAGCTTTCAAAAATTGATTCAATATGTGGTTTCTTTGTTGTAATCTTAGGTGTAAGACTGATTTCCTCTCTGCTAGGTGCTTCTTCCTATCCTTGAATCTTTTTACTTTCTTGATTTTCTATTTTCTTTTCTTCTTCTTTCCTTGTTTCTTCCTTTCCTTCTTCAATTGATCTATCCTGTTCTTCTAGAGCCAAATTGTCAACAATGTTCTCTAGGTTACTAAAAGGATTATCATCACTATCCAATGTGATCTTAGTTCCTTCCACATGCATTGATTCATCTTCAATGTTAATTGATGGTGGAGAGGGACTCTTCTAATGCTCAACTTCCTTAGCTTGTTCTGCTACAACATACACTGTCATTACCTTTACTATTGCTTGCTCAATTTCTTTGTTTATCTCTTCATAGTTACCTCCCATTATTTGAATGGTTCTTATTTTTGTTCTCAGATGAGTACCAAGTTCTTTCATAATTTTCTTAAAATGATCTTCATCTCTGACATCACATTCAATTCTTTTGTCACTTCTTTCCAAAAAGATGTTCCTGCTTACCTGCAAAACTTAAAACTTCTTGTGATCTCGCATAACATCATATTTGTTGGCATTAAGTATGATTGTCATCAGTGACAACACTTATTTAGACTCTGCATGCTTATCAAGTAGAATAGTGCTTACTGAGTAGAATAGTGTTTACCGAGAAAAATAGTGCTTACCGAGTAGAACAGTGCTTACCAAGCAGAACAGTGCTTACCGAGCAGGATAGTGCTTACCGAGCAAGACAGTGTTTACCGAGTGACACTATATCTATCGAGTCTCCAGTATATACCATGTTTGAAATGACAACCGAGTGGTTAGTATGGACCGTGCCTCCACTTCTACCGAGTGCATGATGATGTTGAGTAACGCAGTGGATGCCGAGTATCAAAAAGTCACCGAGTTAGTTTGCAGTAATCGAGTCACTAAATTTGGGCCAACTCAGTAATATTTGTGTTAGTTTGTTTAAGAGCTGACTTTATAATTATGTTGTAATTGTTTTAGATTGATATATAAACAATGTTTTATATCATATCCAAAAAGAAGAAAAATAGCGAAGTATGAAAAAGAGAAAAAGGAAGAGATAAGTGAATTACAAAGGGCTACAGTAGTATATGAAGCAACAAAGATCTATCCATCATAGAAGGTGATCAGTACATCAGAGAATCTCAATCAGCAAGTACAGTTGCAAGTAAGAGATCTACTATTTCATCCTAACAGGTGAATCAGCTTGACATCCTTTAACCCGGTAGACTTAACAGTCTTTGTAAAATCTCTTAACCGAGTGCATACTTCATTGTATGTTTGTAAATCCTCTAAAAAGGTGGACCTAGTAGTCCTTATTTCTCCTAATAGGGAAGATCATCAGAAGTGATCATTGTAAGCCTTAACCGGCAAACTTTATACTGTAGTATTGACGTTTTGTGGGTATCATCCCCACCCCAGTTTTACTTTGTACTTGGAAGGTTTCTAGGTCACCAAATCTCTGTGTTCAAAGTGTTATGAATGTTTTATTCTTTTTTTTACTCATGCATGTAGTTAGATTATCAATCTAATATTATTAAGATCTAAATTTGTTAAAAGTTTTGAAGTTACTGATTCACCCCTCCACTCTCAGTAACCTAGATAGTCTTGAATATTTCCAACAATTGGTATCAGAGCTCCGTGGTTCTCAGAATAAAGTTTGATAGCTTGAGAAAAGATTTAGGACAATGGAGATATTCAGACTTAACAAAGTAATTGAGAATGAAAAGCTAGATCTGGAAATGGCCATAACTCAACTCAAAGAAGCAAGAGAGCATCTTTCCCTTTCCCTAAAAAGAAGGAAGGAACTTGCAAATCAGATCAATGACCACCAGTATGTTGAAGAAAAGATTGAAGACTTTTTCCCTTCAAGCAGCTTAGATGAAGCAAAAGAAAATAGCATTAGGAAGTAGATAAGACAACAGTGGATTCCTAAACCTACCTAGCAAACCAATCCAAGTAATGTAGTCACTCATGAAGGGAGTGGCTCTATGAACTCTAACTAGTCTCCAAGAAAGCACTGGAACTGTATCTTTATAGACATATTCCAAAATAGTTCCTGAACTAAAAGGAAGATAGATCCAAATCAGTATATGAGATACAGCAGGATAACAAGAAGGTCGGTATCAGTTACCACCGAGCAAGGTTGGGAGTAACCTAACTTCATTTGGTTATCGGGTAAGGTCAGAGAAGTATGAATTTGTATGTTCTCCGAGTTGCAGAATCTTCATCGAGCATTTAATGCATAGTGTATGACAGTCTGTCGAATTCAATACCCTAATTCCTATGGAGCATTAATGACAAAGTTTTAACAAAAAGCATGAAATCAAGTTCATTCTTCACCGCGAATATCAACATTTTGAGCAGAGAAATTTCTAGTGCAATCAAGCGATTCGAAGCAAAATTTTAAAGAAGAATTTTTTCTACCGTGCTACCATGGCTTCATCTAGCACCAAAGTAAAGAAAGGTTCAAAAATGTTAGTTCATGGAGAATGGAAAGCACCGGATTTCAAACTCGTGCCCACGATTGCAGAAACCCTAGATCCGAGTGAGGCTCAGTCTCAAATTTCTCCAAATGTACTTCTTGTAAATGACATTCACAGTCATTTTAAAGGTACAATTCAAGAACTTGGTACCCTAGAGATAGATGTTGCTCGTGATGAACTATGTTGATGGTGTTCTCAAATTGGGACATAAACATTTGGAAGAAAATGGTTAAACACATATCACCCACTTGCCTCGGGGTTTCCAGATAAAATGGATAAGATATATTCTGAGCCGAGTACATGAAGGTAAAATTTGGCTTGAGCAACTAGTGGAAATAACAAAGAAGATGATTCACCAAATCACTGGTCTTCCCATGCTTACCCAAGCTAAATCTTCAAAAACCCTAGGTTGGGTAGAGATGGAAAAGAAAACCATAGCCGAATGGGATGGTAGAGGTATGAAAATTAACAGTATTACCGATGTAGAACTAAAATTTGGCACATATGTAATAGCACACAAGATATACAGTTCAAGTCTGTAGAATAGTGTTCCGTGTGAAGCAGTTGACCTTGCCTATAAAATTGTGAAGAACAATCTATCATTCGACCTAGCAGATCTTTTGTTGAAATAGTTCAACAAGAACATGGAGAGCATCCAAACCTCAAAGAACAATCCATGTAAGTTTGGCTCACTGTTGGTTTGTTTATTTTTCTATGTTCAAAAGTTTTTCCCATCAAAAGGCACAGTAAAATGGAGAAAGGATGTACCTATTCTTTATCAGATAAATGAGTATATTGCAGAAATGGGTCAAAATTTTACAAGCATAATGGATAACTATTTTGAATCTTTTAAGGAGAAGATGAATAACAGATTCCAGATTCCACTAAAATTGGTGGAAGATTATAAAGATGATATTTGTTTCATGGTTGATTGTGATAGAGTATACATTCAGGCAGTAAGGCCCAGGATTGTATGGGTGAAACCTCTTCCTTATGAGGTAAACATTGATGAAACAAAGGATATAATCAAAGCCCTAGTAAATCAACCTGTTGATCTAAAGGCTCCATAGTTTGAAACATATGATGAAGCTAAGATAAGAATTGAGCTAAGCATAAAACTTCTACAGGCGGTTAACAAAGGTAGAAAGAGGATGGCCAAGATGCAATCACGCACACCTCTAATGTTAACTAAGGGTATAAGAGAAGATACTGTAGAAGAAGAAGAAAAGGATGAGAATAAAGAAGAACAAGTGCTTGTAAAGAAGAAAGGAAAGGTAACTATCACCAAGCAACCCACTATAGTATTCACAAGGAAAAGAACAAGGGGCAAGGCAGGTAAAATCAATGATGATATAGTACTCAAAAGGCCTCCTCCCTCATTTGAACAAAAGATTAAGGATTTGAGAGAAGGATCTGGAATTGCAAATTTCAAATCTCTCAAATATGAAATTAAATCAAAGGTAGAGCAGCAAGAAATAGAAGATGCCATCATTGAGAAAATGGGAAAATGGAAGTACTCACCAGATGATATGGCTTCTCAAATTCTAGGTGTTCTATTGGATAAAGTAAAGATGAGATGGTCCAATGCAAGACAAACTATTAAGGACATATATGCTCAAACCTTAAGACAGTTAATACCAAGTTTGAAAAATGATGAAATAAATAAGGCATTGATAGAAAATGAGAGCAAGATGACACTAAAATTCAACAGTTGTTTAGTTTTGATCAAAGATATAGAGTCAGTTGTGAAGAGTGCAAATTCTACTTGGAAAAACATCTATCATCTTCACAAACCGAGTACTGAAACTGTGATAATCAAAGATATTGATGATGACAGTGATGAAGAAGAAGAAGAAGAAATAGTTCAGATTGATAATGTTGTGATAGAGGAAGCAAGGATAGAAGCTACCGAGGAAGCTAAGGAGAATGTCGAGGAAGATGATCCAGTTTAGATAGCTGCAGAGGTAATTTCCTCACTTCCCCACTCTCCAGTAAAAATTGCTACATCTAGCTCAGAGAAAACTTCAAGTGTGATTGTAACAACTCCCTCAGATACATCAAATGTCCAATCATCACTAGCACAACTCAATGTATCAATGACAGAAGTGGCTACCACTTCATCTACCAAGCTTCAGCCTCCTTCCACCGAGTTGCAGTCTTTTGTACCTTCTTCATATTTAAGTTTTTCAATAGTAAGTACTTTAGATTCTACAGTTGTAAATACTTTAGTTTTTGATTTATCAAGTATTCCAGTTAGCATCCCATTAGTCGGAAGCTTATCAGTTTTCACTACTAGTCCTACTGTGTCTACAATAATTTCTACTACAAAGGAAATAAGTATAAAGACTCAACCGAGTACAAAATTTCTGAGTAAGAGTGTAGTAGAAGGTATAGATCTAGATGAGGAGATACAAATTCCCCAGCTAGATTTTGCAAACCTCACTATAGATCAAATGCAAATAGTTGGTGAACTCCTCCAGAAGAAAGAAAAGCATAAGAAACTAAAAGAAGAAAGAGATAAGGAATATAAGATCATTGAGGATGCCAAGAATATTTTGATAGAAGCTATAGGTGTTAAAGTTGATTCCTCTCAACACATTTTATTGCAGTTGGCAGAAGCAATTAACAAGTTTAATGATGATTTCTCTGGAATAGACAAGTTGCTTGAAAAGGTTGAGAAGAAGTTTGAAAATGAAGTGCTTGAGCAGATTGCTCAACAAATAGCTATCAATCAGGTAGGGTTATCTTCAATTTTGACTAGCATTGAGTCCTCCTATTCCAAGGTAACATCTCTTTTTGTCAAAATCTATAATGTTGTCGAGTTCTCAAAGGAAATTAAAGATAAAATAAATAAGATTGATGAGGATCTGAAGATCAGTGCACAAAAGTTGCAACTTGAACCTAGTTCAAGCTCTGCACATCAGATGATAGTCAGATTCCTATCTGATAAGCAGTCAGAGTTATTGAAAGAAGATGCAAGGATCAGATCAACATTAATAGATATTCAGAACATGATCCTTCCCATCATGGATACAATGCAGAAGCATATTGCATACTCAAAAACATTGATCCATGACAATCAGTTTTCAATTACAGATCACTTGATTGAACTCTTTGCAGAAGTCCAAGTTGCACTCCATACATGCAAGATTCTGCAAGAGAATTGGGATAGAACTCTAGCACTAATTGGAAAGGTGCATTCTGATTTTCTCTCATGCTTTGGTATCTCCATGTAAAATATTTTTATATACACCTTTGGCATTATTGTCAAAAAGGGGGAGAAAGTATATGAGATATGAAAGGGGGAGAAAATATAAATGGAAAATATGAGTATGAGGTGAAATAAGATATTTGTATATATACTGTATAAGGGAGACATGAAATGTATATACAAAACCAGTGTTAGCATGATTGTGTATATAAGTTTTGGGCAATAAGTGTTTTGTCACTAATGCCAAAGGGGGAGATTGTTGGCGTTAAGTATGATTGTCATCAGTGACAACACTTATTCAAACTCTACGTGCTTACCGAGCAAAATAGTGCTTACCGAGAAGAATAATGTTTACCAAGTAGAATAGTGCTTATCAAGCAGAACAGTGCTTACCGAGCAAAATAGTGCTTACCGAGTAGAATAGTGCTTACTGAGTAGGATATTGCTTACCAAGAAAGACAGTGTTTACCGAGTGACACTATATCTACCGAGTCTCCAGTATATACCGTGTTTGAAACTACAACCAAGTGGTTAGTATGGACCATGCCTCCACTTCTACCGAGTGCATGATGATGTCGAGTAGTGCAATGGATGCCGAGTATTAGAAAGTCACCGAGTTAGTTTGCAGTAACCGAGTCACTATATTTGGGCCAACTCAATAATATTTGTGTTAGCTTGTTTAAGAGCTGACTTTGTAATTATGTTGTAATTGTTTTAGATTGATATATAAAATATGTTTTATATCATATCCAAAAAGAATAAAAATAGCGAAGTATGAAAAAGAGAAAAAAGGAAGAGATAAGTGAATTAAAAAGGGCTACAGTAGTATAAGAAGCAACAAAGATCTATCCATCATAGAAGGTGATCAGTACATCAGAGAATCTCAATCAGCAAGTACAGTTGCAAGTAAGAGATCTACTATTTCATCCTAATAGGTGAATCAACTTGAAATCCTTTAACCAGGTAGACTTAACAGTCTTTGTAAAATCTCTTAACCGAATGCATACTTCATTGTATGTTTGTAAATCCTCTAACAAGGTGGACCTAGTAGTCCTTATTGCTCCTAACAGGGTAGATCATCAGAAGTGATCATTGTAATCCTTAACCGGCAAACTTTATACTACAGTATTGAAGTTTTGTGGGTATCATCCCCACCCCAATTTTACTTTCTACTTGGAAGGTTTCTGGGTCACCAAATCTCTGTGTTCAAAGTGTTATGAATGTTTTATTCTTTCTGTTACTCATGCATGCAGTCAGATTATCAATCTAATATTATTAAGATCTGAATTTGTTAAAAGTTTTAAAGTTACTGATTCACCCCTCCCCTCTCAGTAACCTGGATAGTCTTGAATATTTCCAACACATATTAGCTCATGCGCTCTTAACCATAGCATCATTACATCATAAAATACCTTGCATTAACTCCACAAGACTCAATTCATCCTATAATAACTTTTACACTATCATAAGCTCCTATTCTATTGCATTTTTCATGAGCTAAGTACTTTGAGATGGGTTAGGAAGAGTTTTACTCTTACCATTAGATACTTCACCTTTCTGATTACCTTCAGTGGTGAATGTGTCTCCTTGATCTATGGCTTTAATGAACTTCACTTTTTCTGAATTACTACAACAACCTCCTTGATTGTTGCTTGCATTCTCATTTGTCCTTGCATGACTTCTAGGATTAGGTTTTCTCATGTTGTTCATTCTGCAAAACCTTGTTGTATGACCAAATTTGTTGCATATCTAAAAAACTACTCCATTGTTTCCATATCTTGGTCCAGTCTAGTTGATTTGTGATCTGCCATTCCTGGCAATGTGTCCAACCTTGTTGCATCTATAACATACTACTGCATTTCTTATGTTCATATCTTCACTAGGTTTCTTATCTACATGGTTAGTATCTCTAAACATTCTACTACTATTATTATTCTCATTAAATTTAGGTTTCCTACATTCAATATCTCTATGTCCAAAACCATGACAATTAAAACAATAACCATTAAGAGGTTTAAATTACTTACCTGTACAATCTTTCTTCATATGACCAAAAGTGTTACATGTAAAACATTTACCTTTAAATTCTCTCTGCATACCTATAGGTGGTTCTTCTTGCTTAGGTAGTTCTTCCTCTTTAGACATATCCTCAGATTTGTTAGCTTCATCAGATTTTTTTTCTTCTATGTTTTCAGAAACTTTAAAATCTGGTTCCTTCCTTTCTTCACTTACTTTAGATGAGTTGAATCCAAGACCAACTTTATTATAGAATGGCTTTTGATAAGACATTTGTTCATCAATCTTCTCACTAGTAGAATATAGTTTCTCAAGTTGTTTCTTAGACTAAGTCAATTCACCTTTCATAATTGTATTGTACTTTTCAAGTTTAGCACACTGCAATTTGGTTTTCTCAAGTTCAGATCTCACTTTACAAAGTTTAAATTTCAGATCTTCTTTCTCAGATTTTAGATTTTCTTCATTCTTGTTGTTTCCATCTTTCAAACTCAATTTCAGATTTACTATCTTTAATTCATGTTTAAGGATCTCATTTTCTTTTTCCAGATTATCATCACAATCTTCAACTTGAATTGTAGATTCCTTTTCTATTTTTAGTTCTTCCAGGTTCTTTTTCAGCTTCTCAATGAGGTTCTTTGCATCATCATATTTTCCTTTCAGAGTATCTCTTTCTTTAGTAAGTATATCAATCTATTCAAGAGCTTCTTCAAGATTCTTTTGTAGCTGATCCATATCCATAGAGATCTTACTCAAGCTACTAAGATTTTTTTGAATGATTCTTTTCTGAGTAACTAAGACCAATTATTAGAAATAGGGAATACTGAGAGGGGGGGTGAAATAGTATTCTACAAACTTTTACTTTTTCCCAATTATGGATATAACAGATTATATTTATGCTTGCATAATAGAGTAAACTAAAGAACATGCATAACAATAAAGAAAATGAACTCAGAACACATTATTTATTGTCGAGGAAACCCTAGCCAAGGGAAAACCCCGGTGGGGATGATACCCACAAAGATCCACTAATCAAAATTATCTTGTTAAGGATGTTGACCCTGTTAGGAGCCTCTTACATATATATAGTGTCTCAGTCCTGATTAAGGGAGTATAGGCCTTGTTAGAAGCCTCAAACCTGCTAAGAGTTGGTAGTACTGATTACAAATGATTACAAGATGAGCTCAATTCCCAAACAAGTAATGCACAATGATTACTAATTACAAAATAGGGTAAGGTACATAACCTTATACTTCTTTCTTATCTTTCAAAAATTTGCATCAATGAATTTCACATATATGTTCACTATATCATCTATCTCATTCACATATCTCATTTTCCTTCGCATTCCATATGCCTTACATTTATACAAGTTATTAGGAATAATAACTTTTATAGTCAGCTTTACAAAACATAAAGCTTTACATAAAATACATATTTACCCAAGGGATAACATCTAGGATGTCATCCCTTTTTATTATTAAGACATTATTTTGATAAACAAAATAATCCCTTAACTCTTTACCAATTTTGTCTTCTTTCTCTGTCTAGTCAGCTTTAACACTATCTCTGGTAATACTTGAATGACTTTTTTCCATACATGCCATACAAACTTGCACTCTCAGGCGAGTCTTCAATATGCATCATAGTATCTATGTTCAAGTGTGAAAGCACTAAACTTACTTCAAATGACATTGCAAATCAAAACTGTCTTGGGGTACACTGAAAAAATATTGCATACACTTAGACAATTTTGCTCTGCACTCTGTCATACTTGCTCTTTGTCATATGCGGTCTTCATGTAGATCATATATTGTGATAATGACAACATATAGATATCTAACTCAACCAAATTTCCAATAGAAATTATGATATTTAGTACAAATAAGGAAGATCATTTTTTGTATCCAAGACAAGTATTACTAAGATTGAAAGAGGAAAAGTTGTTGACTAACTTGAAGAAATATTATTTCATGAAGGAAGATGTAGTGTTTTGCATTTTACAATTTCAACTGAAGGTTTCAAGATGGATCCTTAGAAAGTTAAATAAATTTTAGAACTGATGCAGGAGCATCCTAGGATTCTTGGCAATCCTGTATCACCCAAAAATATGTTTGATTTGATCATTGTTAAGGAAGTGTTTTGCTCAGTTTTGGATTTTGGTTGCTTGGTTACAGTGTTTACCGGGTTGATCGATCTCTGAAGAACATTCAGTAACTAGAGGCATTAGTTATTTCTAGCGCTCGGTGATAACTGCATTGCTCGGTGATGCTTGGCATGATTAGTTCATTGGCACTCAGTTATTTCTCTTCTGCTTGGTAATCAGTCTTACTAACTAGTGTTCTTGCTTGGCCAATTGGTGCATTTAACTTGGGTCACGTTCCTCGAGTTATGGATTGACCATTGGGTGTGAGAGGACCTAGATCTAGTGTGTTTCATTCTTGTATGTGGATCTGATGACTATTTGGGGCCATTTTGAGGAATTTATTTATTGTAAGGCTATTTTGTAAGCCGAATGATGTTTTGGCATTTAATAATTATTCATAGGAGTTAATTTTTTCATCTAGCCAACTTGTGGCTGAGGATGATTATTTATAGGATGTTTGAGTAGTTTTTGAGGAGGAGATAGTAGAGTTAGTGGCTTGTGAGCTTAGGCACAAGAAGATTTCTTGGAAGTTTTGAGTACAAGTTTAGAGCTTTCTTGGGATTCCTACCAATCTCCTACCATGTTGCAAACCTGGGCTAGCTGAGTGGTGAAGTTGTGGAAAAGATTTGGATCCTGCAAGATCTTGTAGACTGTTACTTGCTTTGTATTTGGCCGTAACCGGGAAGGCCTTACACACTGACACATTTCATGTAATAAGTGAATTTATGAATAAAGATTCCTATTTTATCATAGAGCCAGTGTTGTTATTATGTAATTCTATTGTGTTAAGGTTTGGCTGCAAGGTTGAACAGTCCTTAATTGGTTCCTCCTTCCTTGACTGCACTAGGTGGTATCAGAGTGAAGTTTTTTCTTGTTGGAGCGAGATTTTGATCTAGTGGAGTGAAGTTGAGTTTGGATTGAAGATGCCTCTAAGGAGAGCTCATGAGATCTCAGAGGAGGAAGTGGCTGGAGAATTAAGTCTTGATGATTTTAGGGCTTTGCAAAAACAAGTGCAAGACCTACAAGAGGAATTGAGAAAGAAGACTACCTTGAAAGAAGATAGTGATGATGAATCTGAGGGGGAAGATCATTTTGAAGAAGTTGTAGAAGAAGCTCGAGATCTAGAGGAAAATAGAATCCTAAAAGCTATGTCTAAAATTGGGAAAAGACCTAAGATTTAAGTTTCTACATATTCTGGAAGCCTTAGGCCAGAAGAATTGATTGATTGGATTAATGAGATAGATAAATACTTTGAGTATGAAGAAATAAAAGATCTTGACAGAGTTAGATTTGCAAAGACTAAACTGAAGGGTCATGCAAATATTTGGTGGATAGAAGTTCAGTTCGAAAGAAGTAGGAGAGGAAAGGAGAAGGTCACTAAATGGAACCAGATGGTTGACAAGTTGAAGAAGTAATTCATTTTGGTGGATTATGAACTGGACATGTTTAAGATGATGCAAGCCTTGAAGAAGACTAAAAAATCAGTATAGGAGTATATTGAGGAGTTTTACATAATCCTAATTAGGACTGGTCATTCTAAAGTTGATAAAGAGAAGGTTTCTATGTATGTTTATGGTTTAAAACCTAGTATTCAAGAAGAGTTACTATTCAGATGAAAATAATAGGAGATGCTTATCAGATGACATTGAAGATTGAAGAGAAGCTGAATAAGAAGTTTGAATGAAGAAAAAACAATAGGAACTATTAGGCCTTTTTTCTGTCATTGCAAAATCTTGTGAAGTTGGCCTGTTCCATGCATGTCTTTGTTTTGCTGTCCTACCATGCCTGCAATCTCAGTCTTGACTTGTGATGAAAATATTTGGTGTTTCATGGTTTGTGTCCTACCTTGTGTTCCTTGTGTTGTCACCAAGCTCTCGTCCAATTTGCACTTTTTGAATCATAAAATCCAAAAAGTTATTTGAATTTCAAGGTCTGCTAGAAATTGTCAAAATCTGCCACAGTGTCGAAAACCCACAGTTTTTTAAAAAATCCATGATGTTTTCGATCTTTTACCGAAAACCTACATTATTTTTGACCCTTTGCCTTCAAGCTTTATGCACTTGTCTTTTGGTGCCAAAAACTTTGTGTGTTTTTGACTATGTCTTAACTGCGTAAGTCCGACGTAGATGGTGGGTCTAGGCTCTTCCTGATTGGCTATCGCATGGCCGCATGTCAAAATTTTTTGACATGTGATCATGCGACCACTTGCCACCTAGCCATGTAGGTCCTAGTCCTGATTGACCACCTAGTGGTTTACTTTGCTTTAGTGCATAGGTATGATGTGTGGTAGGAGCTGGTTTCTGGATTGGGCAGAGGGTCCTGACATGTCAAAGCATCAACGGTTGTCATTAAAGCACAAAAGATTTGTCAAGGCTATGCACTTTTGTGACAACTGTCTGATCCTCCCAAGGGGTAAGGCTTCTTTGGCAATGGTCCCGGAGGTGGTGATCTGGCAGCCTATGATTGGCTATCGCATGGCCGCATGTCAGACTTTTCTAACATGTGATCATGCGACCGCTTGCCATGTGTCCTTGGGGCCCATTAGTAGGTGGTGAGGTGGGGCATTATCTGGATGCGGTGGTCATGTTCTATTGGCCGGCAGGCGGTGGTGTTATCTTCATGCGGTGATGGTTTTTTGGTGGTTAGTCACATGTTCGCATACCCATTTGCAAGGCTATGCGATCATGCGACTGACATTTCTTGTTGACTCCTTGGGGTGGTGGTTGTGGTGGCAGTTATGATAGCAGTCTGTAGGTAGCCACATGTTTTCATAGCCCATTTCTGGGCTATGCAATCATGCGACAGGGTGCCATGTGTCTTGGGGCCCGTTTGTGGCTATTTGGTGGGCTCAGTGGCAGGTGGTGTCATGGCAATTTCTGGTTGGTCTGTGTTGGTAGGATGGTGGATTTGAACATGAGCCCAGGTGGGGGTATCTCAGCGGTAACATGATAGTTAGCTGGGTGCATATTTGCAGCTTGTCGCATGTTCACATAAGCCAGTTTCTTAGCTTGCGAACATGTGACAAACCCTGTTGTGGCAA
This sequence comes from Chamaecyparis obtusa, assembly GCA_027943335.1. Classification (NCBI taxonomy): domain Eukaryota; kingdom Viridiplantae; phylum Streptophyta; class Pinopsida; order Cupressales; family Cupressaceae; genus Chamaecyparis; species Chamaecyparis obtusa. The sequence continues at coordinate 580,305 of BSBK01004174.1, forward strand.
GCGGCAGCATCGGCAGTTAAGAGAAGATAGTGGGAAGTGGCGTGTCACATGTTTGCACAGCCCATTTCTGGGCTATGCAATCATGCGACAACTGTTTGCCATTGCCATTACGGAGTTGGCTCAAGATGTTTGAATGGTTAAAAAACATGAAACCCGTGAGTGCATGGTGACCGTTTGAATTCAAAATTTGAATTCTCAAGGATCTTCCAATGACAAGAAAGTACCAAATTTATGGATTTCATTGCAGAAATGACCCTGTTCAGTGAGAAATGACTGGTTTTCTATTTACGGTGTGGTCTAGGGTGTGGTTGGATCATTTGCAAAGCTTGTACCTTGGTGGTTGTGTGCTCAAGGCATGTTGCAGGGTGTCCTTTTGAGCCCAGTTTTATGATCCCCTATACCTGCAGAGAAGACTTTCGTGATTGAGGATCAATTCTAGTTTCTTGTGTTTCACACCCCTGTAATAACTTTTTAGACTATTTCCAGCAGGTTGGGTGGTTGAGACCCTAACCCTAGCTATCTAAAGCTTGTTGCATCTGATCTTGAGGATCCCAAGGCAGCTAGTGGTATAAGTTGCAGATTTTTTGATTTTGCAAGGGTTCCAAAATCTTGTACTTTTGGTCCCTCATTTTTTACTATAATATACTGATAGAGGTCTGATTTGGTGCCTTTTTCTCATCTTAGTGTCATGCCAATTGTATGCTGATCTTGATTGTGTTAATAAAAACATTCCTGAATCCTAATCTTGTATCTTGTGTATGTGTTCTTGCTTGTCTCTGAGCTCATATATGTTAATGTCACAAAGTGTGTTAATGTATGGTAAACAAAGAGTACTTTGAATTTGTCTTTGAGTTCCTAACAAAGTTAGGATTAAAGCCTTCTAGGTGAATTCAGTGAGTTTTCAGCCAGGTATATAATTTGATGTCCTTGTGCTTGAGGGAAAGGGGTAATAGGCAAAGCACTTACCCTGGTTTCCATTGTATTTGACTTAGGTATTTAGTTGAAGTATATGGTTGGGTGACTCCTAGACCTGGGATAAGGCACTGGTCCTTTCTTTTGAAGTCATGGTTAACAACCACACAAACATAAACATTCATTTGATAAACCTTTTATAGACTTGTGTTGAGCATTGTATACATCATTTTGAGACTCCTTTGAAGAAGTGAGTCAAGGGTACACCTGCCTGAGCATTGAAGCTCAAAGAGTAGAAGGATCCTTTGATCCTTGTCAGTTGGCCCTCTTCCTTGTGGACTTTGGAGTGGTGATAGAGTTAGAGTTTCATTTACATTATCCACCAAAGTGTAAATCTGCAAGTTGAAGATCAAAGGGAATAATCCACAACCAACAAAATGGTGACTGTACTGGGGAGAATCTAAAGAGAAAAGTATAAGTGTGTTCTTGTTTTCCTATTGTTTTGAAGATTTCCCATTTAGGTGGGTGGCCACTCAAAGGTTTGAACCAGTGCAACATATTGAAGAAGCATGGAAAAAAGAAGAAATACTAGGTCATATGTTAGAAAGAATCTGGAGGTCACTCTAGAGCAGTTACCTAGACAAGGAAACAAGAGCTGGATTAGAAGGACTAGTGAGTCTGCCAGTGCTCCCATGAGAGAATAGAGAAATGCAAGAGCCAGAAGACCACATGTATCCTCAAGTGAGGATGGTTCACAAAATAGAGTTTCTAGATCAAAAGGTGGTCACTCTAAAGAGAGATTTTATGATACCCCTAAGGTTGCATTTTAGGACAAAGGTCCTTTGCCTATAGGTCAGAATGAACAAAATAGAGATGTGGGTTTAGAGGTTGACTTGGATCTTGATGAAGATCAATTCAGAAGAGAACCCATGAGACATAGGCAAGTTCACTTCCCATATCAAAATCTTCCTGATATGGATGTGTCATCTAGTTCTGAAGACATTATGGTAGATCTTGATGACTTGAATGCACTGAGGTTGCAGTTCGTAGAGCAGGATGCCATACATAAAAGATTATAGGAGGAGAGAGAGGCTGAAAAGGTAAATGCTTTGATAGAGAGGTAGTCTCTTATTAGAAAAATAAATGAAATGAAGGAGAGAAACAAAATGCTTGCTTCTGCTCCTAAAACATTGCAGCATGATGTTTTTGGTGATCTTGATGCCTTGAGGAGTGAGTAAGAATGCTTACTGTAGGATCATGAATTTGAAAATGAGGGCCCTGTGGTTAGACAAGTGCAAAGTTATGTCCCTTTGCCTAAAGATAAAGATGGGCATAGGATCACTAGACTTGTTGTTATCATTAATGAGAAAGGAAAGCAGAAGATGGTGGGTGACCAAGCAAGCAAACTAGTGACAATACTATGGATCCCACCACCTGATTCAAATAAGGACATTGAAATGGAGAGAAGGAGAAAAGAAGATGAGGAACTTGCAAGAGAACTAGAGAGAGTTGAGGTTGACGTTGCCATTGCATAAAAGAAAAGGAAGATCTAATTTTTGCGGGCTTCTTCAGCTAATACTCTTGGCCCATCTACTACTGAACTAGGTATGCCATCTATGACTACTGCTATTCCACTTAGTAATGCTACTAGTTCTTTTCCTTCTACATCTGCTAGGATAGGTGCAGATCCTAAGTAGTAGTCAAATGCATAGATAAATGTAGATGCTAATGTTGATCCTAGGGTTAACACTAGTTCAAGCTTTCAAAGGAGACCTATGCAACTAGAAGGAAATAGGCAAATAAGTTTTGATGGAATTCCTGGCTATCCAAATGCTTTTCCAAGTGATATTAGAGATAAGGTACCTAAGTTTGCTGGTAATAATGCTATTAGTTGTGAGGAGCATCTTACGTTATTTGTTGATATGCTTAATGATTATGAGGTAGAGCATGAGGATGTAGTCATGAAATTGTTTGTTCAATCTTTAATGGAGGATGCTAGAGATTGGTTTAAGAGGCTTCCTGATAGATGTATTGATACTTGGGACTCTTTTGAGAAATGTTTCAAGGAGCTGTATGGTGATAGGCCTAATGTTAGCTTCATGTTGAATGAATTCAACACCATAAGGAAAAATTAGAATGAGTATGCAACTGAATTCAACATGAGATTTCAGAAGGGTATGCATAAGTTGTTCCAAGTCATGCGGTTGGATGACAATGTCTGTCTAACTACATACTTCAATGCATTTGATGGGAAGATGGGATATTTAATGAGGGATAAAGAACCAAGAAATCTTAGGGATGCTTTTAGGATTGCTGTCAATATCGAGAACAACATGAAAATATCAGGAAACTTGGGTGGAAAGAGAGATGACCCAAAGTTGTTTGGGGACAAGAGATATAAGAAAGAAAATGATAAGAGCATTGGATCTAGCAGGCAAGAAGAATATAAATTGGATAAGGTGCTTAATGGATTGAATAATTTGAAGGAACCTACAAATAGGAACATCAGTGCTCCTACCAATGAAAGGCCTCAGTTCAACAACCATTTCAGTAAGCAGAATAGACTGCAGAATTACCACTACAACACCCAATGGAAGGATGGCAAGCCTATTGCCCTTACTGCAAGAGGAAACAATGACAGAGGTGTCCCTAACCCTCTACATAAAGCTTCAATAATTGTCATGGAGAATGTACCTTGGTGTGTTGCATGCCAGTCCCCTCATCCTGTAGAGCATTGTGTGGTTGCACAATCTATGGCTGCAAATCAAGATTGTAGAAATGAGGAGATAGAACAAGAAGAAGAACAAGATGATGTTAGTTGCAACATGGCTTCTTGATGTCTAGGATATGAAGATGATTCTAATTTTGATGAAGAGGCAAATGTGAATGTGAAGAGACATAATCAGGCTCTTTTTCATCAAGAGGTTTTTTTTGATGGTGAGTCCATTGATCAGAAAACATGTAACATGAACTCTTCTCCCAAGTGAGTAAATTTGAGAAGACCCTCCAGAGAAGAGATGGAGAGAATTACTATAGAAATGATTGCCCAAGTGCAAACTAGAGGCATGGTGGCAAGGAATACAAATGAGAAAGCTGCATGAATGTTTATAAAGAGTACCAACTCTGGAGAACCTAATGAGAACAAATCAAAGGTTGATCAGATGGTGAAATTAAAGAATGTAAAAGGTAAGCATTGTGAGCCTAAGGGACTTGGAATTGAAAAGGTCTCTAGTGAGATTGAGAAGCCAGTTAACAAAATGGCTAAGGTTGAAAAAATGAGGGTGGTCAATACACCTAATGTGTCAGACAAGCAAAAGGATGTTAAGGCAGTGCAGATTGAGATTCCTACTTCTACCCCTATTGACATGTTATCTATATTGTCACAAATTACAGTTAAGGTTCCATTGTCAGAATTGTTGAGGATCCCTGAACATAAAGATAAAGCTATTGCATGGGTTGGTAATATTCACAAAAATGATACTTCATGCAATGGATCTTAGGATAAAGCTTTGAAGGATGTTGCTTCTTAGGGAATTGTGTCTCAAATTCCTCCAATATATTTGGATAGTTCTATCAATGCTAGCCTTGAAAATATTGACCCATTCTTCTTAAGTGTTCTTATGAATGGGATGAAGTTAAGAAATTGTATGATTGATAGTGGTGCCTCTAATACTATCATGCCTTTCAAAATCATGGAGAGGTTGAGCCTTAAAGTTGATACAGTGCAGGGTAGGTGTTGTGCAATGGATCAGAGGGAGGTACCAGTTATTGGGACTATCAATGCAATGCCATATAAGTTGGCAACATATCTAGAGAAAGAGCTAACAATGAGTGTTTTAGTGGTGGATATCCCCCCCCCCCCATTATGGTTGTTGCTATCTAGAAGGTGGACTGCTGCCATGGGTGGAAGTTTACAGTGTGATTTGTCCTATGCAACTTTCAAGATTGATGATCAGTTTGTCAAGATTGAATGAGAAACAAGAGTATGCCACATAATTGAGAGAAACATAGATAATGAAACTACATGTTTTGTGGATACTGATGTAAATTCTTTTAGGGTAGAGATCTCTTTATTTGAAAATGAGCTTGTTTTGTCACCTATTTCTACTGAGGTAGGTGCTGACTCTGTGAAGGGTGATTTCTGGGTCATGTACTTTGATGGTGCAAACTGCAAAGATGGTGTGGGACCAGGTATTTTACTTATTTCTCCTGAAGGAATCACCTACAAGTTCTCTTTCACATTGAATTTCTTTTGTACCAACAATATAGCAGAATATGAGGCCTTGTTGTTAGGATTGAGGTTGGCACAGAAGCATGGTATAAAATGCATAAGTGTTATTGGTGATTTTGAGTTGGTGGTGTCCCAAGTCAGGTCAGTGTATGCCTCCAAGAATAGACGGTTGAAACAATATAGGAATGCAGTGTGGGATTTGATTGAACATTTTGATGCCTTCAATATTGAGTGGAAGGATAGGAGTAACAACAAGATGGCTAACTTGTTGGCCAATATTGCAATCAATCCTAATGATGTTACATTCTCTGGTATTTCTAAAGTTGAAATTCAGGCTAGGCCTAGTATACCAGACAATATTGAGAATTGGCAAGTTTTTGATAATGATAATGATAATTTGAAGTTTATGGATTGCAAGAATTAGTATCATGGTCAGGAACTTGATTGTTCAGCCTTGGTTGAGTCAATAGAAGGAAGGGAGGTTGTTTTAGGCAATGAGGTCATTTAGCTTAGAACTAACAAGGTGCCCGAGGGGCTTGTTGTTTTGGAGACTATCTTTGACAACCAAGATAGAGTTCAAAAGAATATCAAAAGAGAAGATCATGCTGATCTTGAGGAGATAAATCTTGGATCACATGAGGCACCTAAGAAAGTATACATTGGTAGAGATATATCTCAAAAGGTAAGGAGACCTTTGATTGAATTATTGAGGAAATTTAGGAATGTTTTTGCATGGTCATATGATGACCTAAAGGTTTATAGAGAGGATTTATTTTAGCATGTTATTCCATTGAGAGAAGATGCTAAACCTTTCTGGCAAAAGAAAAGGCCTATTAATCCTACTTTGGCATCCAAGATGCAGGAAGAATTAATGAAGTTGAGAGATGCTGGCATTATCAAGCCTATAAGGCATTCTTCTAGGGTGTCAAATCTTGTTCCTATAAGAAAAAAGAATGGTGACATCAGGCTTTGTGTGGACTTTAGAAATTTGAACATTAGCTCATTGAAAGATAACTATTGTTTGCCCAATATGGAGGCTATGTTGCAGAGAGTAACCCGGTCAGAATTGATGTCAATGATGGATGGTTTCTCTGGCTACAATTAGGTCATTGTTAAGGAATCAAAACAATTCAAGACAGCCTTTACAACACCTTGGGGAACATATGTTTATGTGAGAATGCCTTTTAGTCTCACAAATGCTGGTGCTACTTTTCAAAGGGCAATGGATGTTGCCTTTTTAGATTTCATTAATGATTTCCTTGTTGTGTATCAGGATGATTTAACTGCCTATTCCAAGAAGGAAGAGGACCATTGTGCTCATTTATAGAAAATATTTATGAGGGCCTTAGAATTTGGCATTTCATTAAACCCAAGGAAATGTGCTTTTGGTGTTACAGAAGGTAAGTTGCTTGGTCACTTAGTTGGGAAGCAAGGAGTGAGAATTGACCCAGAGAGGGTAGAAACCATTGATAAAATTCAGAGGCCAAAGAATGTTAAAGGGATTCAGTCCTTCTTTGGTCAGGTCAATTTTCTAAGGAGGTTTGTGACAAACTTTGCAGAGGTTACTAGACCTATTTCCAAGATGTTGAAGAAGGGATCTGTAATCAATTGGGAGGGTGAGCCTGATGAGGCTTTCAAGAATATCAAGCAAGCTATCAAAGATGCACCAGTGCTAAAGGTACCTGATTATAGTGTGCCAATGCATATCTTTTCTTTTGCATCTTTTCATACTATTGTTGCAGTTTTGTTATGAAAGAATAAGGATGGTTTTGAACAGCCTATTGCATTTTTCAGTAAATCTTTGCAGGCTGGAGAATTAAAGTATGACATAAATGAGAAACAAGCTTATGCACTTGTGAAGGCAATCAAGGATTTTAGGTATTACTTGATGGGAGCAGTTGTGATTGCTTTTGTGCCAAGTGCAACTATGAAGGACATTTTCTCATAGCAAGAGGTGTCTGGAAGAAGATGCAGATGGATCAGTAGGATCCAGGAATTCAATGTTGAGAGCCAGATCACTAAATTGGTTAGAGGATAGGGATTGGAAAAGCTGATGGCCCAATCCAATCTAGATGCAAACCAGGTAAATCATTCTGAAATTGATTATACATGTGATATAGATGATTGTATTTGGTATCAGGATATTATTTACTATTTGAGAAACATGAGGTGTCCAGATAGTATGAATGATAATCAAAGGAAGACAATGAAGTTACACGCCATTAAGTATGTAATTGTGAAATGTAAGTTGTATAGAAAAAATCTAGATTGCATACTATTGAAATGTGTAGATGAGGATCAAGCTAATGTGTTGTTGAAGGAGATGCATGAGGGATTTTGTGGTGGACATTAAATAGGTAAAACAACTGCTCATAAGATCTTGAGAGAAGGATTTTTGTGGCCCACAATCTTCAGGGATGAAAAACAGTTGGTAAGGAGTTGTGATGCTTGTCAAAGGTTCTCTGGTAAGCTTAAGTTTTCAGGTAATGTACCATTAAAACCAGTAGAACTTTAGGCTCCTTTCTAGCAGTGGGGAATTGATTTCATAGGGGAGATACCAAACAAGTCAAGTGGAGGACATTCATGGATCTTAGTTGCCACTGATTATTTTACAAAGTGGGTAGAAGTTGTACCTACAAGGAATGCAACTAGCAGGGTGGTAATTGACTTTCTGATGAATAATATTATTACAAGGTTTGGGTGACCTGAGAGGATAGTGAGTGATAATGCTATGTGCTTCAAGTCTACCGAATATAAGGACTTTTGAAAAGGTTTGGGAATTCAGATTTCTAATTCCTCACCTTATCATCCGCAAGGAAATGGTCAGGCAGAATCTACTAATAGGAGCTTGATTAAGATCTTGAAGAGGATTCTAGAGAAGAATAAGAGGGCATGGAATTCAAAGCTGCCATTAGCTTTATGGGCTGATAGGGTAACTGTGAAGAGGGAAATTGGTTATGCACCATTTGACCTAGTGTATGGAATTCATGCTAGGATGCCTCTAAACAATTTATTAGAGATGTACAAGTTTGTGCAGTTGTATGATGATGACATTGATGATGAAATGCAGTTGAGAATGGAGGACCTCATTAGGTTGGATGAAACTAGAAGAGAATCAGTTGCAAGGAATGCCAAATTGTAGTTGTAGGTTAAGAATTTATATGATAAAAAGACTCTTGACAGAAAGTTTGGACCTGGTGATTTGGTGTTAGTTTGGAATGCCAGATTGGAGGATAAGGGGAAGCATGGTAAATTTGATCCCATCTAGTTAGGGCCATATCTGAGTCATGAGAAATGGGGCCAAGATTCTTACATCATCAAAGATTTTAATGGTGATATTGAAGAGTTGCCAGTTCATGGACAATTCTTGAAGCAGTACTTCATTTGAAGTACTCTATTTTCCATGAACAGTAGTTAGGGTTGTACATCTTGTAAATCTCTATATATAAGTTACTTTCCCCTGCCCTGTTTTTCCCTAGTCTATCAGTTTCTAGTCCTGTTGCTTGTCTTACCCTGCTTGTTCCTTGCTCTCTGCAATTTTGTCTTGTGGGGTGGTCTACTTTTACCAGTAATTCTAATTCCTTGCCATGCCTGTAGGAGACATGCACCCCCAACTAGAGCCACTATTAGGCCTTTTTTTTGTCATTGCAAAATCTTGTGAAGTTGGCCTATTCCATGCATGTCTTTGTTTTGTTTTCCTGTCGTGCTTGCAATCTCAGTCTTGACTTGTGATGAAAATCCTTGGTGTTTCATGGTTTGTGTCCTGCCCTATGTTCCTTGTGTTGTCACCATGCTCTAGTTCAATTTGCACTTGATGAATCATAAAATCCAAAAAGTTATTCGAATTTCAAGGTCTGCTAGAAATTGTCAAAATCTACCATAGTATTGAAAACCCACAGTGTTTTCTAAAATCCATGATGTTTTCGATCTTTTGCCGAAAACCTACATTTTTTTTGACCCTTTTCCTTCAAGCTTTATGCACTTGTCTTTTGGTGTCGAAAACTTTGTGTGTTTTCAACTATGTCTTAACTGCGCAAGTCCGACATACATGGTGGGTCTAGGGTCTTCCTGATTGGCTGTCGCATGGTGCATGTTAGACTTTTCTGACATGTGATCATGCAACCGCTTGCCACCTAGCCATGTGGGTCCTAGCCGTATTTGGTTTCCTGGTGGTTTACTTTTCTTTAGTGTGAATGTGTGATGTGTGGTGGGACCTAGTTTCTAGATTGGGCAGAGGGCCCTGACATGTTGAAGCATCAACGGTTGTCATTAAAGCGCAAAGGATTTGTTAAGGCTATGCACTTTTGTGACAACCATCTAATCCTCTGAAGGGTTAAGGCTTCTTTGGCAGTGGTTCCAGAGGTGGTGATGTTGCAGCTTGTGATTGGCTGTCGCATGGCCGCATGTCAGACTTTTCTAACATGCGATCATACGACCACTTGCCATGTGTCCTTGGGGCCCATTAGTAGGTGGTGAGGTGGGGCATTGTCTGGATGTGGTGGCGGTGTTCTATTGGCTGGCAAGCAGTGGTGTTATCTTCATGCGGTGATAGTTTGCTGGCGGTTAGTCGCATGTTCGCATAGCCTTTTGCAGGGCTATGCGATCATGTGATGACATTTCTTGTTGACTCCTGGCAGTGGTGGTTGCAGTGGCAGATACGATAGGGGTCTGCGGGTTGTTGCATGTTTTCATAGCCCATTTTTGGGCTATGCAATCATGTGATAGGGTGCCACATGTCCTAGGGCCCGTTTGTGGCTGTTTGGTGGGATCGGTGGCAGGTGGTGTCGTGGTGTTTTTCGGTTGGTCCGTGCTAGCAGGATGGTGGATTTGAATGTGAGCCCAGGTGGGGGTATCTCGATGGTAACATGATAGTTGGTTGGGGGCATGTTTGCGGCTTGTTGCATGTTCACATAAGCCAGTTTCCCAGATTGCGAACATGCAACAAACCCTATTGTGGCAAGCGGCGGTGTTGGTAGTTAAGAGAAGGTAGTAGGAAGTGGGATGTTGCATGTTCACATAGCCCATTTCTAAGCTATGAGATCATGCGAAAAATGTTTGGCATCACCATTGCGGAGTTGGCTCAAGATGTTTGAATGGTTAAAAAACATGAAACCCGTGAGTGCATGCTGACCATTTGAATTCAAAATTTGAATTCTTAGGGATCTTCCAGTGACCAGAAAGTACCAAATTTATGGATTTCATTGCAGAAATGACCCTGTTCGGTGAGAAATGACTGGTTTTCTATTTGCGGTGTGGTCTAGGGTGTGGTTGGATCATTTGCAGAGCTTGTACAATTGTGGTTGTGTGCTCAAGGCATGTTGCAGGGTGTCCTTTTGAGCTCAATTTTATGATCCCCTGTACTTGCAGAGAAGACTTTCATGATTGAGGATCAATTCTAGTTTCTTGTGTTTCTCACCCTTGTAATAACTTTTTAGATGGTTTCCAACAGGTTGGGTGGTTGAGACCCTAAGCCTAGCTATCTGAAGCTTGTTGCATCCGATCTTGAGGATCCCAAGGCAGCTAGTGGTATAAGTTGCAAAATTTTTGATTTTGCAAGGGTTCCAAAATCTTGTGCTTTTGGTACCTAGTTTTTTACTGTAATATACTGATAGAGGTCTGATTTGGTGCCTTTTTCTCATCTTGGTGTCATGCCAAGTGTATGTTGATCTAGATTATGTTAATGAAAACATTCCTGAATCCCAATCTTGTATCTTGTGTATGTCTTCTTGCTTGTCTCTAAGCTCATATATGTTAATGTCACAAAGTGTGTTAATGTATGGTAAGCAAAGAGTACTTTGAATTTGTCTTTGAGTTCCTAACAAAGTTAGGATTAAAGCCTTCTAGGTGAATTCAGTGAGTTTGCAGCTAGGTATAGAATTTGATGTCGTTGTGCTTGAGGGAAAGGGGTAATAGGCAAAGCACTTACACTGGTTTTCATTGTGTTTGACTTAGGTATTTAGTTGAAGTATATGGTTGGGTGACTCCTAGCCCTGGGATAAGGCACTGGTCCTTTCTTTTGAAGTCATGGTTAACAACCACACAAACATAAACATTCATTTGATAAACCTTTTATAGACTTGTGTTGAGCATTGTATAGATCATTTTGAGACTCCTTTGAAGAAGTGAGTCAAGGGTACACTCACCTGAGCATTGAAGCTCAAAGAGTAGAAGGATCCTTTGATCCTTGTTAGTTGGCCCTCTTCCTTGTGGACTTTGGAGTGGTGATAGAGTCAGAGTTTCATTTACATTATCCACCAAAGTGTAAATTTGCAAGTTGAAGATCAAAGGGAATAATCCACAACCAACGGGAACAAAGGTGGTAAAATTGGTGAAATAGTTGTAGGTATTATGGTAGAGAATCCTCCAAAGACTAATGTGGAATCTAGCGGTGGTCAAGGTACTAAGAATTTTAATAGTGGATAGAGAGGAAGGTGGAAGAATGAGTTCACTGGTACTTTTTATAACTATGGTGAGGTAGGTCATATAATTTTTCATTGTCCTAAGAAATGAGTTGCATTAGCTGCTGAAGAAGACATTGTGAATTTTTTAGAAAAAGGTGAGTCTCTTATCAGATGGAAGTTAGTTGCATGTGTCTAGGAATCAGTGCAAAGGATAAATTTGTTCGGAACTAGATGTAAGTGCAAGATCAAGGTATGTAATGTCATAGTTGATGGTGGCAGTTCTGAGAACTTTATTTCAGAATAGATGGTTAGGAAATTGAGTTTTGAAAGAAGGAAACACCCTAATCCTTATCAGGTTAGTTCGATACAAAATCTTTCTAAGGTTAGAGTTGAAGAGAAATGCTTGGTTAATTTTTAGATTGGATCTTACCAGGATGAGATATTGTGTGATGTATTGCCTATGGATGCTTGTCACATGTTGCTCGGGAGACCTTGTAAATTTGATAGAAATGTTTTGTTTGATGGTCATGCAAACACTTATGTGGTTAGGCATGAAGGATCTAGGCATAAGCTATTAACTTTATAGGAGACAGGGGTTAAGGGATGTGGAGTTATCAAGTGTTGTCCTAGTGACAAACCTCAGGAGAAGAGGATGGATGAAACTATTCTTACAAATTCTAGTTTGAAAGAGAAGGAGAAAGATGTATCTAAAGAGTTTGTTGAGATTAAGAGGTAGTTGGTCTTTTCAATATAAATAGTACATCAAATAATGACATTTGTGACATAGAGAGATGCAGATGATGCTGAGTTGATTGATGAATCCAGAGAGAAGGGGGTTTACTGAGGTACTGATGTGGTTGGTAGTGGAAGGGATGGTCAAAGTCAATTTTTATCAGTTACAGACAGAAAAGATAAGAAAAGTGGGTGGTAGGAAAGCTTTCTCTAGAGAACAATGAATGAAGTAAAGACAACTTGAAATGAAGGACAAGAGGAGATATAGGTTAAGAATAGATTTGCAATACCTGTTCTGATTCCCTTGAGAGATTCATGATTTCCTTATGAGAAAATATTCTTTACTTGGGGTATTTGATGCCGGAGCATCCTAGGATTCTTGGCAATCCTGTATCACCCAAAAATATGTCTGATTTGATCTTAGTTAAGGAAGTGTTTTTCTCTATTTTGGAGTTTGGTTGCTTAGTTTCATTATTTATCGGGTTTCTTAGTCTCTGAAGAATTCTCGATAATTGGAGGCATCAGTTATTCCTAGCACTTAGTGATAACTATGTTTCTCGGTGCTACTTGGCATGGTCGGTTCACTGGCGCTTAGTTATTTCTCTTCTACTTGGTAATCGGTCTTACCGACTGGTGCATTTAATTTGGGTCATTCTCCTCGAGTTATGGATTGACCATTGGGCATGAGAGGACCTAGATCTGGCATGTTGCATTCTTCTATGTAGATCTGATGACCATTTGGGGCCATCTTGGAGAATTTATTTATTGTAAGCCTATTTTGTAAGCCAACTGATGTTTTGGCATTCAATAATTGTTCGTAGGAGTTAATTGTTTCATCTAGCCAGCTTGTGGCTGAGGATGAGTATTTATAGGATGTTTGAGTAGTTGTTTAGGAGGAGATAGAAGAGCTAGTGGCTTGCGAGCTTAGGCACAGGAAGATTTCTTGGAAGTTGTGAGTACAAGTTTAGATCTTTCCTGGGATTCCTACAAGTGTCTTGTCATGTTACAGACCCGAGTTAGCTGAGTAGTGAAGTTGTGGAGAAGATTTGAATCCTATGAGATCTTGTAGACTGTTACTTGCTTTGTATTTGGTCTTAACTTGAAAGGCCTTACAGCTCGGTACATTGCATGTAATCAGTAAATTTATGAATAAATATTCTTGTTTTATCATAGATCTGGTGTTGTTATTGTGTATTTCCATTGTGTTAAGGTTTGGATGCAAGGTCAGACAGTCCTTAATTGGATCCTCCTTCCTTGACTACACAAAGAACACCTGTAAATGCTAGTCAAGTCAGATCTTCTCATGGGTTGGCAAATTTCTACCAAAATTTCATAAGGAATTTTAGTTCTATTTGTAATTCTATGACAAAGATAATGAGAGGAGACAAGAAAGGTTTCAAGTGGACACATGGAGATGACAAAATTTTTGAGACCTTGAAGAAAATGGTAGTTGAATTACTAGTACTAGATTTACCTAATTTCACTAAAGTATTTCAAGTCAATTGTGATGCAAGTAGAAGTGAAATAGGAGTAGTATTGAGTAAAGAAGGTAAACCCAAAGCTATTTATAGTGATAAATTGAATGATGATAAGAGGAATTATTTAGTCTATGCTCAAGAATTTTATGCTATTGTTAAAGATTTAAAGAAGTGGAGACACTATTTGATACCTAAGGAATTTTTGTTTCTCACCAATCATAAAGCATTCAAGTATTTGTGTAGTCAAAATAAGTTGACTCAGAGACATATGAAGTGGGTTGAGTACTTGCATAATTTTACTTTTGTGTTGAAACATAGAAGTGAATTGTCAAATAGGGTTGCAAATGTATTGAGAAGAATAATTTTATTGACTGAGATGAGATTTGAGGTCCTTGGTTTTGATGATTTGAAATGTTTATATGAAACCGATCCTAATTTTGCAGAACCCTCGAAAGCATGTAAGGAACTTATCACAAATAATAAGAGTAAGTGGGTTGATTACTTCATTTAAGAAGGTATGTTGTTCAAGGGTATTCAATTATGTATAGCAAGAGGATCTATGAGGAAAAATATAATGAAGGAGAAACATTGATACAAGAGAATCTTGGGTGTAAGGGAAATCTTGCATCACGCAAAAATATTTTCTAGTTATTTCTCAATAAGGGCTATCTTGTGCATAGTTGCTATTTTTGGAAATTTACTATTTTTAGTAATTTTTTCATTTGAGCTTGGAATGCTCTATTTTCTTCCTTGGAGGTTAATTTTGGTTATATCAGCCCACCATTAAATTTTCATTGCAAGATCAAGTCTAGTTTTGAAGATATTGAAAAAATTTCATATTGGCAGCAGGGTAAAGAAACTTTGAACTCATTTTTGAAGGCTTTAGATGCTTTGAATGGGGTCAAAACCTCAACTAACTATAGCATGTTCCAGTTAAGCATTGTAGAGAACTTTGTTCCATTTCTAAAATAGAATTGTAATAGCCAATCAAGCCAACAAGCAAAGACTTATGGTCTCCGGTAGTTGTGCTAGCTAAAATAGAAGAAATGTATTTAAAAATGAATAATAATATCTTAGGGATGGTCATCCTCAAAATTTAGGGCTAAAATTTATAGAACCCTCTTGGGCGGTTAAAATTTCCTTTATAATGAAGGCCCATAGGGTTATCTTGGCAGTTTTTGGGAAAAAGGTATCTGGTGGCTCTGGCTTACAGAATATTATAATGAAAATGACCATGTGGTTGTCCATATTATATTTCTAAATATTATAATTCCATTTCGTTGGAGATAATAGAAAGCCCATTTCTTGTCCTTACAATTGGTTGTTATTCTCAATTCTATTATGTGTATCTGTGTTAATAAGGGGACTTCCATTCATCAAGTGGTATTAGAGTAGGGGTTCTTGAGTGTGTAGATAGATCACTAATAATAAGGAAGTTTACACAAGGGATGTGATTGTGGTTTTGAGTGATAGGTGTTAGATTAGGTGAAATACTAATCTCCCAAGAACACCTGCATGCATAACCCTGTCACATGGAAGAAGCAAAGAACAGAAGCAAGAAAAATCTATGGAGGCCAAAAAGCCAGAGACATCTTATGGACATGCAAAGAGAAATTGTATTCCAAGATTATCTAAAAAGAATGTACAAAGGGTTTAACCATATAGGTGAACAATAAAACCCTAAACCTATAAAGCAAAAAATAAAGCTAGGTTGCACATTATAATTAATAAATATATTAATTATAATGCACCTAAAAGATAGCTTAAGTAAATAGAGTAATAAATAACTTAATTAATTAAACCAAAGTGATTTAATTAATAAGCATAAAGTATGATTACTATAACACCCCCCCTTAAGCGTAGCTCAAGAGGGAAGCTAACCTAGCACAGCTATGAAAGTAGAAAATGGGTCCCGGCAACAAGGCCTGATCAGGTACCCAGTACAAGAAATAAACTAGATGAAGGAAACAAAGCCTCCAATCTAGGGAATGTCCCAAAGAAAGGAACAAGAAAGAGCATGAAGCATCTCCAAAGCATGAAGCTGCAAACACTGTCAGAAGAATACTGCTGGAACCCCCACTGAAATAGTGCATGACCAGGTAGAGAAGACAAAGTCTGAAGAGCTAATCAATCGAAGAGGTGACCTCCAAAAAAGGAATGAACGAGTGTCTATATAGTAGATGATCCATCTCACCGAAATGCATAGGTGCCTAGCCACTACATCCGCCTAGTACATAGGAATAAAAACTGAATACGTAGATCACTCAACCGAACCAAGGAAGCAATAGAGCCAACAGGTGAACCCCCCCATAATGCTGAACAGGGAGAGGGGTGACAGGAACACTGAAATGCAATGCCAGAAACATCTACAAGAAAAAGAATCAGGAACACCAACAGTGCAATAGAAGTACAAGCATAGGATAAAGGGCAGTGTCATAGACACACAACATGGGCTAATGTCGTGGAAGGTACACTCACTTGACAAAGGTGGATGAGCACAAAAGGCAAAACATCATAACCCCCCATGGCACTTTATAACTGAGTGCGAGTACAAACAAACACAAGGAGTACAAGATCCCAGATATACAAAAGCAAGCACTTTATCTCAGTGCGTTTACAAAAAAAAGAATGCAACAGAAGAGAAGCATACAATGCTCAGAAGTTAGAAAGAAGAGTGAGCCAGAAGAACAGGAGAAGAGATCCCAGGACCTGTAGAACCCAAGTAATCCTCCAGAGTGCGAAAGTGCAAAACTCAGAAGAGAGAAAACTTGGAGCAAAATCTGGATAAAAGACCCTTGCAACTGAATAACTCACAAAACCAGCTTTCCAACGATATATGGTGAGCCCAAAAATGAGTCCGGATGAGCGAGATATGGCTCCCGGAAGGCAAAAAATAATCATCACCTTTGACAGAAAAAAACATTGTCAAAATAGTAGAGCCAAAAACTCTAACCTCCATAATCAGAAAGAGCTTGGAAAGAGCTTTTCGACGATATAAAGAAGTCCAAAAAAGACCCCCGTATGCTCCAGATAGAGCAAAAAAGGTCCAAGTACCCCTCAAAAGCTTCAAAACATAGTTTTAAGCCCCTGGGGCTAAAAAAATAAGGCCCCTGGGCGCATGGCGCATGCAGGGGGCTGGAACCAGAGCTCCCGGTCATCCATATGACCGCCGTGGGCTTAATAAACCATGGGGGGCAGGCGGTGGGCGGGCCGGCGGAGCGGAGGCCGCGGAGGGCGGCGGCGGCGCGGGCGCGGGCGGCGGAGGCCGCAGATTGGCGGCGTGGTGGCCGCTGGTGGCGCGATGGAGGAGCGCGGGTGGCGCTGTGTAAAATACACTGGCTGCATTAATTTCAAATGCAAAAATCATTAAAAACAATGATTTTTTAATATATTTTTTTTTATTTTCGAGCTATACGGCCCTAGGAGGGCAAAAATTTTCTCCCAGAAGTCACAGTGGCCAAAAACTACAAATTTTATATGATTTTTGACTCTCCCAGACCTTCTGAGCGCAATGGCAGCATCCGTTTTTGCTCAAAATACCCCCAAAATTTTTTTTTTCTTTTTTGCAAGCAAAAAAGAAACAAAAAATAACGTCCAGCAGAGAATACCAGAACTGAATTTTTTTAAAACCTCCTGCTTCTGAATCACTTCAACAAAACACAAACAATGAGCAGCAAGATGGCTCTGATACCATGTTAGATTAGGTGAAATACTAATCTCCCAAGAACACCTGCATGCATAACCCTGTCACATGGAAGAAGCAAAGAACAGAAGCAAGAAAAATCTATGGAGGCCAAAAAGCCAGAGACATCTTATGGACATGCAAAGAGAAATTGTATTCCAAGATTATCTAAAAAGAATGTACAAAGGGTTCAACCATATAGGTGAACAATAAAACCCTAAAGCTATAAAGCAAAAAATAAAGCTAGGTTGCACATTATAATTAATAAATATATTAATTATAATGCACCTAAAAGATAGCTTTAGTAAATAGAGTAATAAATAACTTAATTAATTAAACCAAAGTGATTTAATTAATAAGCATAAAGTATGATTACTCTAACAATAGGAGTCAAAAATGTCTCCACGAAGGAACCATGGTGAGAGAGTTGTAGGTGCGATAGAAGAGAGTTTTAGAGCCCTCTAGAGATAAGTGCAAGCATTCCAAGAGGAGCTCCCTAGAGGAATGAATATTGTGGTTAGAGATGAAAGTGAAGAGGAATGTGAAGAAGAATCACAAGGTGACCAATGAGAACTTGAAGCACCTAGAAATCTTGAGGACCCAAGATTAGAAAGAGACCCAAGATTGAAGTTTTCATATTTTTTAGAAATATTAATGCAAAGGAGATGATCAACTAGATCAATGATCTAGAAGAATATTTTTAGTATGAAGATGTCAAAGATCCAGATAGGGTCAAATTTTCAAAGGCCAAATTGAAGGGTCATGCAAAAATTTGGTGGCAGGAGATTCAGGTGGAGAGGAAGAGAAGAAGAAAGGAAAAAATCACAAGATGGGACTAAATGGTGGAGAAATTAAAGAGATAATTTATTATCATTAATTATGAGCTCAATCTGCTAAAGAAATGTATGGGTTGAAACAAGAAGGAATATATGTCCACGATTATATAGAAGAGTTCTATTGAGTCCTCATTAGAACATGTCATGCAAACGATGAGAAGGAAAAATTTTCCTGTTATCTTCATGGGTTAAGGCCAAGTATTTAGGGAGTTGAATTTGGTTAGGATGACCAGTATTGAAGAGGCGTACCATTTTTCCTTAAAGGTAGAAGAGAAGTTGAACAATAAGTTTGAAACAAATCAAGGTGGAAGAGGTCATGGTGGAAGATCTAAAAGACGGTCTTAAGAAAGTCAAAATGAAGATCATATAAAGAATGATGAGTCAAGTAGCAGTCAGAATCAAAGGGGAAATAATTTCAATTGTCCTCATGATAAAAATAATAGGGATCATAGAGTAAGAGGAAGAGGGAAAGGACCTAGAAGAGGAGGTTTTCATGGGACATGTTTCCATTGCCGAGAAGAAGGACACTATGCCTATGCATGTCCCTATTATCAAGGAAAGATGGATATGAGGACTAAAGGCCATGCATGACTTGTGCATGCAAATGAATAAGCTCAACTAGAATACTCAAATGATGTTGAGAAAGGACAAACCCTATTTGTTAGGATGATCATGATAAATGAAGAGAAAGAATTAGATCAGAGGAAGAGCCTATTTTGTACTAGCTATAACTACGAGGACAAGTGTCATGAATTGATTATTGATTGTGGAAGCACTCATAATCTAGTCTTATAAGAAATGGTCATAAAGTTAAAGATGAAAAGGGAAAAAAAACCCCATCTGTACCAAAATTCCTAGGTGCAAGATGACAACAACATCTTGGTCAATGAGAAGTGCTTAGTGAAATTCAAGATTGGAAGTTACTGAGAAGAGCTACTTTACAATATCATACCCATGGATGCATGTCATTTATTTCTAGGAAGGCCTTGGAATTTTGACAAGTGCTCTATACATGATGGTTGTGCTAATAATTATTCTTTGAAAAAGGATGGAGTCTGATAAAAGTTGAAGCCATTGAAGGAAATAGGAGAAAAGGTATGTAATAATACCAGAATATGTCTAGTTGATGGAAGGAAGTTCTTAAAAGGTATGAGACATGATCATATATTTTTTTCTTTAATTCTAAAAGTTGGTAAAGAGGAAGTAGAAGATGTGCCTGCATAAGTTGCCAACTTGTTGGAGGAGTTTCAAGATATTGTATCCAATAATGTACCTGATAGATTTCCACCAGTGGAAAAGATCAGTCATAAGATGGACTTGATTCTAGGGGCCAGATTTCCAAACTAGGGAGCCCATAGGATAACTCTAATAGAGAGTGAGGAATTGAACATACAAGTGTAGGAATTGTTGCAGAAGGGATTGATTTGAGAGAGTTTTCAAGGCCATGTTCTATACAAGTGGTATTTGCACCAAATAAAAATGGAGAATAGAGGATGTGTACGAATACTAAAAATATCAATAACATCACTATTAAGTACATATTTCCCTTTCCAAGGATAGATGATATTATGGATTGTTTGAGTGGAGCTGTGTATTTCACAAAGATAGACCTAAATAGTGGGTATCACCAAATCAGGATCACCAAGGGAGATGAATTTAAGAGAACCTTCAAGACAAATGAGGGATTGTATGAGTCTTTATTCATCCCTTTTGGGCTAACCAATGTATCGAGCACATTCATGCAACTCATGAATGAAGTACTACAAGAATTTTTGGGTAAGTTTGTCATTTTTTATTAGGATGATATTTTGATCTTCAGTTGGACATTGGAAGTACATCTAATGCATATTTGGAGGGTATTTGATAGGTTAAGAAAAGAGAATTAATTTTCAAAAAAAGGGACATTGAATGTTACAAAGTCAAATCTATCAGCTGTGCATCAAAATTTGAATCAAAGCATCATATCAACAATTTTTTATCGCATGGGCAGTTAACACATCATT
Source organism: Chamaecyparis obtusa (assembly GCA_027943335.1). NCBI lineage: Eukaryota > Viridiplantae > Streptophyta > Pinopsida > Cupressales > Cupressaceae > Chamaecyparis > Chamaecyparis obtusa. The sequence continues at coordinate 600,580 of BSBK01004174.1, forward strand.
CAAATCTAGTATGGGAAAATTCAATGTTTTTTCTTTGAATCACTATTCTCAATCATACATCGATTCAAAGAGGGGAAAAATATATACATGTTAAATTAAGTAGATTAAATTAAAATTGAATAAAATACCACTTTAATTGATTAATTAATTAATTTATTCCTTTATTATATTAATTCATAACTATATAATTTATTTCCTAATTATTCTCCATCTACCATTAGTTCACTAAATAAATTCATGTCACATTCTAACTAATTCCACACCATCCACCTTGTCACATTTCACCTCACATCTTGTCACATGTAAATCAATTCGATTAATTAATAAAAGGTTATTTAGCTCTTAAATGTGTAGAGATTCCTCTCTAACCTCCAAAGACACATGCCCTTGAAAGGAATCATCCAACACACATTTGGCAGTCTTTGGGACACATGTTCTTCCTTTTGTGTCATGTGGATGTAACTTATCCCAAGAAATGCAACACATGTCACCTTTTGACTCAATGAAGGACACCTCTAGCCTCATGAGAAAACCTATAAATGGAAGACATTTTGAGAAAAAAGGGACTAATTTACCAATTGACATTGCATTCATATATATTTTTTATGCATAGCTTATTTTCATGCATTGGGTTCCACTATATTTGGAGTCATCCATATGCATTTTGTTTGTTCATAGGGATTCACTCAGTGCATATGCATAGCAAATTTTGTTGACAACTTTAGGTCATTTTAGTATATTTTTTCTTCTATCATTATCATTCATGTATTTCAATCATTATTCTCATTTTTATCTCCAACTTCCTCCACTCTCACTTTAGCTCATCATAGTTCATTTATATGCATTTTAGGCATGAAAGAATCCCTCGCTCATTGAGTTGTCATCTATAATTTGATCAAATGTGCTAAAACTAAGAGTCATTAACAAGATCAAATTAGGGTCCTCAAAGATAGAGAATATGAGACATTTTCATTTGAACTATATTTTGTTATAGTATTTCATGGTATGTTTTAGTTTGATTTTAGACTAACCCATTTCATTAATATACACTTTGACTAGAGATCGACATGGCCTTTAAGTTGTTTTGTCTATCAATCAATCCTTATCAAGATCATCATTTGTCTTATACAAGCTGAATTGTTCCTCAAACGATATACTATCATGATAGATCACTTTTCTTATACGAGATGAATCATTCATTAAAATAGACATCTTTCTCATTATCAATCTATCAAAAAAAGTTCATCTTTGGTAGGAGATCAAAATGACTGTTGATTTTATCAATAAGTTTTATCTTTTTGTTTAGTTTATATTTTTTTATATTTGGTGACATGCTTCCTATGTTTCTCAAGGATGTCTTTAATTAGAGAAGCTATAAAGGGGTATGCTCACTAGATCTTTTTTTCTGGATTGTTATTTAGTAACATGATGACTTATCTTAGGACTTGATTTTCTAAGGTCATTGAGGACATATGGTTCTAGTGTAAATATGTGCATTCCTTATTTACAAATCCTATGTGATTCATCTTGGTTTTATCAAACCTTGAATCTTGCATCCAATTGAAATAATAATCTCAATAATGATATAGCACTTAAAAACCACAAGTTTTTAATATTTTCTTTCTACCTATTTATCATTTTCCCATTTATCTCAATCAGTGTATCTATGGACACTTCTATGGTCATCAATTTGCCAAATACTTATTTATTTTCTTCTAGGCTTCATCCATATTTTCTTTTGAGAAAACATGTGTGTTATTCTAACCCATATGTCCTCATGAGGAGACATAAAGTATATAAATTATCCTCCCTTATCCTTTATAATATTGGGGCATCATTCTTCTAGTATTTATCCTTTTCACCTTTGAAAAAATGTGACAAGCTGCATTGTCTCAAAGAGGGGTAAAATGTAGACACCTAAAATAGTTCCTCATGCAATCAAATAATTATCATAAATTCATCTTTTAATTAAGTAAATATTATTATTTATTTAATTAAAGCATTGAACTTTTTTTCTTTTATTTAAGTAAATATCTGTATCTATTTATCTAATTTATTGGCCTTTTCCATTGTATGGTTAAATAAATTTTTATTTATTAGATTACATATTTACCATATCCCTTTTCTCCTATTTGTGGAATAAATACCTTTATCTATTTTATAAATTCACTAATCCTCTTCTTTCTAATCTCACCTATCATGTCCACAGAATTTAGGCTTGTCACAAATTGTACTTGTCACTTCACTTGACTTTTTTAGCTTTAGATTTCTAGATATTATGGAAAGTCAATATCATTTACCTATCACTTCATCTCATCCCCTAATTTATTTTAAACTTTTAATCTCCCATATCCTCCATATTTCTTATGTACTCCTCACCTAGTCTCGAATCCTAGGCACTCATTTATCACCTTTTAATCTTCACCCTCAATTTTCATGAGGACTTTTATATAAAACACCTATCTTCCTCATTTGTATCTAATTTTTAATCCAAAACTCTATTTGAATGTGCAATGCCTATGCGCCTTTCTATACTTGATCCTTTTCTAATGTGACCTTTGATAACCATTGCTATTATCTTATCATTATCATATTTGTATTACCATTCTCAAATTCATACCCTCATAACTTTTCATCAATCAACTAAGCTCCATTATTTCATAGCCTCTTATGCATTTGCTAAAAATATGAGGGCACCAATATTTTAGTTACAAGATCTTCAAAGATAGGAGGAAAATCAAGTCAAGAATCTATTGAATGCATTTCATATTCTTGTTTTGGTTATTACATGTTTACACATTGTTGAGAAAATTGTCTATTGATATGATGTTGGTTAAATTTTGTGTACCTAGGGCTTATGGTTGGGCTTAGTGGGCTCACAAATAGTTGATCAATTTCCATCATGATCAATATTCAATCTTAATGTACATTCAATTTTTATGTCAATTTTGATAGATTTTGAAAAAAAGTGATGTATGATCTTTTAGTGGTATTTTAAGGTTTTAGTATTTTTTTTTATTTTTTTAGAAAAAGTTGTTTTTTTAATAACTTTAAAATATTATTTCCAATTTTGAAGGTTAGTTGAAAATTCATCATATCTTAGTTTTGGGAAGCTTCATGGTAAAAATAAAATTTTTTCAACTTGTTTGCAAAATTCCCCAAAATGGCAAAAAATAGTTTTTATTAAAAAATTGTCTAAAAAGGTAATTTCATATTTGTAGTTAAATTATTGTTTTATCTCATTGTAGCAGTGGATTTATTGGAAGAATAAGAAAGAAATATTCTAAAAGATATTTTGTTTTATTTTCCTCTCTTATATTTTTGTTAATTGTTAAAGGAATCTTTGGCTACATCCTCTGGTATCAGAGCTCAAAAGGTCTCAGAAAGAGAGTTTGATGTTTGTGTAGGATGAAGAGAGAACTTTGCTGCCAAAAGAATAGGTAGAGAAGAGAAAAGACCTAGATTAGGAAAAGGAAAAGTGGAAGAAAGGGTAGAGGTATTTAGTTGAAGAGATGGATTTGTTGAAGAGGTATTTGCAAGGTGTGGGTTCATCAAATAAGAAACTAAAAAATAAAAGAGAAAATGATGCAGCCAAAATTCTTTTAACAATTAACATAAACATAAGTGAGAAAAAAATTTAAATATTTTCAAAATTACAATCCTTCTTTATTATTCTTCCAACTACTCTGCTATAACAATGAGAGAAAATACTAATTTAAGTACAAATCTGAAATTACCTTTTTGGCAATTTTTTCAAAAAAATAATTTTTCACCATTTTTAGTAATTTTTAAAATAACTCCTAAAAAGATGTTCTTTTCTGTGAAGCTCCTAAAACTATGATAAGTTCAACTGCTAACTAACCTTTCAAATTGGAAACAAGATTTCAAATTTATTAAAAAAAACATAACTTAAAAAAAACATCACTAAAATCTTAAAAGCGACTAAAATCTCATGCATCATTCTCCTCATGTTGAAAAGAACACAACTCCTACAAGTTGTTTTTCTAATGCATGCTCCTTGTTTGGATGTAATTCTTCCCATTATATAAGATATCTGTCATATTGACCCTAAGAATGAAGCCCTCTTGAATGCATGTCTACTTCTTTTTCTTGGTCTTCAAATTCTTTGGAATATTGTCCTTCACATTTGTAACTATACCTAGATCCTTATTCCCCTTTTTTTTCTTAACTCATTTCATATTCAACACCAACTTTTAGATTCCAAAAATCTATTTATTGTGCATATACTTCAATAGCATCATTATTTATGGCTTCATCATATAATATAACATCATATTCTCCATTACCACAATTTTCATAATACTTTTGCAAATCTACATATACCTCATTAACAAACAAATCAGCAACATCTTCCTTATCAACCTTATTATCAATAGGAATTTCCCCTGGCTCGGTTTGAACATTTGACTCAAAAAATTGAAAATGACAGAGAGACTCATCTACAACTATGTTTACCTTGTCTTATTCAATTATTGATGTCAAAATAGTCATAAGTATACTCTCCATTTCATTTTCTATCTCTTCCTCTATTATTTATGATGTTTCTTTCATTTTCCTCTTTTGAATAGTCTTTCTAATAGGCCCTATGATCTTCTTCTTAATTGGTAGGTGTCAGTTTTGCATCTCTAGGGAAAATCTTGTTACTAATTGTTTTAAGGCTTGATCCAAAATTTGTACCTCCTGCTTAAAATGTTCTAAACTTTCCTTGTCATATTCCTTATTCTTCACACTTGTGTCTTTCTTCTTCTCTTATTTTTCTTGTTTCTACTTTAGTGAGTGCTCACTCTACAAGCATCACTTCAACAAATCCATCTCTTCAAGAAAGTCCCTTTAACCTTGCTTCCACTTTGTCTTTGCCTCACCTAGGCCTTTTTGTTGTCAAGTTGGCTATACTAATGTATATGACTTAGTATAGTGTTGTCATTATGGTAGCAAAGTCATATAGTAGTTTGGAGTCAGGGCACTTGATGAGAAGATCAGAAATCAGCTAAGTGTTGAAGACTGGATAGTGTACAGAGTTCCTGAAGCTCAGAGCATCAACGCACATGTGTACGACCAAGTTATGGTATGTACCCTAGAAGATAAGTTGGTTAGACTATATTTATGCTTAGTCTATGAGTGCATGATCAGATATGCAAGTATGAGAAAGATATAGACAGTTGAAATTACACAACAAGTGTGTGCCAGAGAAGAACAAAGTAAGCAGCCAATTGTTAGCATTTTGAGTTGCGGTTATATTCTAATGATGTAAAGGCTATGCGCCTATTGTAATTAGGTTTCTGACATGTATATATGTTTATTTGTAAACAGGCTTGAGCCAATTTAATTGGAAGTGTTGTATGTAATAGGTTTAAGGGCTGACCTAGTTGTTTATTTTGTATGCGCATATAAATATGAGATGCGCCCATTGTAATTGGAGAAGGTGTTGTTAGAGAGTTGTGATAAGTATAGAAGAAGTGTGTGAAGAGACTATAAGATGTATTAGAGCTTTGAAAGAGGTCAAAGCATTAGCGCATCAAAGGAACTAATCTAACAAGCAGTGTCACAATGACAATTCATCTAGCAGATATAGTGTGTATCTGAGATCAGAAGGTTGTAGCCTTCACCACTTGAGCAGTGAGCTCTAGGACATTGCATCCACTCTTGTAATAGGGACTATTGTAAAAGACTCGTAATAGGGTCCAACCCTTGACAAGGTCTACTGTACTTAATGCATTCTAAAGAAACTCCTAACAGGGTTATGGATCTTCTAACAAGGATCATAAAACACTAGTACAAAATATTAGTGGGTGTCAATTCCCACTGGGGTTTTTAGCTATTTGGCTTTCCCCGTAACCATATTAGTGTTATGTATTGATTTCATATTTCATGTTTATGTGGATGTTCATTTTAGTACTTAAGAATTTAAGCTTAGTTTAAAGATTAAGTAAAAAGATAAAATACAGTGAACACTGATTCACCCCGCTCCCGCCCCCCGCCCCTCTCAGTGTTCCCATTCCTAACACTTTTATCTTATCTACCTAGCATTTTGGCAACCAACTTATCTCTTCAACCTACACAAACACCAAACTCTCTTTCCCAAACCTTTTGAGCTCTGATACCAGATGATGAAGCATCCAAAATTCCTTTAACAATTAACATAAACATAAGAGAGAAAAAATATTGAATATTTTTAGAATTACAATTATTCTTTATTATTCTTCCAACTACTCTGCTATAAAAATGAGAGAAAACACAAATTTAAGTACAAATCCAAAATTACCTTTTTTGGTGGTTTTTTCACAAAAAGAGATTTTTGTCATTTTTGGTAATTTTTAAAAAAACTCCTAAAAAGGTGATTTTTTCTATGAAGCTTCCTAAAGTTAAGATAAGATAAACTTCCAACTAACCTTTGAAGTTGGAAACAATATTTCAAAGTTATTAAAAAAATATAACTTAAAAATAAAAATAAAAAAATCTTAAAAGCCACTAAAAGCTCCTACATTAGAAGAAAATTAGAGGAAGAGGAAAGAGGAAAAGATGAGGCAAGTAGAGATTGAGAGAAATATTGGAGAAATATAACAAACATTACAGCGAATAGGAAAGCTAATAGAACTAGAAATGCAAAAATGGCACCTACCAGCTAAGAACAATTTCACATGGTCTATTAGAAAGATTATTCAAAAGAGGAAAATGCAAGAAAGGACAAAACAATTAGAGGATGAGGTGGAAAATAAAATGGTGAGTATACCTATGACCATTTTGACATCAAGCATTGAAGAAGACAAGGTAAATTTAGTTGAAAATGAGTCTCCTTGTTATTTTTGATTATTTGAATCTAATATTCAGAGTGAACTTTAAGAAACCCCCCTCTTAAAAAAGATATAAAATCTTGGCGAATATTTCATTTTCTTGAAAAAAAATTAATTTCTATTGGTGAATCACTCAATTTTTTTGAAAAAAAATGTATTCTTATTGGCAATTATTTTTTAATAACAATTTTTTTTGTAGAAAATATTGGTGAATCTCAAACAATTAAAATAAATAAATTAATCACCATGGTGAATACTTATATTTAAAAAAATAGAATTCTTATAGAAAATTATTATGCTTGATGTGGAAATCTTTGATGGATTTAAGGAAGACTCTGTGATAATAACTTGCTACCATTTATTTAAAATATAATTAAATAACCTCATTGTATTGTGTGAGACAAATGTACTCATATTTTTAAATACTAATGGGGCCCAAAATTTCTTCAAGACCATTGATTTATATTGAGATCAACAATCTGAAAGAAATTTTAGCTCCCATAAGCATTACAAACCAAATAGTAACATTTTTACCTCATAGCTTCTCATTGAGAAAATGGAAGAAAAGCTAGGAGGGAATGACATGCCGATCATAAAAGAGGACAAAGTGCAAAAGCCGAATGAAGGACCTAGTAAGAGGACTAGGGCTAGATACAAGAAGAATAATGAGCATAAAGATTCTATGGATATCTACAAGATTAAGGAGGCTATTGATAAAATGGAGATCCTTGAGTCCAAAGTGGCTACCCTACTCAGGAATATCTCCTGACTGCTTTACCTGATTTTTTCTACTTGCCCCTATTTATGGTTTACTTTTTTGTTAACTCTGTCTCTATTTTTCTTTACTTACGGCCCTAGTAGTGGCTTGTTTCACTCTTAGTTCTTGTAGCTTTTGGGTTTGGACTTATGTTTCTATCTTTCGCTATGTATTGGATTTCAGGCACCCTCTAAAATCTATTTTACTTAATCAAAAACATTTTTACCTCATAGAATATAATGAGGCTCAGTAGATTATACTTTAAGTCAGTAATGGAAACTAAAAGTTGGTGATAGATCCCTACAATAACTAATAATCATGATATATTATTGGAGAATTAATTTAAATTTCTACAATAACTTATAAAATTTAGGTGAATCAAATATAATCATGTATCTAATATTGTGGCGAATTTTTGAGTTCAAGTTTTTTATAAAATAAATTATTTTGTAATTTAAATATTTCTAAATCAAAATTTTGTAAAAATGTGGCGATTTAGGTTGCCTTAAATCTTGAATTATTAGCCAAATTCAGATTGTCAAATTTCCAAAATTAGCTAATTGGTGAATATTAGCCACTAAAAATTATTGTGCTAATGTTCAAATTGAGCAAGTGGAAATGCCAATCGATAATAAGGTTGGTAGTGAAGATGTTGCTGATTTGTTTGTTAATCAAGCATATGCAGATTGATGCAGGAGCATCTGAGGATCAACCCAGTTGACTCAGATGTGGGTTTTGGTAAAACTTTACTTCTAGGGGTCATAACTTTTGACTTGGATGTGGGTTTTGGCTGAAATTTTATAGGCAATTTGCATGAGGAGGAGCTATTTGGATTGCCAATGGAGCTCAGTTTGATTGGAGGCCGTTTTGACCTTTTTCGAGAGCCAGAAATATCATCTTGGCCTCCGAAATTGGTTTTTCATGTTTTTTTTCTAGTTTTTAGAAAGTTTTCTTTGGTAATAATTCCGAAATCATGTTTTTGATTTCATAGGATAGTTAGTAATTCATCTTGCCTTAGTTGGGGGCTTTTCTGGGGAAAAATTTGGATTCGTAGGATGGGTTTTGAAAATTACCAAAAAATGGAAAAATTTGATTTTCCTAAAAATCTGCCAAATATGGTAATTTTCAAAATTGTAATAAGGAGTTGTTTTCTTTCATTGTAGAAGCAGAGTAGAGTTGGAAAAAGTTTAATGAAGAATCTAGCATTCTAAAACTTCTTTGTTGTGTATTTTTCTGAGTTATTGTTTTGAAGGGTCTGGGCTACATCATAGATTTGCAAACGTATTATGAAAATTATGGTAATGGAGAATATGATATTAGATTATATGATGAAGACATAAGTAATGATGTTATTGAAGTATATGCACAAGAAATAGAATTTAGAATCTAAATGTTCAGTTGGTGATGAATAGGAGATGGGTTAAGAAAAATAAGGGGAAGAAGGATCCAGGGATAGTTGCAAAGATGAAAGAAAAATTGCCGAAGAATTGGAAGACTAGAAAAAAGGAGTAGACTTGCATTCAAGAGGGCTTCAATTTTTTCTTCTCCGGGTCAATATGACAAATATTGGTATAATGGGGAGGATTATTTCTAAACTAGAAACATGTGTTCAAAAAAAATTGTAGGAGTTGCATTCTTTTCAACTAGATGAGAATGATGCAAGAGCTTTTAGTGGTTTTTTAAGATTTTAGTATTTTTTTAGTCATTGAGAAATTTATTTTTTTAATAACTTTGAAATATTATTTCCAATTTTGAAGGTTAGTTGGCAGTTCATCTTATCTTATTTTTGGGAAGCTTCACAAAAAAAATTAATTTTTTTCAAATTGTTTTAAAAATTACCAAAAATGGTGAATTTATTTATTTTTTTTTATAAAAAAAAAAGGCCAAAAAGGAAATTTAAGATTTGTACTTAAATTAGTGTTCTCTCTCATTCTAGTAGTGGAGTTGTTGGAAGAATAAGAAAGATAGACTAAAATTCTAAAAAGAAATTTGTGTTACTTTGCTCTCTTATGTTTTTTTTAATTGCTAAAGGAATTTTTTGGCTGCATCAAGAAGAAAAGCATTTCCACTTTTTAACTTCTTACGAAAATCCTTACACATTATTCACATACAACAAATCAAATTTTGTAGACAATTTTTTTGGATCACTTAGCAAGCTATGTCTTTTTTTCTTTTTCAGTCTTCTCTTGGCACCTTCCCTTGGAGACAATGTTTTCCTTGGTTATCCACTACTCCCTTGTCTTGGTAAATTTCCATGGATATAATGCTTTCCTTGATTATCGTTTGCACAATTTATTTTTTGGATGATTTCTTTGCATACAATGATTTGCATTGTTATCCTTGAGGTGAGTTGACTAGCATTTCAACTCTCTTTGTATTGATCTATTTGCATGACTCATAATAAGTTAATAAGATTACTTGGCCAAACCTATTGGTTGCCATTGTAGATGATTAAAAAAACTAAAGTCTACCATAACACATTCATTATCTACAATGCTTGAGACATTCCAATTCTACTTAAAAGTTATAATAGATCACAAAGATAGTATCATCCAACTTCCTTTCCTAACTTCATCTCATTGCCACAATCTGCCCAGATATCTTCCAAATGTGAAACATTATTCAAACTTGGTTCCAATTGCAAATTGTTCCTGACAAAATCTTTACATTAAATTACATAACAAATTTTACCAAATCCTTTCCACTATTAAGGACATCAAACATGGACTTACATTAGTAGTAACCAAGGTCAATAGGAAATTTAATCTCTACCTTTTTCCTTTCTTCACACCTATCCTTTACAATATGAATAGTATTACTTTGTTTATGACAACGACGATGTTGCTTAAGAGTCAGGTATATACCGTTTGTAAGGAAACGGAAAAACTACAGTTGGGTTCTCCTCGCTAAGGATGTATATTTAATTTTGAAGAATTAGTTAAACGCTTAAAACTCACATTTTTCAATCATCCTATTCTGTTTCTTTTAACATAAACAGCGAAATAATATCCAAATGATTCCGAGACTTAACTCAAATTCAAAAGAGTCTACGGCCTGCTATGACTGTAGGCAATTATGTGCTGGGAAAATGAATTCGCGTAATTCTGTATTACTTTTCAGCCAGTAAACATCAATATCTGGTCCACACTTTTGTTTGATACCCTTTTAAAAGATTTCCAGCGGTGAAACGCACTTCCTTCCAAGCATCTCATAGGCGCTCGGTGCACTGAGCAAACATATTCTATTAGAATTGTTTAATAAGGTAATCAGATTAAAGTGATTGAAGACCATGCCCCTTCCCAAGGCGTGGTGGAACATCACGTGGTAAGTTCAGTAGAAACCCTCTAGCTGTCAGTTTCTCTGCCTCTGCAGAAGGTTTTGTGTCATGCCCATTCTTATGGCCTTGGGAAGATGAACTTTGCAGAAGAGAATCTTGTAATTTTGTTGCTTTTTCTAGGGCAATGAAAGGGACCTTCCCCTTTGTTCAAGGTAAGAATTCCAAAGCATGATTACTAAATAATACATTCCTCATGGACAACACGGTAATCTAATAGCTTTTCGTGCAAATGCATCTGTCTTTGTCTAGTTTTATTATTCCATAACTGTTGTTGCAGTTCCTGCTTTCTTGTCGTCTTCAGTCTTTTCTAATCTAAAGTACATAAGGTATGAAACTTTCAGCACTAGGCACTGTTATTTTATCTCTCATAGGTTTCCTTTTACCGAGCCCTAGATAGTGGAAATGACGCTACTTTTGTTTAGAGTTTTACAGTGAACAGTTAAGCCTTTTGTCTCCCACAAGTTGTATGTGGAGGTCAGGGTGATGCTAAAAGTAAATGGGATTAGACAGACGTAGGTCAGTGCAACTTGTTTCACGTATGAAGCCAACGAAATAAAATCACTGTTGCTTCCTTTTCCATTTTCGTTTCACACTTCAGCTTTTAGATTAAAGTTTTCTTAAATCTAGAAACCTTCTGATAAACACCATGAGAATCCCTAGGTTTATTACAATTTGGATCTCCCCTTGATGGGTGAAACTGGGTGTGCTTTGTATTTTCTATTATTGAAAACGGCGAGCAGAGATGTTATGTTTGGAATGAAGGCTGGGTCAAGATATTAGTTAATGGCTTTTCTTTTCTGCTTGACAAGTATCTCGGACCAGGCTTCATTCCTGCCACCACATTTCTTTGCAGGGAGAAAAGGTTCAGGTCGCCGAATAGCTTTGATGGGCATAACAAATTATATCATCTGTTCATCAGGTAGGATGTCCTTCCCTTTTTTTCTTTCAGTTGCGTCTATATGTTGTATTGCATCGTCTTGTATGGTCGAGTTAGTTTATATGTACAATGGTTTGACAAGAAAATGAGCCAGGTTTAACCACATGCTCCTTCCCTTCTACTATATTAGGGTAACATGATGCTTTCAGGGTTTTCCTTTGGCTTCTTTCTTTTTTAGCTAATGAGGAAGGGCGTGACAAAATTAATCGAGATAAGATCCAATTTGTCCTAAAACCAAGTAAATCGAGAGTGGACTCGCGATCTAATTTGGTTATAGATTTTTTTTTAGGTATATGTCTTAGATAGGGTTTTTTAAAATTATATTAAAGTTGTAGTTCAATTAAAACCCTAGAAAGGTGATATAAAAGATACTGAGATCCAAATTTAGATTACTTTTATATATTAAATATTTATTATCTCTAACTCTTAGCAAAAGAAAACAGACTTTAAGATAGACTCGTGATCATGTATAAAATAGCATAATGAATTAATCTGCAAAACCTTATTTGATGCTAATATAACGAGAATGATGGCCTCACAGAAAGATGATCATTTGAAATTTCAATCCTTATACAGTGAACCTATTTTCGTAACCGAATTGCTTAGCTTCTACATTATACGCACTATTTCACAATTGCTTTTCACAGAGTTTGCACTTCATCTGCTCCGAATCACACGAATGTCTTATGTCTGAAGCGTTAGTACCGCCGATAATTAGTGTAGTATGGGAGGTCATTGAGTGTGTGAGATGGATAATAGTTCTAATCAATAAATCCTCTTGTGTCTACAAATTTGCTTCCATATCATTTCCATTATTTTCATCAGAGGGGCATGACATACCCTTGGTAACAGTTCTTGGATGCCATGATCTTTTAGTTACCTTGGTAACCTTTTTACGTCTTCTTCATTCCACTCATACAAATGTCAAGCAAACATTTTGACTGAGAAATAATAGTAGTATGACTTCAAATTCAAGCTAACGTTGAGGATACAAGCCTAAAAGATTAATGAGCACTATTCAAGCCAACACTTAGCAGAGGGGTGATGGTTTCATTCAGAATATTACTGATGCTATGATTCTTAGGTTGAATGATCGGCAATGAGATCTGATCTTTTTAGTAGCCATTCTTCCTTGTTCTCTGAGTTTTGAGCGAATAACTTTGTAGTTTTCTTTTTCTCCTTGCAGGCTTGCTGAAATCCTTATTTTGTCTAAAATTGCAGAGTCCCTTTAGGACATCAACCGACCTGAATATAATTAATTCCTATGATTCTTCTTCAGTAGTTTCTCTCGTTAATGCCCGCCCTGTTATTTTGTTATCTTAATCAAGATGAACAAACTCAGTGCTCTGTCATTGAAGAGAATGTGCAGGCTTGTCCATTCATTTGCTGTTATTTTTAGATTCTTCTTATTCTATTGCGCCCATTTCTGCCTCCAAAACCATTACACCAAAAGGCGACATTGCTATAAATGCATCAAAATTGCAATAAATTTCATTTGTAGCCTCTAATAAAAGACCTGTTAAGAGCAACAGCCATAGTAGGAATCTGATCCTTATCAATCCCTGCGGTTGGTAATGTAGAATAACGAATGTAAACAGTATGAGAACAGTTAACGCCTGATTCGGCATTTCTTTCTTTTTCAAGTACTTGTATTATGAATATAGCTTTTGATGTAACTGTTAGAGACCCATTCTAATTTGGTTATTTTTGTAACTCCTTATTTATTCGAAGGCCATTCTATTTATGTTTTTTTTTTTCACAGAAATATTTTAAATTGTTGTTCTATTTTTATTTTTTGATCATTTATTTCACAATATGCCCATCTATTAATATCCAAGCTGAAACAACTTGATTACCTTTCAATACTGCGCCTCTATTGACTTGTGTTATTATTGTGTACTTTTGTTTGTCCATATCTCAATTATTGTGTATATGCTTTGCCTAGTCTCTGATACTTTTAATGTCAGCGTAGTACAGTTACCGAATGCTTAGACCCTATGTAAATTCTTTTTAACTCACTTTATTAATCATTGACTTATGATATGGTTGTCGGGTGAAAAATAAAAGAGTATTCTGTAACTGTATAGTGACCAGCGACGAGAAATCAAAAGCCAGGATGACAATAATAGACTTGGGGAAGCATTTCTTCTTGATGTGCCACGGTTTTCCATGATAGCATTAGCGAATAGTTATGTATGCTGAGAGGACAAATGCGATAGCATAAGGCAGCAATTTCAATGCTAAATAGACTAACAAGTTAGATAGGTTGGCTCGCACCATAAGATAGAAGTTCCAGGTTTCCTTATGATTTGCATAGATAATTGGTACAATTATTTACAGAGCATGGTGTTTCTCGAGGGGGTTGACTAGAAGGTGGTGACATTTTTAGAGTTTCATAAGGCTATGGTGCTTCATGTAAATATGTAAGGGTGCGTGGGTAGATATCTGCAAGGGGAAAACCAGCTCTTGTGAAGCTATGTATTATGTGTATGAGAGTGAGGCTAGGGAGAAACCGCGATTTGATGATGCAAATGTGTGTACAAAACTGATATACACGGGGCCTAGGCACTAGTGGCATTCTTACTTTTCATCACGACTTAAGTTCAATGTCGATTTGTACATACAATCATGCTTTAGTACACTATAATATGAATTTTCCTTCATAAAGTTTGATTCAATTAAGATTATCCATATATTGATTAAAAAATATTGAAATTGAATTGACTATGTGTAAATAATGGTGAAGATTGCTTGAAGGCATAACCTCTTGTGAGATTTAAACTGTTCAGTACTGAAATATTTAAATGTTTTTCTTATAATAATATATATATTATTCAGTATTTAGAGAAGTGATTTGTATCAAATTTTATTTATAAATTTAGAAAAAATAATGTTTATTAGAATCTTGTCCATGATCTAGGTGTCTCCTAAATTGACTCTGTGTGGGGTTACATTTTAGAGATTAATAGCCTTGTAGTGATTGTAAATCTACTTTAATATCTTTAGAAGCATATTTAAGTATAATATATACAATATTGATCATATTATAATTATTAAATATTAATTCATTTAATAGAAATTATTTAGTCTTTGTATTACACTTCAATGAAATTGTGTAGTGTTGATTTTGTATTTTAAATATGTAAAAATATTTATAGATTTATTTTGTATTTCACTTTGTTTTCCAATCAAATAGAACTTATCATCTTTGTGGAAATGGTAATTTTTTTTATTGAATCATGTTTTCCTCAAGTCCTTATATATTAGAGTAGTTTACATATTGCCTACCAAAATAGCTAAATTCTATGGACAATTGTAAAATATTTAAGAAATATGATCATTACAAAATTAGAGGTTTTCTAGCTTTCTTCTAAGGAAAATACAACATATATTGAGATTATTACAAGGGAATATTAAATTGATTCATAATGTTGTTTTATGTATTATTATTATTTTATCTTCTTAGAGTAGTTAACTTTTCTAGAAATGATCTAGAATACTATATAATTGTGATAAATTATTGAATTACATACATTACTATACAAAAGAACATGTTGATTTACATATTTACAATCATTCTAATTTATCCTAAAAAATAATTTTATTATATTTTTTCTCATTATTCCTTTTCCCAGATCTTTATTTTCTTTTCTAACAATATAAAATGACATTTTGAAAATTCATTATAAAAAATCTATGAAATAAACCATATATATCAATAAATAAAAACATTACATTACTTCTTTCTCCACTTATTTATATAATGGAGCAAAATAAGTATCATCTACATATGGTACAAAGAGAGAATCAATGCTCAAGAACCATAAGTTTAGATGTATCATATTTTAATGTGTCCATTCAAGGTTAAAGTGGTAAAGGGGAAGGTACATAAGGATATAAATGTATTTTGGATGTTATCTTTTGAATATGTGAGGAATATTTCTATAATGCAATTTGCTAACATTTTTGGGCCTATTCATGCTACACTTTGCAGCCATGTCGAGGACCTCAAAAACTCATCACATTGTGATATTAATAAAAATAATGTCTTAGAAACTAAAGCAAGATAACATTGGAGGTTGGATGCAATGAAGGTAGGAAGTTTTCCATCATCCCAAGCTAGCTTCTTGCTTAGGCATAATTTGTTGCATGAGAAGCAACTAATTTGTATCCTTATAAAGTCGAGGCATGACAGATTTGTCCCTAAAGAAAAGAGGGTACCTAATATATTTGTGTCCTTGAAGAGAAGAGGGGGCTTGGTATCATGATTTCCCCTTCAAGGAGCGAAGGGGGGGGGGGGGGAGGGGAATATTTTGAATATGATCTATCAAATACTTGACGAGGTGTTAGAAACACTCAGAGGAGATGTCAAATTTTAGAGGAAAGTTGTCTCATGTGCAAGCATGTGGATGGTGATTCGTACAACACAGAAGATGTTGTTTCCACAACACTAGAGGAGGTGTTAGACACACTCAAAGCCGATGTGTACTTTTAGAGGAAAGGCATCTCATGTGCAGCACTAGAGTAGGTATTAGACATATTCAAAGGAGATGTGGAATTTTAGAGGAAATATATCTTATTATGTAATGGAGGTGGAAACACTCATGTTGTGTAGATGGTTGCTAGTTCTACGGTCAAGAGATCCATTGATGAAGGTAGTTCATTGTCTCTTGGATAAGAAAGGAAGTAAAGAGATTCACTATTTCTACCAGTACAATGTTTCTTGAGTGAGCAAGGATGATTGGTGAAGGCCCTTCATCAAAGTCTCTAGAGGGTTGGGTTTAAAACCCTTGAAAGTCACACTCTTGTTCATATTAACGTAATAAGGGGCAAAATGTTGGCTTATTGAATTAGTTATAGTTTTGGATAGTTAATAAGTAAAATGAATAATTAGGTGTTTGAGAGTTATTCCCATCAATAAGTTAGTTAGTTGGTTTATATGGGAAACATATGGCTTTATAAGCCAGTACAAATGAATGTAAAAATTATTGAATGAAAACACAATTGAATAAAGTAGAAATGGCCAACTATTCTTGTGCAATTCCCTAAATAAGCTTAAGTAATGTGTAATTTCTATGTACCTATGTGAATTAACCATGGTAAAATACCTTAATTACACCAACATTTTTATATCACACATGTTTCTCTCTTTTATCAACAATACATTTAATATTTTTACCATGATCACCATAAATGTCATTCATAACTCTAGATTAGATCTAGGCATCTACACTTGACCCAAGATACTTATATAGTAATAGATTTGGTACGTAAAGTTTTAAAATTTTAATTGAAAATCTCAACTTTTGACTACTCTTATACCCCTTAAAATTTTGAATTTGCAAATGTTTTTTTGATTTCCAATAGTTTTCATTTAAATATGCCAATTCATCCATTTAAAAATATCTAGGAGCTATGAAGGACTGTCACCTAGGGAAATGGAAGGATTATTTTCATAAAGCATTATGAGATTATTTTGGAGAATTTACTAAAGAATTATTAAAGTACATAATCCCAAGTGTATTTTCTAATTTTTATATCCTTAAATACTTGAAACTCAAAAATTATCAAAAAATAGTTGTGAACATTATCTAAGCATACATACTTGTAAAACATTTAATCAAGTAGAGAAAACTTTAGCCATTTGTATCTTATTAGACCAAGTGCATATTTTTTTAGATTCAAATTTTCTACCTAGATAATGTTTCCACTCATGGAGAGTATATTTCCATTCATATAATTACTCTTACATAATGCATAATTAAATTGTATATTTAAAGTTAGTATCTCAAATTTAAGACTATTAGCAGAGTAATCTTTTCATCTAGAAAAGGTTTGTTACATTAAAATAATATTGTCCATTGACATAGGGTGAATTGAATTGTGGTGTTAGGGTGTTTTCTATAAAGGTTCAAACTCCTATTTGGATGTTATCATTGAGTTCTCTTATTAGGAATGACACTCCATAGATCCATCACCTCATTGGTTCATATCTAATATTGAAAGAATTTTTTACCATTATAAAATTATTTATTTTTTTAGTAAATATTTAACCATTTAATATTATAATTATCTATGTTTTAATATATATTTATTCTTACAAATATTAATTTTTTAAAAATTAGCCTAGACAATTTATGTAAACTTATTCAAGTTGTCTATAGTCACCAAATATTGAATTATTTAATCTTTTTGAGTAAATTTCCATGGATTCTTACAATTCATTTTATTTTTCTATTATTCATACTTCTACGAATTTTGATATTATTTTAGATACTGTAATATTTTACCTTATTGCACATGATACACTTATCAATTTGTATTATTTTCATGGGCTTCTATGGTATATAGATTTTTTTATTTCATAATGTGTACATTTACCTATTCAAAGGCATAATTATTTTTTTCACTTCTTTACTAGATATTATCACGTCATTCCTCCATTTCTCATGTGTCTGCCCCAATTCTTGTAAGGATAATGTTAAGGATGAGTGTGAGCATTGTAACACTTTACCATCAATAACATCCATCTAACATGTTATGAATCATGATACATTTTTTTAATAGAAGATTACGGTAACATTTCCCCTTATATTAATGATTTTCTTTAGTTAAATATCATAATGTCATTATCTATGACATTACTATTCATACATGACATACTTTTTTCTAGGTTTCTTATGCATGTCCATGCATAAAAATCCATATTAAGTAATCTCTTTCCATGAAAATGCCAATTTTAAATCCTAATCTAAAAAAATATTATTGCAGGATTAAGCAGAATGAGTTATTAGATGAGTAAGATTAGATGATAGTTGACTTAATATGGTTGTCATAAAGTTAGTATTCTAGTGCTACAATTGGTGACTATTTTCTATATATTGGAGTTCAAAATATTTCTCCACATATTCTTAATATTACAAATATACTAATAGGTTTTTAATATTATTAGACAAAGTTTAAAGTTTTTGGATTCAAATTTTTGTGTTGTGGATTACCGTGTAGTAAAATTGCTATTTCTATGAGTATGATTGTGGTTGAGAGTCTTTTTTGCATGAAATGCATGCTCCACATTTCACCACATAATGGTTTTTGAAATTGTGATTTTGGAATACAAATTTAATTTCCTTAGCTTTATTCAGTTTAGTTGAAATTATATTTTGATTTTTGAGGAGTGTGTACTCTAAATAGTGTACTTCTCTAAGTCATTTAATCCAAGGGAATCCATGAGTGGGAAACCTTAGAAAGAGACCTAGAGCTCCCTATGAATGGAGTTGCAAGGATTTTAAGATTGCTCTGAGCTAGAGCTATAAATCTTATGACCTTTCAAGTCAACTACACAATGGGAGATTCAAATGAAGACAAGGGTAAGAATGCCAATATCCCCAAGAATCAAAATGAAATGCAATGCAATGCTATACTAGAAATGAAGATGCAAATTATGCATGCTAAGATATGAAATAAAATGAAAGTATTACAAAGCCTCCTAATTAAGCTAGATGAATTAATCTAAAGCATAAAGGAAACTAAGCTAAATATGAAGCTATGAATGCCATGATAATGCAACTATGTAAATGTAAAAGCTAAGAATGCTCCAAATCTTCAAAAGCTTCAAGGTGACCTAGAAAACCTACAGCATAACATTAGTATTCAAAAGATGCATATCAAAATGAAGCAAATAGCTCTTCTTTTATAGGAAATGAAAATCAACGGACGATCGAGATTAAGAGGCAAAAGATTTAATCAAGGGTGGAGCATAAAAGAGGATCAATCCATGTGCACAAATATCCTCCAATGATAAAATAAGAGTTGACTTTTGTGTCCATATAAGATAAAAAATACTTTTTCTCTTTTTATAAAATAAGAATAATGCTTTATTTGTGCAATTTAGGATAAGAGGAAAAGTGGGGGCCTTTTATTTATTAAAAGGGGAGGAAATTCCTTTTAAATAAATAAATACTTTAGGATAAAATGGTTAGCCCAAGGAAAACAATCAAAAATGGTAAAATAGGATTTGATCAAGGAAATTGATATATTTGAAAAATGCTGATTTTTGAAAATATTGATGCAGGGATTTGATAAATTGTTGAATGGGGGCCCAAAGTCTAGGCGACCATTTTAGGGTGCATACAAGGAGAAGGTTTCAAAGTTCAATGATGTTCTTACTCTAAGATAGGTCGATCTTGGGCTTTGACACTTCAATTAATTATATAAGTGAATGCAAGATGGAATGTAATATGTACGATATTTTTGGCCCTAAATAAGGCTTTTTGTGGTCCACTTGTTATCCATTTTCCTTTGCATTATTATTTAATGTTAACCTAATTCAAATTGTGTTTAGTTTCGTTTCTAGCCAAAAGTGGCAGCCTTTAAAAATGGAAGCATGTTATAAATAAAAGATGAACTATTTATGAAATCATGTGGCATATTTGTATACTTGTACAAGTTCTATGCATGTGTGCAAACATGCAATGGGGGTGTATGAAATAGGATGTATCTCCATACATGTATGAACTACTGTGACGTGTTGTGCAAACAAGAGTGGAATTTCATTTTTTAGCTAATAGAAGTAGTCACTTGAAGGTATACACAAATAATTTATTTGTGACGTATTTACATTCATTATTGGAGGATTTACTCTTTTATCCTTCTTCCTCTAGGTAGTGAGCCCTCTACAAATGATTCTTCTTTTTATTAATAAATAAGACTTTCTTTGCGTTAGAACCCCAAACTTCACATATTTTTTAGTTCTATTTCCGTAAAATAAGCCTTCAAATTTTTTGCACATAATTCATCCCCAAAAAAAATTATTTGATATAATTTTGAGAAGGTTGAAGGTACAAAAGTCTCTTTATAAAGAATCGAACAAAGTGGGTTATCTGCTACGAATGAATGCTTAATATGTCCTATGGGGGATTATTTGGAATCATTCTGTAGCAGTTGTATGTTGCATTCATGACTGTGATTGTCATTGATGTCAACACAGTGATCTACTAGAGATTAACAAAGAAGCAGACAATGTTTGAATTAGTGCGCGTGGACTATTGTATATAAAGTTATGCAAAGTTGAGGATTTATTATATATCGTGTCCTGAGATTATGGTCAAGATAGCATATGAAAATTCAATTATTCATGAGAGTTATGTTTAATTTAGTGGAAGTAGTATCCAGATAGTGTTCCTAAGAAGCAGCTTGTGATAACTAGATTATATCTCCTAATCGGGATAGAATCTAGGCATGTAGAGTTATATAGTTGATAAAGACATTTTGGTGGTGACCTAGATGAGACAGCATGGTCAGAGGTCACACGTGTGAATACTTTTTCTTTTGAATCCGACAGGTTTATGTGATTATGGAATATTATGTATCGTGTAAAGGCTTATATTTTATAATTGGTTAAGCCTTGTTGGCCGACTCATTTGTAATTATTTGAGTGTGGTAGAAGGGCAGGATTGTTTTCCTTGATTGAAATGGAGTAACAATGTAATTGGAATGTAATTGTGGAATATAAGTGAGATATGATATTGTAAGAGGATATGCAAATTGCAGAGATATGGTATTGAGATCTGGTGAAGCAGTTGGTATGGTTTGGCATAGGTAGAGGAGAAAGGGTAAGTTTCTGAGATCAGTAATTATTGGTATTATTTTTTTTATATAAATACATAGATCAGTTGGACATTGTGTTTAGTGATCTTTCCCTTGAAGTTGTTTGGATAGTGGGTCCTTTTGTCTTCCATATATAACTCTTAATCAGGTTAGAATATTTTAATAGGGATTCAAAGTCTCCTAACAAGGACTCATATGTACTAAATGTATTTCATAAGACTCCTAACAGAGTCCATCCCATCACAAGGAATCTTCATATTAGTACATCTTTTGTAGGCATCATTCGCACTGGGGTTTACTCTTTGATCAAGAGGTTCCCTAGTCAACATATATTGTGTTATTGTGTTGTTGTGTATATTTATCTTTCTATGGTTGTTTCTTATATTGATTACATGGTTGAAATATGATAATGGTAGTAAAATTTATTATTATCTAATAACCGATTCACCCCCCACCCTCCCCCCCCTTAGTTATCTTGGTGGACTTTACTTTCTAACATTATCAACTAAGAAAAATCGTATGGAGAGATTTATTCGATAAGTCAAGTCATAAAGGTGATTTTCTTTTGGGGTCCAGTATAAAGTATTGAACAAAGTGCAACTTTTAATAAGAGTTAGAAGTGATGTATCGATTGATCAAGGCATTTGAAAAGGGGAGTATGCAGTAGGACATTCCTTGATACTTTAATTGAAGATTTTGAACACATATTTTCTATAATATTAAATGTTTTGGTGTTTTTTTTGTTTGAGGTTTTGACATTTATGTTAGTTCATTGATGTTAATATATGTTTTAGTTGGTTTAATCAGAGGTCTCAGATAGACTAGTTATGATAGGAATAGGTAGGTCTGACAGAGTGGTACAGACATTGTACAACATTCCAGGTTATGTGAACTTAGATTTTTGATGAAGGATGTTTGTAGACCTTATGAATATTGTTGCAGATAATTATATGGTTTTATACATGAGTTATGTCTATTTTGGTGAAGACTGGTCATAGTGCAGCAAAAAAGGATTATGACAGAGATGGTCTCTAAGTTCACATGACTGATTGGATGCAAGCATATATTATGGTATACAAGCTTGAGACTTGACAAAATTCACATGGGACACTACAACATTTGGGGTCAAATTTTGATGCCAATTTGCGATGCCACTATAATTTGTGTTAATTTTGCAAGTGCCCCTGATGGTGTCATAATAGCGATGATATAATCGTAATTGCAACACCCATTTGGTTATAAACAAAAAAGAGAAAGAAAAGAGAGTATCATTTGTAATTTGTGAATTCAAAGAGTAGTCGTGAAGATGACACAACACTTTTGTGTGATGCGAAGAGGACATTCTAGTTTGGCGTGTGCAAAGAGGCTGACACCCACATGTGGGAAGAGGGCACTGGTACTTGAGGTAGGCATTCGAGATTTTTCTTCTCATTAAATCAATTTCAGTGGCATTATTTACATCTTAACATTGTTAATAGTGACATTGTTTACATCTTAGCTTTTGGAATGCTTGATGACCCGTGAGCTTTGAGAGCTAGGGCATTGTTGCTATTACCTTCAAGGAATTGTGTGAAGTGTTTGATCTCTCTTTTTTTTTTTTTAATTGATATTCACTATATGTGTACTCCCCATTTATGATCATTTCATGAGGAAATGTCTTGATGGCTCGCGGGCTGCAAGCTAGGGCATGATACATTGTTCATGAGCTCAGTGTTTAATACTAACATTATTTACATCTTCTCATTTGGAATGCTTGATGACCTACGAGCTTTGAGAGCTAGGGCATTGTTGCTATTACCTTCAAGGCATTGTGTGAAGTGTTTGATCTCTCTTTATTTGTTTTTCTATTGATATTCACTATATGTGTAGTCCCTGTTTATGATCATTTCACAAGGAAATGTCAAGGTAGGGCATGATACATTGTTCACGAGCTCATTGTTTAATACTGGCATTTTTTACATCTTTTCATTTGGAATGCTTGATGACCTGTGAGCTTTGAGAGCTAGGGCATCATTTCTATTACCTTCAAGGCATTGTGTGAAGTGCTTGATCTCTCTTTATTTGTTTTGGTGTTGATATTCACTATGTGGTACTCCCCGTTTATGATCATTTCATGAGGAAATGTCTTGATGGCTCACGGGTTGCAAGCTAGGGCATCATACATTATTTATGAGCTCACTATTTAATACTGACATTGTTCATGAGCTCACCATTTAATATCTAGCCAGGCCATGTAAATGGTACCAGGCCAACCCAATCAACCCAACAAAATGTGTCATGTTTATCTTTGTCAAATACACTCGTTCACCATTTTGTTCTTGCTCTTCACACAACTATTGCATCAAAAGTAATTATAAACAATGATTCAAAGAAAAAAGAAACAACTACAATAGATCAGACCCTAAAAGAATACAGTCAACTACAATAGCTCACAGTCTCAATGAAATAAATAGTGTATAAAACAATATATGGTGCACAACAGCAGCAAGCATGCAGTGACAGCAATAACATTGCATGATAACATTCAATACTCTTAATTTTTATTCAAATCTATTCGAAACTCCTATCAGCTCATCGTCCAATAGTTAAACTAACCTATGACTTCAAAGGAAGAATTATGAAATATAGTTGTAAGTAGTTATCTCTTCTATAATGAAAATGGTACTAGGCCAACCCAATCAGCCCAACAAAATGTGTCATGTTTATCTTTGACAAATACACTCATTCACCATTTTGTTCTTGTTCTTCACACAAATATTGCATGAAAAGTAATTGTAAACAATGATTCAAAGAAAAAAGAAGCAACTACAATAGATCAGACCCCAAAAGAATACAATCAACTACAATAGCCCACAATATCAATGAAATAAATAGTGTATAAAACAATATATGGTGCACAACAGCAACAAGAATGCAATGACAACAATAACATTGCATGATAAAATTTAATACTCTTAGTTTTTATTCACATTGCACATGCATAATTGTAGATGAGGATCAATAATAGGGTGCCAGATGTTTCTTAGATCCTTTGGATCTAACCCCATCTTTTCCTTCCTTGCAAGTTTTGGATCATACAAGAGCATGCTGGATTGAACCCTAGGTCAACACTTCATTACTTCAGGCAATGTCTGGCACCTTCATTATTTATGTTCATCCACTTATGTATGTTTGCATTCATTCATATTGTTCTAAAAGTTAATCTTTATGAGATCAAATTCAAAACTATATGTGTATTATTTTATTACTGATGTCCCTATTTGATCTAATAGCATCAATATAACAAACAGAGCATCGACCAATCAAACATGGACATGAGGTGCTCAAATAGTGGACTCATACTACAATATATTTAGTCTTAGTAAAATCTTATAAAACAACATATATTGTGTGAAGTGTTTGATCTATCTTTATTTGTTTTGGTGTTGATATTCACTATCTGGTACACCTTGTTTGTGATCATTTCATGAGGAAATATCTTGATGGTTCGCAGGCTCCAAGCTAGGGCGTCATACATTATTCATGAGTTCACTGTTTAATACTAGCATTGTTTTGATGCAGGAGCATCCTGGGTGTAAGAGTAATCTTGCATCACCCAAAAATATTTATGTTTTTGTATTCAATAAGGGCTATCTCATGCAGAGTTGCTATTTATGGAAACTTGTTATTTTTAGTAAGTTGGTCTTACAATCTCGGAATGTTCTAATTTTACATATGGAGGTTCATCTCAGTCATATCAGCCTGCCAGCAAAGTTTCATGGCTAGATCAGGTCTAGTTTTGAAGATATTGAAGATTTTCGGTATTGGCAGCAGGGTACAGAAACTTTGAACTCAGTTTTGAAGGCTTTAGAGGCCCCGAATAAGGTCAAAAAATTAGGTGACGAGCACTTTGCGCCGGTCAAGCCTGTAGAGCACTTCGGGGCATTTCTGAAATGGGGCTATAATAGTCAATCGGGTCAACTAGTGATGACTTATGGTATCCGGAAGTCAGGCCACCTGAAATGGCAGAAAATAATTTTTTTTCCAAATTTTTGTTCGGGTTTCAAAAGTTATTTTGAGCCAACTTTGATGTAATAAATTGTAAAATAAAATAATTCTAAGTTTGGTTGGCCCTGAGGGCTAAATTTCTAGAACTTTCTCGGGTGGTGAAAATTGCCTATATAAAGAAGGCCCGTAGTGTTGTCTAGGGCAGTTCTGGGTAGTATATCTAGGTATTGATTTGAGGCTTTGTCCTACAGAATATTGTAAGGGAATGCCCATGTGGCTTTGCATATTGTAATTTTGAAAATTTATAATTCCACATTTGTGGAGATAATAAGAAGCCAATTTTCTGTTCTTGCATATTATTGTTATTGTTTCTCTATTTCTGTTATGTGTTTGTGGTATTAAGGAGAGCACCCTTCATCAAGTGGTATCAAAGCAGGAGTTCTTGAGTGTGTAAACAGATCACCGACTGTGAGGCAGTTTGCACCAGGACCGTGGTTAGGGTTTCAGCGTGCATCGCGAAAATGCCTCCACGAAGAGAACGTGGCAGAAAAGCTGGTGCTGTGACACCTGAGGTTAGAGAGCTGCATAGACAAGTACGAGCATTGCAAGAAGAGATTTGTAGAGGAATGAATCTTAATGTCAAAGATGAAAGCGAGGATGAAGCCGAAGAAGAATATCAAGAAGGAGAAGCTGAAATTGTGTACCAGGAGGAAGAAAGACTTTTTCGGGCAATTTCCAAGATTGGGAAAAGACCTAAGATTGAGGTTCCTACATTTTCTGGAAATCTTAACCCAGAGGAATTGATTTACTGGATCAATGAATGTGAGGAATATTTTGAGTACGAAGATGTTGAGGATCCTGATAGGGTCAAATTTGC
Organism: Chamaecyparis obtusa; assembly: GCA_027943335.1. Classification (NCBI taxonomy): domain Eukaryota; kingdom Viridiplantae; phylum Streptophyta; class Pinopsida; order Cupressales; family Cupressaceae; genus Chamaecyparis; species Chamaecyparis obtusa. Next base: position 626,893 of record BSBK01004174.1, read on the forward strand.
GAAAGCCAGATTGAAAGGTCATGCGAAGATCTAGTGGCAAGAAATTCAATTGGAGTGAAATAGAAGAGGGAAAGATAAAATCACAAGATGGGATTGGATGGTGGATAAATTGAAGCGACAGTTCATTCCTGTTGATTATGAGCTTGACCTACTAAAGAAAATGCAAAGTTTGAAGCAAGCAGGAAGATCTGTTCAGGAGTATACAGAGGAATTCTATCGACTCCTCATCAGAACAGGCCATGTAGAAGCTGATAAGGAGAAAGTTGCCCGATACCTTAATGGGTTAAGGCCAAGCATTCAGGAAGAGTTGAATCTAGTTCGAATGAATAGTATTGAGGAGGCATACCAGTTTGCCCTAAAAGTAGAGGAAAAGCTGAACAAGAAGTTTGAGAGCAGAAAAAATGGAAGAGGCCATGGTGGAAGATCTGGTGGACAGTCATATGGTGGCCGAAATGAAGATCCGAAAAAGAAGGATGAGGCCAATAGCAGTCAGAATCAAAGAGGAAATAATTCCAATCATTTCCAGGATCAGAGTAATAGAGATTAGAGAGGAAGAGGAAGAGGACAAGGATCTAGAAGAGGAGGCTTCCATGGAACATGTTTTCACTGTGGAGAAGAAGTTCATAGGGCATTTGAATGTCCTCAGCGCCAAGGCAGAACAAACAAGAGAAATGAAGGCCAGGCCAGAGTTTCACATGTAGATGAAGATGCTAGATCATCAAATTCTGAAGATGCTGAAAGAGGAGAAATGCTAATTAACAGAAGAGTCTTGCTGAGTGGTGAGAATGAACCTGAACAAAGGAGGAGCCTGTTTCCAACTAGATGCAAGTGTGAGGGTAAATTTTGCGATGTGATTATCGATAGTGGAAGCACTGACAATTTAGTGTCACAAGAGATGGTGACAAAGTTGAAGCTCAAGAGATAGAAACACCCACATCCATATCAGATTGCCTGGGTGCAGGATGACCACAAGGTCATGGTCAGTGAACAGTGCCTGGTAAAGTTCAAGATCGGCGGGTACCAAGATGAGGTACTATGTGATATCATCTCTATGGATGCATGTCATATGTTGTTGGGTAGACCATGGCAATTTGACAGATGTGCTGTACACGATGGTCGTGCGAATACCTATTCCCTGACAAAGGATGGAGTGCGACATAAGCTAAAGCCATTAAAGGAGACCGAAGAAAAGGTATGTGGTAATGCAAGATAATATTTGTTGATGGAAGAAAATTCCTAGATGGTATGAGGCATGAGCATGTGTGTTTTTCTTTAATTCCAAAAGTTGGTAAAGAAGAAGTAGAGTATGTACCTGTAGAGGTTGCAGATTTGTTGAATGAGTTTCAGGATATTGTATTTGATAATGTACCTGATGGTTTACCACTGGTAAGGAAGATCAGTCATCAGATGGATTTAATTGCAGAGGCCAATTTTCCAAACAAGGCAGCACACAGAATGACACCAGCAGAAAGTGAAGAGTTAAACAGACAAGTACATGAGTTATTGCAGAAGGGGTTGATTCAAGAGAGTCTGAGTCCCTGTGCTATACCAGTGGTATTAGCACCAAAGAAGAATGGAGAGTGGAGGATGTGTACAGATTCCAGAGCAATAAACAAGATCACAATCAAGTATAAGTTTCTATTGCCACGAATGAATGATATTATGGATTGTTTGAGTGGAGTTGTGTATTTCTCAAAGATAGATCTAAAGAGTGGATATCACCAGATTCGGATCAGAGAAGGAGATGAATGGAAGACTGCCTTCAAGACAAAGGAAGGACTGTATGAGTGGTTAGTCATGCCTTTTGGGCTAACCAATGCACCGAGCACTTTCATGCGGCTCATGAACGAGGTTATGAAAGAATTTCTGGGTAAGTTTGTCATTGTTTACCTAAATGATATTTTGATTTTTAGCAAGACATTGGAGGAACATATGATGCATATTCGTATGGTGTTTGAGAAGTTGAGAGATGAGAAAATGTTGATTAATTTGAAAAAGTGCAGTTTTGTGAAGAAAGAGTTAGTGTATTTGGGATTTATAGTTTCAGCAGAAGGTCTAAAAATGGACCTAGAGAAGGTACAGGTTATCCTTGAATGGCCTACTCCAAGGAGTGCTACTGAGGTAAGATCTTTTCATGGTTTGGCTAGCTTTTATAGAAATTTTATAAAAAAATTTAGTAGTATTTGTGGACCCTTGATTGAAACAATGAGAGGGGATAGAAAAGAGTTTAAGTGGACTAATGGGGCAGAAAAGAGTTTTCAATTGTTGAAATAAAAAGTTATAGAACAACCTATTTTAGCACTTCCAGATTTTAATAAGGTGTTTCAAGTAGATTGTGATGCTAGTGGTACTACAATAGGAGCTGTTATGAGCCAAGAAGATAAACTTGTTGCTTATTTCAGTGAGAAGTTAAATGATGCCAAGAGAAAATATTCTGTTTATGATCATGAATTTTATGCTATAGTTCAGACATTGAAAAAGTGGAGGCACTATCTACTTCCTAAGGAGTTTGTTTTGTATACTGATCATCAAGCTTTGCAATATTTGAATAGTCAAGGAAAGTTGAATCAGAGGCATTTGAAATGGGTTGAGTTTTTGCAGAGTTATACATTTGTTTTGAAACATAGGAGTGGAAAGTGTAACACGGTTGTAGATGCTCTTAGCAGAAGGCAACTATTACTGACAGAGATGCAGATTGAGGTGGTTGGGTTCAAGGAACTCAAAAATTTGTATCCAGAGGATCCTGATTTTGGTGAACCTTGGCAAGCTTGTACAGAACCTGTTACTCTAGACAGGATGAAATGGCTGGATTTTATCATCCAAGATGATATGCTATTCAGAGGGAGTCGGTTGTGCACTCCATGAAGTTCTATGAGGGAGAATCTTATCAAGGAGAAGCATAGTGGAGGATTGGCTGGACATTTTGGTCATGATAAAACCCTTGCTTTAGTTGGTGAGAATTATTACTGGCCACAATTACAGCAAGAAGTGAAGAAGTTTGTACAGAGTTGTAGAGTATGCCAGATGGCGAAAGGAGTGACGTAGAATGTAGGGTTGTATCAGCTATTACCTATACCAGAGAAGCCTTGGGAGGATATCATTATGGACTTTGTTCTTGGTTTACCGAGGACACAGCGGGGACATGATTCAATTTTTGTAGTAGTTGATAGATTTTCGAAGATGGCACATTTCATTCCCTACAAGAAGACTAATGATGTTGTTCATGTAGCAGAATTTTTTTTCAGAGAAGTGGTGAGACTACATGGTTTGCCAAAGACCATAGTTTCAGATCGAGATACTAAGTTTGTTGGATATTTCTGGCGGACATTGTGGAAGAAGTTGAAGACAGATTTGAAGTTCAGTTCATCACATCATCCATAGACTGATGGATAGATAGAAGTGGTGAATAGAAGTTTGGGAAATCTGCTAAGATGTTTGGTTGGAGATAAGCCAACAGGATGGGATTTGATTTTACCATAGGCAAAATTTGCATACAATAATTCTGTCAATAGGAGCACTGGTAAATCACCATTCCAGATTGTATATGGAAGTAGTCCAAGAAATGCATCTGAATTGAGAAAGATAGATAAAGGAGAAATAAGTAGTGCTGAAGCTGAGGATTTTGCAAAACATTTGAAGAACATCCATGAGGAGGTGAGGAAGCATATTACCAAGATGAATGCACAGTATAAGGCTAAGGCAGATGAGAAAAGGAGGCATAAGGAATTTCAGGTTGGGGATGAAGTCATGGTTCATTTGTGAAAGGAGGGATTTTTGGTTGGTACATATAACAAGATGAAAATGAAGAAGTTTGGACCATGTAAGATATTGAAGAAGCATGATTCAGGAAATGCATATGAGGTAGAATTGCCTAGTGAGCTGAATATTTCACCAGTGTTTAACATTTCAGATTTGACAGAGTATCACGAAGGAGGTGTTGAAGATGAGGTTGCAGCAGCACAGTGGAGTATTCCAGCAACCAGTTCAGATATCAAGGAGATTGAAGACATACTGGACAGTCATGTTGGCAGAAGCACAAGGAACAGGACATATGAAGAGTATTTGGTCAAATGGAAAGGACGACCCATTGAAGATTCATCATGGCTAACAAAGGAGGAGGTTAACCGTCTTGGTTTTCCTCTGCACATGTGAGTCGTGACAGGGTCACTTCTCAAATTACCCTGGATGTCTAATGCAGGAGCATCCTGGGTGTAAGAGCAATCTTGCATCACCCAAAAATATTTCTATTTTTGTATTCAATAAGGGCTATCTCGTGCAGAGTTGCTATTTATGGAAACTTGCTATTTTTAGTAAGTTGGTCTTATGATCTCGGAATGTTCTAATTTTACATATGGAGGTTCATCTCAGTCATATCAGCTTGCCAGCAAAGTTTCATGCCTAGATCAGGTCTAGTTTTGAAGATATTGAAGATTTTCGATATTGGTAGCAGGGTACAGAAACTTTGAACTCAGTTTTGAAGGCTTTAGAGGCCCCGGATGAGGTCAAAAAATTGAGTGACTAGTGCTTTGCACTGGTCAAGCCTGTAGAGCGCTTTGTGGTGTTTCTGAAATGGGGCTATAATAGTCAATCGGGTCAACTAGTGATGACTTATGGTCTCCAAAAGTCAGGCCACCTGAAATGGCAGAAAATAATATTTCTTCAAAATTTTTGTTCGGGTTTCAAAAGTTATTTTGAGCCGACTTTGATGTAATAAATTGTAAAATAAAATAATTCTAAGTTTGATCGGCCCTAAGGGCTAAATTTCTAGAACCTTCTCGGGTGGTGGAAATTGCCTATATAAAGAAGGCCCGTAGTGTTGTCTAGGGCAGTTCTAGGTAGTAGATCTGGGTATTGATTTGAGGCTTTGTCCTACAGATTATTGTAAGGGAATGCCCATGTGGCTTTGCATATTGTAATTCTAAAAATTTGTAATTCCACATTTGTGGAGATAATAAGAAGCCAATTTTCTGTTCTTGCATATTATTGTTGTTGTTTCTCTATTTCTGTTATGTGTTTGTGGTATTAAGGAGAGCACCCTTCATCATGTTTACATCTTTTCATTTGGAATGCTTGATGACCCGCGAGCTTTGAGAGCTAGGGCATCGTTTCTATTACCTTCAAGGCATTGTGTGAATTTTTTGATCTCTCTTTATTTGTTTTGTTGTTGATATTCACTATGTGGTACTCCCTATTTATGATCATTTCATGAGGAAATGTCTTCATGTATTGCAGGTTGCAAGCTAGGGCATCATGCATGATTTATGAGCTCACTGTTTGAGCACCTCATGTCCATATATATATACTTCTAAGGAGGAATTATGAAATGTATTTGTAGGTAGTTAACTCTTCTATAATGATGGAGGAGTGAAAGGTAATGATCAATGAGGTTGCTGCTATTAGATCATACATTAACACTCTTACTGTTTTGAATTTGAGCTCGGGAATCATGCAATGTTATTGTTATCATTGTATGCTTGTTGCTATTGTGCATCATATATTGTTTTATACACTGTTTATTTCATTGAGACTATGAGCTTTGTTTTTCTTTCAGAAGTGTATGGCCTGACTATACACATGCATAATTGTAGATGAGGATCAGTAATAAGATATCATTCATTGCTTAGATATTTTTTATCTAACCCCCATCTCTCTTTTCTTTGCAAGTTTTGGATCACACACGGGCACACTAGATTCATACCCGGGTAAAAAATTCATCACTTCAGGCAATGTTTGGCACCCTTATTATTTATGTTCATCCACTTATGTATGCCTATACTCTTGCATTTTCTTCTGAAATTTATTTTCCTTGTATAGTATATACAAGTTATTTTTTATATATATACATGTAATCTTTAGATGCAAAAATTTATTTTCCTTTACATGTATCTTTAAATGAAATGAACACAAATTACACAAGATCATATAATAATGCAAACTAGGGTACTATAGTCACTCATCTAGTAATTAGTTCCCCAAACCATTACTAAGGATTCAACATAAGTCTAAGTCCCCAAATCTATTGTTCTATGTGTATAAAATAATATATGGTGCACAACAATAGCAAGCATGCAATGACAACAATAACAATACATGATGCCTGAACCCAAATTCAAAGAAGTAAGTGTATTAATGTATGATCTAATAGCGGAAACCTCATTGATCATTACCTTTCACTCCTCCATCATTATAGAATAGATAACTACCTACAACTAGGGCATCATGTGTTGTTTATGAGCTCACTGTTTGAGCACCTCATGTCCCTATTTGATTGACAAGTGCTCAAATAGTGAGCTCATAAATTGTGACACTCATTTGGTTATAAACAAAAAAGAAAAGAAAAAGAAAGTGTCATTTTTAATTTGTGAATTCGAAGAGCTGTCGCGAAGATGACACTACACTTTTGCATGACGCGAAGAGGGCATTCAAGTTTGGTGTGCTCGAAGAGGCTAGCACTGACACTTGAGATAGGCATTCAAGCTTTGTCTATTTGATCATAAATGGGGAGTACCACATAGTGAATATCAACAACAAAACAAATAAATAGAGAGATTAAACACTTCACATAATATATGTTTCTTATAGCTCAGAGTCAACTACAATAGCTCACAGTCTCAAAGAAATAAATAGTGTATAAAACAATATATGGTGCACAATAGTAGCAAACATGCAATGACAACAATAACATTGCATGATGCCCTCACTCAAATTCAAAACAATAAGTGTATTAATGTATGATCTAATAGCAGCAACCTCATTGATCATTATCTTTCACTTCTCTATCATTATAGAAGTGATAACTACCTACAACTAGGGAATCATGCATTGTCTATGAGCTCATTGTTTGAGCAGCTCATGTCCCTATTTAATTGGTCGGTGCTCAAACAGTGAGCTCATAAATAATGCATGATGCCCTAGCTTGCAACCCACAAGCCATCAAGACATTTCCTCATGAAATGATCATAAACGGGGAGTACCACATAGTGAATATCAAAAAAAATAAAAATAAAGAGAGATCAAAAACTTCACATAATATATGTTTCTTTATAAGATTTTATTAAGACTAAATATATTATTTTATGAGCTCACTATTTGAACACATCATGTCCCTAGATCAAATAGGGACATCAGTAATAAAATCATACACTAAGTGGTACTCCTTGTTTATGATAATTTCATGAGGAAATGTTTTGGTGGCTCATGGGTTGTTGCAAGCTAGGGCATGATACATTGTTCATGAGGACACTGTTTAATACTGGCATTGTTTACATCTTTTCATTTGGAATGCTTGATGACCTATGAGCTTTGAGAGCTAGGGCATTGTTTCTATTACCTTCAAGGCATTGTGTGAAGTTTTTTATCTCTCTTTATTAGTTTTGGTATTGATATTCACTATGTGGTACTCCCCGTTTATGATCATTTCATGAGGAAATGTCTTGATGGCTCGCAGGCTACAAGCTAGGGTATCATACATTCTTCATGAGCTCACTGTTTAATGTCTGGCAAGGCTATGTAAATGGTACCAGACCAACCCAATCAGCCCATCAAAATGTGTCATGTTTATCTTTGTCAAATACACTCGTTCACCATTTTATTCTTGTTCTTCACACAAATATTGCATCAAAAGTAATTATAAACAATGATTCAAAGAAAAAAGAAACAACTACAATAGATCAGACCCCAAAAGAATACAGTCAACTAAAATAGCTCACAGTTTCAATGAAATAAATAGTGTATAAAACAATATATGGTGCACAACAATAGCAAGCATGCAATGACAACAATAACATTGCATGATTAAATTCAATACTCTTAATTTTTATTCAAATCTATTTGAAACTCCGATCAGCTCAATGTCCAATAGTCAAACTAACCTATGACTTCAAAGGAGGAATTATGAAATGTAGTTATAGGGAGTTCTCTCTTCTATAATGAAAATGGTACCAGGCCAACCCAATCAGCCCAACAAAATGTGTCATGTTTATCTTTGTCAAATACACTTATTCACCAATTTGTTCTTGTTCTTCACATAAATATCTCATCAAAAGTAATTGTAAACAATGATTCAAAGAAAAAAGAAACAACTATAATAGATTAGACCCCAAAAGGATATAGTCAACTACAATAGCTCACAGTCGCAATGAAATAAATAGTGTATAAAACAATATATGGTGCACAATAGTAGCAAGCATGTAATGACAACAATAACATTGCATGATGTCCAAGCTCAAATTGAAAATAGTAAGTGTATTAATGTATGATCTAATAGCAACAACCTCTTTGATCATTACCTTTCACTCCGCCATCATTGTAGAAGAGATAAATACCTACAACTAGGGTATCATGCATTGTTTATGAGCTCACTATTTGAGCACCTCATGTCCCTATTTGATTGGCTAGTGCTCAAACAAAGAGCTCATAGATAATGCATGAATCGCTAGCTTGCAGCCCACAAGCCATCAATACATTTCCTCATGAAATGATCATAAATGGGGAGTACCACATATTTAATATCAACAACAAAACAAATAAAGAGAGATCAAACACTTCACACAATATATGTTGCTTTATAAGATTTTATTAAGACTAAATATATTGTTTTATGAGCTCACACTTTGAGCACCTCATGTCCCTATTTGATTGGTCGGTGAAATGTTTGTTATATTGATGCTATTAGATATTTGAGTACCCTTTATGGAGTACCTTAACATCCCAAAAGGATAGGGTAGGTTTCTTTGGAAGGTATATGACTGTTTACACTATTTATCAATATTTAAAGCCTAAAAATCATGCATTTACAAAGGAAGCACTAACCAGTCAAACTCCTAGGCTCCAAGTCTTGTCAAAGTGTCATGAATAGGTTCAAGTCAAAGGAATATGAATTCAATTTGACTCCAAGAGGTTTCTAGATACAAAAGCCCCAATTTGTGTCCTCAAAACCCTTAAATCTAGGGCTTCCTCAATGTCACATTTCTTAAGGTTTTCTACAAAAAATAATGGTTGATTCACCTTGTACTTAACATTTCTATACACTTTCAATAATAAAATATTTCCCTTGTTTGGCCATAACTCTCTATCCTTCAGCCTATCCTCCAAATTCACTTAGTTTCTTAATATTCCCTATGGTGATCACCATAACAGTCAATCAAACATGCATTTCCAAAGCTAGAGGATTATAATACATGTTAATTGGATGCCATTCTATGAGAACCGGTAATCTACATTCATAGAATGACATTCATAATAAAAGAAACTCAAGAAAATAGTCCTAATTTAGATTTTTAATGACTGTATAGTCCCAAAATAGATTATAACAGCGACTAGAATAGAATTCTTAGAGCATGAATGACTTCAAAGTCATGAAATGTTAGGATAAAAACATTGTAGAAAACATTCCAGCCATTAACAACTTTGAATCATAAAAAAAATCATTTCAAATTTGCAAGAAAATCAGACTTTTATTTGTTGATATTTTCCTGATTCTACCTAGGAATAAACAGCTTCTAAAGTTATCAGAATTGATCTGCAGAGTAGTCCCTCCTTTGTGAATGAATTAGTCTTGAAGTAGTCTAACATCTGCCTTAAGATTTGCTACAAAATTCTGCTCTAGAATTCGCTTCTATGTATACTATAATTAAGACTGAGATTCAAAGTTGATGCCCTTCTATGGAGGACTTCGTTTTATCTACAATGTTTGAATTGACTGATGTTTAATGGAATCTAATGTTGTCTTATGGATTTTGGCATTTATTGTAGCCTTAAGAGAGTTTTTTTTTTCCCTAGGTGGACTTACGACTGTTAGTTTGTTGTTGCCTAGGTGGACTTGCGGCTGTCCTATTTCTGTTGCTGACCTGCTTCTTCCGCTGCTAAAACCTGCTTCTTTATGTGATTCTTTGGAGAAGAGACATGTTATGTCTTGGGTGCTCTTCTTCTAAGAATCATCCTCCTATATGTAGGAGACAAGGGAGAATCCCAAGAGGGATGACTTGAATGAATAATTCAAGAGAGCTGACTCAAGGGCCTAAATAATTAATTCAATGTCTCATTCAAATTTGCCATATAATGGCTTGATCCTCTAATTTATAACTTCCTCTAACTCTGTTCAACCAACTTTGGTGGTTGGAAAATTATATTAAGACTAATTAAACATAAAAAATCCTTTTCCCTCATTTTACAAGTGATCGTTGTTATTCAAAAATTTGAATTAACAACATTGCAATGAAGCATTTCTTAATATTTTTGAATCCTAAGACCTTGGCATATGATCTAAATAAACTTATTAAACCTTATTAAAACCAAATCTAAACTATTATAAGCTTTCAACTCAAAAACTCATCCTAGACTCCTAAATTGGTCCTAAGGGTTATTAGGCCTTTAAGGGCTTATTGCCAATTTATTACAAGTATTATTACAGGTCATTATGTTGGAGCTTTTCCTTGTAGGACCAAACTTGAATCAATATATGGGCTTGATTCTCAAATTAGGCACTCAAGTTTAACAAGAAAATAGTCCAATTGATGAGGATTGAAAGGAATCCTCCTTCTTTGAGCTCCACATCACTCAGGTAGGTATTGCCTTATCTGCACACTCAAGACACCTCATGATAAACAATAGGCTTGTAGATAGATTATTGTGGAATAGTCTTCAAACCCCTATAGGTATCTTGTACCCCCATGAAGAAAATTCTTAATGCAATAGCCCTACTTGCATATAATGGGTATGAAAACCAAAGACCTATCCTAACAACATGAAAGGGAAAGGGTGGAACTAAAAGTAAATGATTTAGAGATGGGTTGAAAGGACCCCTAAGATACCCTAAGTCCCCATAGACCAGTGCCTTGTCTGATGGGCCACAGAGTTAAATACCCTATTAAAATAGACAGCTATGAAATAAGAAGACAAAATACTCAATGTGTTGATGCCTAACATCAATCACACACCATGATCAAACCTCACTTTAACAACCCACCTATGTATCCAAGTATGTTATTACCCATCCAAAGGATTTTAACCCTCCCCTTAAAAGAGATCTATAAATAGATAATACATTAACCAACATCCACTAGAAGACAAGCATGACATATCTTTGACACCTTAGCTCATACATACATGAAAACTATTCCTAAACCAATTATCGCTGTGAAGACAACTCCACTTGCAAACACATGGGAAATGCAAATAGAAAAATCAAACATCCTTGATGTATGATTAATGAATTCAGAATTCAAATGGAGATAGTTTGGTAACAGTAAGAGTAAATTGAATCCTCATACATAAGACAAATCAATTACAATACATATCATATTTTTGAACCAACAAAGGAAGAAAGAACACCCTATATGCAAAGAAGTAGAGAAAATCTACAGGAAAATGACCCTTCATGGAACTGAAAAGGAACCCTCAGGAACCAGGATTTTCAGAACCATTACAAAGTAAAAAAAAGTAGCCATATATACCCCTGGTTATCTTGGAATCCTACACAAGTTAGGATGCAACAAGATACGGATAACCATGGTAAGGGTTAGGGTTTCCACCCACCAAAACAATTCAAAAGATCAAAATTCAATACGTTGGATGGAAAACCAAGCAACCTGGTGAAGAACAGATTTAAAATTGATCTCCAATTATGATAATTCTCAAAATAGTGTACAAAAGGTCATAAATCCACCATGAAAATTAGTCTGTTCAACCACCTACAACACACCTCGAGCCATTCCTCTCATTCCTTGCATGGTATAGATCTTTGTAATCGATCATCACACCTTGGACCACACTACAATGGCAAACAAATCATCCTTACCAGCTCCAGTCGCTTTTGCATTCAATTTTAGTCCTTTCTATCGCTGAGAAACCCTCAAAAATTTGAATTTGAATTACAATGGTCACATTCAAGCACTAGCAGCAAATTGGCAGTCGATGTTTAAATCTAGATCACCTTTATATCATGACTGTCAGATCTTTCCTCTTCCTGGGCTTTAATTCTTAACTCAACTGCTACCCTCGGGTTTACTCCTAGTGACTACATGACAATGCTTTTTCCTATCCATGGAAAGAAAACCTTAACCCATCTTTAAATCCATGACCTGGTGACTAAAGGAAAACATTCAACCTCGGTCCCATATTTAGTGAGCTAGCAACAAAAGGTTAGTGCCTATTCGCCGAATGTTTCACCTTTCCGCCAATTCATTTAGCTATTACACGAACACTTGTTCACTGGATCGCCAGTCGATTTAGAATATCACCACTTTGTTGTGTGAATGAGTGAAGCCTTTGAAAATTTGTTGGGCCGCTAACCTCTTTTATCAGGTCTGCTAGACCTTAGAACCCTGTGTGGGCCTGCTTGATGCCAACTATCACCACCTCATTCACTGCTATTGCCCGGTCATCACTAACAAAGGACCCACCGCAAAGCTTCCTCCTTAGTGAAGATCGATGGTTGTCATTATACCACACATTTAACTATCGTGCATCTTACCCCAGTGGTCTAGTGACAACCACAAGATCTTGTAGCGTATTAACTCCCCTGAGACCGGCGGACCCACTAACAAGTCCACCCCGGCACACCTAGACTAATGAGAACATGTCCAAGTCAGCACCACCTGCCAGAGGACCCACCCATGTGAAACATTTGAGAAAAGTAGAATCGATGGCTGGTGTAAGATCTCATGCCTCTGACAACTTCCATGAGAACTTATGCCAACCGTAGATTCTATGCAGATGTCAAGTCCCACTGACAGACACGCAAGCAACTAGGTCCCACTGACACATCTAGGAAAGATTCAAAATCAATGGATGGCACATGATCTCAAAGGGGAAGAATATTCCTTAAGATCATGCACCAACCATAGATTGAAAAGGCTTTACTTCAAGCCCCACTGACAGGATATCCAGTCACTCATCCGTGGACCAATCAGAGCTTGCTATTTGTGCATATGTGTCAATGAACCCACCTATGTGAGAAGCTCTGCCATAAAGGAGAATCAATGGCCATCACAAAAGCACATAGCTCTGGCACATCTCTTGGGAATATACGACCACCATTAGATCGAGATGGTGTCAGAAAGCCTAGGCCTAGAGACCACGTGAACACGTGACTAAAGAAAAGAAACCGCCATGCCAAGTCACTAACAATTAAGAGATAAGCCACCAGGAATAGGAGAATACATGAACATTGTGTTCATCCAATCACTGGAAGAAAAAGATAACCACTAGGAAAGCAAGTGAACTAGTGACAAACATGCATTCACCAAATCACCGAACAAAAAGACCAACCGCCAGAGGACTAAAAAAATAAGCGACCAACAGAGAAAAAAAATGTGCACATGCATTTTAGATCACTTAAGTGGCTTGAAAAGGTAAAGACAAATTAGAACAGAGCCAGTGAATTTCCTACCAATGGCTAGATTTATGAAATTTTTTGCAAGGGTTGCAAGGCTAGAGACACAAAAATGATTGCAGGGACTAGCAGAAACAAGCTAGAACCATGAAATTTTTTGCAGGGGTATGCCATTTTCTAAAGATTTTCTACATTGACATGAAAATGGGCTAAGAGTGGCTCTTGTTGGGGATGATGGGCAACTTGTGTCCATGCAAGAATTCAGATCTCTGGGATAGCAGATCACCCACAGGACAAAACATAGGGACCTCAAAAACTGGCAACCAATCCAGGAAGATAGAAAGGGAAACACACAATAGGAAAGGAAGGATATCTACAAGTATTTACCAAATTTTACAAATTTATTTAGTGGCCCCAGACCACCAAAAGAAAATCAATGACCCTCCTGAATCAAAAATCTGATTTTCATCCACAAATGTGACCAAACACGTACAAATTTCATGACCATCCTTCTTCCAACATATATGATAATTCATGGGCTGAAAAACAAAATTGCACTGATCACTACCCATGTATTTCCAGTCATGACTACCATACTCATATTCATATTCCATGAAGTAAGGAACATCAATCACTTCTTCTTGATGACTAGAAACAAAGATTTGATCTAGTAATGCATCAGAAAATGTGACATGTTGATTATCATGCATTACCATAGAATTACCTGGCTGAGAAGGACTTGGATCCTTAGATTTTTCTTCATACACTACATCAACCAGTGAGCAACTTGGTTCCTCTTTGATATTTTCATGAATTGGATCATGAACCAAGTGAAGGTCTTCTTCATAAATTTTGTGACAATAGGACAACTGATCTGCATCATTATTTTTACCAAAAGAATTTATGTCCCAATCATTGAAGACAAAGTCCTCAACATTGTCACCATCAGTATCATATTTAGCAAAAGAAGGAAAAGGGTTTGAACAAGAAACTTGTTCATCAATAGAATTCCTATGATAGGAGAGCACATTGTCATGTCCTTCAACCTCTTCTTCTGCAGAGTCACTATATGAGTGGGACTGTAATATACATGGGTCCTCAGGGTCACTTTGAACACTGGCCTCATTATCAATGTCAAAGGATAAATCATAGGGGAGCTACAAATCAAAGTCCACAATAGGTGGATACCTTTGGAATTCTTCAGCCAGAAGTGTTGAAATCTCTTCACTGCTTAATGGACTTTGGGCCATACTTTCATCTTCCTCAGCTTCACCCCTATTGCAAACATCTTCCTTATCCAAGACAAGAAAAGAGACCTCTGGCCTTAGATCATCTTGTGTGGTTAAACCAATGCAAGAATCATCATTTGCATCATATTCATTTTCTTACCACTCACACAAAACATCATCAAATCGGGACAAGAAACAAGAACTCTGATATTGAAAATAAGAAAAATCTGTAGACAAATTGGAAACATTATCACTCTCAGATCCATCTTCAGCACTCTCACATGCACTGACCTCAAAATCAGCCTCATAGTCAACACCTTCCGCATAATAAGAATCAACATCAAAAATACTGGTCTCCTCATGATCAACATAAAGAGAAGCCAATGCCCTCAACCTCCTGTCCCCCAATAACTGCCAGTTCTCAACTTTTAAGGACATAACCCCAAGTGCATCCTCAAGCCCAAGGCTATCATCACTAAGTATCCAATCTCTGACACATATATAATACTCTTCCCATAATGCATCTGACCAACTGGTTGACTCATGAAAATAAAGATCCAAGAATAAACCAATGAAATCAGGTTTAGAAAACTCAACATCATTAGGAAGCTCATTATATACATCCTAAAATCTATCATAGAAAAGAGATATGGGTAGATCCTTTCTGCATCCTACTTTCAATCTCATCAATGACATGCAATCTGTAAGGATGCCTTGCTCAAGGAAAGCAAGCTCCTCATCAAGCTTACCCATCAAACTTAATGTACTACTTCCATAAAATTTTGTAGGGATGTAACTAAAAACTTGAAGTATGCAAACTTCTACTCACAACTTATCTTTTTCTTAGTGCTTGATCACTTAATAAGGAGACATTTCAAATCTTTGAGAAATACCTAAGAGTTTTGTAGCAAAAGACTTTGTTGACTGGAAGGCAGGGTAGATCTAGAGCTCACCATGCAACTCCATCAGATTCTTTTTTGTGTAGAGTCGCCACCTCCTTGAAGAGGAAAATATTGTTTTTCTTTGTACCTCTTCCAATCAACCAAAACTACACTAGGATATCACACCGTCTATCAGGAACTGCACTAATCAAATAGAGAAATCAGAGCTGCCACTCAACACTTAGTGAGAAAATTTTAGCAAATGCTTTGTTTGTTTATCTGACTCTTTCCAATGGCCTCCCCAATAGAGTCACCAATTTGTTGGAGCTTTTCCTTGCAGGACCAAACTTGAATCAATAGATGGGCTTGATTCTCAAATTAGGCACTCAATTTTGACAAGAAAATAGTCTAATTGATGAGGATTGAAAGGAATCCTTCTTCTTCTTTGAGCTCCACATCACTCGGGTGGGTATTGCCTTATTTACACACTCAAGACACCTCATGATAAATAATAAACCTATAGATACATTATTGTGGAATAGTCTTCAAACCCCTATAGGTATCTTGTACCCCTATGAAGAAATTTTTTAATGCAATAGCCCTACTTGCATAGAATGCATATGAAAACTAGAGACCTATCCTAACAACATGAAAGGGAAAGGGTGGAATTGAAAGTAAATGATTTAGAGATGGGTTGAAAGGATCCCTAAGATACCCTAATTCCCCATAGACTGGTGCCTTGTTCGATGGGCCATAGAGTCAAATACCCTATTGCAATAGACAGCTATGAAACAAGAAGACAAAATATTCAATGCATCGATGCCTAACATTAATCACACACTATGATCAAACCTCACTTTAACAACCCACCTATGTATCCAAGTATGTTATTACCCATCCAAAGGATTTTAACCCTCCCCTTAGAAGAGACCTATAAATATATAATACATTAACTAGCATCCACTGGAAGACAAGCATGACATATCTTTGACACCTCAGCTCATACATACATGAAAAATAATCCTCAACTAGTTATCTCTACAAAGATGACTCCACTTGCAAACACATAGGAAATGCAAATAGAAAAATCAAACACCCTTGATGTATGATTAATGAATTCAAAATTCAAATGGAGATAGCTTGGTAATAGTAAGAGTAAATTGAATCCTCATACATAAGACAAATCAATTACAATACATATCATATTTTCTGAACCAACAAAGGAAGAAAGAACACCCTATATGTAGAGAAGTAGAGAAAATCTACAGGAAAAGGACCCTTCATGGAACTAAAAAGGAACCCTCAAGAACTAGGATTTTTAGAACCCTTACAAAGTATAAAAAACATAGCCATATATACCCCTGGTTATCTTGGAATCCTACACAAGTTAGGATGCAACAAGCTATAGATAACCATGGTAAGGGTTAGGGTTTCCACCCACCAAAATAATTCAAAAGATTAGAATTCAATACATTGGATGGAAAACCAAGAAACATGGTGAAGAACAAATCTAAAATTGATCTCCTATTATGATAATTATCAGAATAGTGTATAGAAGATCATAAATCTACCATGAAAACTAGTTTGTTCAAGCACCTACAACACACCTCAAGCCATTCCTCTCATTCCTTGCAGAATACAGATCTCTGCAATCGATCATCACACCCTAGACCACACTGCAACAACAAACAAATCATCCTTACCAACTCTAGTCACTTCTGCATTGAATTTTAGTCCTTTTTATCACTAAGAAACCCTCAAAAATTTGAATTTGAATTACAATAGTCACATTCAAGCACCAGCAGCAAATCGACGGTCGACGTTTAAATCTAGATCAACTTTATATCATGACCATCGGATCTTTCCTCTTCTTGGGCTTTAAGTCTTAACTCAACCGCTACCCTTGGGTTTACTCCTAGTGACTACGTGACAATGATATTTCCTATCCATGGAAAGAAAACCTTAACCCATGTTTAACTTTGCGACCTGGTGACTAAAGGAAAACATTCAACCTCGATCCCATATTTAGCGAACTAGTGACAAAAGGTTAGTGCCTATTCACCGAATGTTTCACCTTTCCACCAGTTCATTTAGCTATTACGTGAAAACTTGTTTACTGGATCGCCAGTCAATTTAGAATATCACCACTTTATTGCATGAATTAGCGAGGCCTTTGAAAAAATTTCAGACCGCTAACCTCTTTTATCAGGTTCGCTAGACCTTAGACCCCCACTTGGGCCCACTTTATGCCAACTCTCACCACCTCATTCACCGCTGCTGCCCGGTCATCACTAACAAAGGACCCACCGCAAAGCTTCCTCCTTAGTGAAGATCAATGGTTTTCATTATACCACACATTTAACTATCGTGCATCTTACCCCAATGGTATAGCGACAACCATAAGATCTTGTAGCGTATTAACTCCCCTGAGACCAGTGGACCCACTAACAAGTCCACCTTAGCACACCTAGACTAATGAGAACATGCCCAAGTCAACACCACCTGCCAGAGGACCCACCCATGTGAAACATTTGAGAAAAGTAGAATCGATGGCTGGTGTAAGATCTCATGCCTCTGACAACTTCCATGAGAACTTATGCTAGCCCTAGATTCTATGCAGATGTCAAGTCCCACTGACAGACACACAGGCAACCAGGTCCCACCGACACATTCAGGAAAGATTTGAAATTGATAGATGGCACATGATCTCAAAGGGGAAGAATATTCCTTAAGATCGTGCACTGACCGTAGATTGAAAAGGCTTTAATGCAAGCCCCACTGATAGGATATCTAGTCACTCACCCATGGACCAATCAAGGCTTTCCATTTGTGCATACATGTCAACGAACCCACCTATGTGAGAAGCTCTACAATAAAGGAGAATCAACGGCCATCGCAAAAGCACATAGCTCTGACACATCTCTTGAAAATATATGACCACCGTTAGATCAAGATGGTGTCAGAAAGCCTGGGCCTGGAGACCACGTGAACACATGACTAAAGAAAAGAAACCACCATGCCAAGTCGCTAATAGTTAAGAGATAAGCCACCAAGAATAGGAAAATATGCAAACACTGTGTTCGCCCAATTGCTAGAAGAAAAAGATAACTGCTAGGAAACCAAGTTAACCAGCGACAAACATGCATTCACCAAATCGACAAACAAAAAGACTAACCGCCAGAGCACTAAATGAATAAGCGACCAATGGAGAAAAGAAATGCACACATGCATTTTAGATCACTTAAGTTGACCGAAAAGGTAAAGACAAACTAGAACAGGGCCAGGGAATTTCCTACCAATGGCTAGATTTATGAATTTTTTGCAAGGGTTGCAAGGCTAGAGACACAAAAATGACTGCAGGGACTAGCAGAAACAAGCTAGAACCATGAAAATTTTTGCAGGGGCAGGCCATTTTCTAAAGATTTTCTGCATTGACATGAAAATGGGCTAACACATTATAGGCTCCAAAACACACCAATTGATGTCATTGGATATCTTCATGTTCACTTATGTCTTTTTTATCTCTATAGGTTTTGTGAACTCCTTATGTGCTCTAGGTGCCCCTGCACCACTATGTGCTTTGAGCCAATGAAATTTTTATCATCATGATGAAGTAATAATGCATTAAATGTTTGACTTATCTCCCTATTCAATTTTAATTTTATAGTGAATTCATGATTTATAATTCAGTTGTAGCAGCTCAATGTGTTTCAACTCAAGAATACCCCTTACTTGGTTTCCTACAAAGCTTTTAGTGAAATCTATCAGAAAATGAGAATCTATGATAAGGTGACATGAAGCTAATGAAAGGAGGCATCTCCAATTTGTTTTGTAGATATACACATTAAGGATCATGTTAGATAATACAAGGGAATTTGATCAAAATAGGGAGACAATTGCTAGATTGTTGTCTAACTTTCAAAGAGAAGCCGATGACAAATGTTATTGCCCATGGAAGAGTTGTAACAGCTTAAAGACAAGAAGAATCAAAATCAAAACAACAAAGAGACATTGTAGGCAGAATGGTCACATGGAAGGGGGGTTTGATTATAAACCAGTGGTAAGTTGTTTGTTATATTATTTTCACAATTAATATACATATGAACCATGGAAGGAGGTTTGATTATCATCATTTTGTATATAGGTCGATCTCCCCAATGTGAGTATAGAGGAACATAGAGGTGTGAGTATTGAAGTTGAAGATTAGGATCCCATGGAAGATGACGATGATGCACCAGAAAACACATTTGAAGATGATGGTATGAATGTATTGATCATTGACACATTTTCTATTGGTGTTACTGGTGCTACTACTATTGCTCATGATGAGGATGACATTGATGACGTCCATGATATACTTCTACTTGAGAAGGGGGACATGACCCTTTATGAAGTCTCCTAATCTACTCTTCTCTCTGTTGTATTATTGTTGGTGAATTTGAAAGTTATGAATGGTTTATCCAACATAGAAATGTCACGTATGCTAAGGTTTGTCATATATGTCATTATAGTCTATAAAAGTTGAAACATGTACCATTAAGATTGTTTATAGTAATGACTTATATTATTTGTTGCAGATAAATAGGTGACTTTCTGTTACCACCATCAAATGTTCTCCCTCGCTTGTACTGAGAATTATGTGCCACTACAAAACATATTTGAATGGAGTATCAAACAATAGATGCTTGTCCTAAAGATCATATTATTTATTATAAAGAACATGAAAATGCAATAGAATGCCCTGAATGCCATACAAAAAGATATCGAGATGATCAAGTGATAAAAAAGGTGCCTCACAAGGTTCTTCATCACATCCCTATTATTTCACGTCTGAAATGATTATTCAGGTACAATATCTTGGCACAATTTATGGATTACCATGCACGTGGCAGGAGTCAAGATGACATTATTTGAATGCTTGCAAATGGTTCATCATTTATGGACATAGAGGAAAAATGGCCAAACTTTAAAGAGGAACCTCAAAATCTCAGGCTTTCTGTGGTAGCAGACGGTGTCAATCCACATGGAGAGATGAGATTCATTTGCTCGGTGTGACCTATTTTTGTTATAAACAATAACCTTCCTCCATGGATGTTAATAAAGAGGGCGCACATTATGTTGGCAATGATTATTCCAGGTATCTTATTATTTTATAGTTATCTACATGTAATTATAAGTCTTGGAGTGAAATGGCCATAATAGTTATCTGATGTTGTTAATTCAACTAGGTAAGTACCAAGTGAAAGATATGAATGTATATATTGCACCTCTTATCGATGAGTTGTTAGTGTTATGGAATGGTTTCACTATGTATGACATCTCCTGACCAATTGGACAAAGAGAATTTCAATTCCATGCAATGTTTGTGTGGAGAATTCATGATGCTCTAGGGTTGACACATTTCTATGGTATGTTATGGTGAATTCTAGTTCTACGAGATAATTCAAATTTTAAAAATATACATATTTAATCCAATTTTATCATCATCTTGTAGGTCTTCAAACAAAGATAAAAATTGCATGTCCAATGTGTGGTCCAAAGATGAAATCTCATCATTCTAAAAGTTTAAGAAAATAGGTGTTTGATGAGTATAGGCAGTTCCTCCCTAGAAATCATAAGTATCAAAGTGTAGAAAGTCATATTTTCAATAGGAAAGAAGAGACTACATCAAAGCCCTGAAGAATGACACTTGACCTATGGCAGTTGGAATATAATAGAATTCAAGGTAATATTGTTCCACATAATGGTCGATGTTTGAAAATTATATATTTTGATTGTGTTTTGTTGGCTAATTATGTAGTTGATGTTCTTGAAGGTCATGAAGGCATCACCGACTAGCTTCCAAAAGGACTAAAATGTTATCCCAGAGAATTTAGCAGGCTACCCAACTATGAGCATCTACAAATTGTGCATTTTTTTTATACTATGCATATTGGAAAGAGTGTAATAGAGATGTTATGGAAAATATTGGATGGAAGGCATGACAAAGAAAAACTTGACAAAATTTATAGTGACATTCATGATTCCAATCATGCAATGAAAAATATCAATGAATCAAATAGCAATGGAGACCAAATTAATGCAAGTGCTCTTCCTTGGTTATTAATAGAGAAACAAAGTAATGCCATAAAAGAAGTGATCCAAAAAATTTTATTTCCTATAGGATTTGCTGTGGATATAAGCAATCTCATATCAAAGAAAATTGATTTTGGGTCAGGGATGAAAACACATGATTGGCATACCTTTATCAAGGTAAGTCATAGTCTTTTATATTTACAATATATTTGTGTAATTACATTCAATTTTCATTGTATGAAATGATCATTTGACAATTGTTGCATTATTTGCTACCCCTATCTCTCCCAAAGAACTTCAACAATAATATCAAACAAGTGATATATGATCTGGGAAAATACATGAGGTAAGCAGTGATATTTGTTCAATATATCAAAGAATAATATCAAACAAGTAATATATTGTAAAGTCTCGTATTTATATATTTATATCTTGAATCCCTTGTAGCTGGTTGTCATCTAAAGAAATCCATAATGAAGATATAAAATATTGGAAGAAAAGAATTTGTTGATTAATGTGTGAAATGAAAAAGTGTTTACCTCCATCTTTTTTCAATGCACAAGAACACTACCTCATACACCAAGTTGAGGAGATTGAATTACGTGGACCTGTACATGCTAGGTCAATGTGGATGGTTCAGAGACACTTGAAAATTTTGAAGGGTTTGGTATGAAAAAAAAAGCACATCTCGAGGGTTCTATGGTTGAGGGATATATGGTATACTAGATGATGGTGTACGTTACTCAATATCTTCCTAATCTTGTAGCAAAGACCCATATAGATTGTATTTCAGATCTCGACTCAATTAAAAAATTTGAAGGGGAGTACTTGGTGGGAAACGGTAGATTTAGTAAACTAAAAGGTAATAAATTATGAGATGTTATTGTAGTAAATTAATTTTTAATCTTCAAAATAAATCTATTGTAAGTCATCTATTTACTTTTGTATAGCTTCTAAAGAGTGGGATGTAATACATTTGTTTATTACAAACAATCAAGTTTGGATGACAACATGGATTGAATGATGTCAACATGATGGTCATAGATTAACATGGG
The DNA here is from genome assembly GCA_027943335.1 of Chamaecyparis obtusa. Classification (NCBI taxonomy): domain Eukaryota; kingdom Viridiplantae; phylum Streptophyta; class Pinopsida; order Cupressales; family Cupressaceae; genus Chamaecyparis; species Chamaecyparis obtusa. Next base: position 649,466 of record BSBK01004174.1, read on the forward strand.
AATCCATGTCTTCATTAGTTATACAAGCTCATCGCAATGAAGATCCCAATGTTACACAAGAGGAAATAGATTTAGCATATGGATTAAGCGATCACCAAGTACTTATAAATTTGTTAATTAATCAATCATATGTTTTTCAACTCTTGATACAATAATTTATACATGTTTGACATTATTGCAGGTGAAACACCACAAGGCTATGTTTTTCAATGGTTATAAATTTCACATCAAAAATTTGGATGACACGAAGAGAACTTGTGATTCTAGGATAAGTGCAGTGTTCTAGGTGACTAATATTTCATCTAGAAATGACTTACATCCTTGAGAGTCACAAAATTGATACTATGTTATTTTGGTTGGTATACTTGACTGTGACTTCAATTCCTTTAAATTAGTTCTCTTCATTGTAAAATGGTATAGACTACAACTCAATAAAAATGATCCTGATAGAACTACTATTGAACATGACAATGGATTTCCAATGATTAATACAAGGTTGTTTGAGCTAGTTGGAGAAGAGCCTTATGTTCTTCCAAGCCAATGTGAGAAGGTATTTTACTCAGAGGTTCCACATAAACCAAGTTGGTCATTTGTTGTTATACATGATCTAAGAAGAAGACCGATAAAGTATATTGCGATGGAAGAAGATACCGAGGAAGATGAAGAAGTGGAAGATGATGTAGAACCAGATCATGATTGAGAGCTAGTCGAAGAATAATATGAAGAAGAAGAAAATGATGCTACTACTAATGATGATGATGCTGCTACTGATGAGGATGATGCTGCTACTGATGATGATGATGATGATGATGATGATGATGATGATGATGATTATGATGATGATGATGATGATGATGATGATGATGATGATGATGATGATGATGATGACAATGATGATGACGATGATGATGCTGATGGTGATGATGATGATGATGACAATAGTGGTGGTGATGATGTCATTGACACCGGTGATCTTGATGATGAGATGGATGAAGAAGAATATCAGTGACATGAATGAAATGTACAATTATGCCAGATGTTTGGCATGTTCTAATGAGTGTTTTATATGTCCTACTTATATATCTTTGATCTTTTGTTATGAGAAATTTAATTCTAAAAGAGTGTATTTAATCTTTATATGCTTAAACAACCTCACTAGTTAAGACTGTTCTCATTTGTAGTGGGCATCACAAGAATCAAATCACTTGAAAGACACCAGTATTTAGACATGCAAAAATTAGTGATGTATTTAAGAAAATTACCTTTCTTTACAATTCCATGGTTGTCTTTGGTTTGTCATTTTGTTTTGAATGTCTAGTGATTTAAACCAAAGACTTCGACTTAGCCGATGACTTCAGTCAATGTGCCTATGTGTCAATGTGGTGTTGGGCCATGCATGTTGAAGATGTCACACACAACAAGTAATCCTGGGTGTCAATTTTGGGTTTTCCCAAATAGGAAAAAGGTCTGAATACATAATTATATTTTGTATTTAAAAATAATGTGACAACTAATCATTTTATAAAGAACTGATGTACATTTGGTATTGTCAAGGAAATACTGGATGTCAATACTTTTGGTGGGTCGATCAAACCACATTTACATCTACCCCATCTACATCTATACCTGATGTAGGAAATGAGTGCAACTTGTGCAAGGCTTGAGAGGTAGCTAGTGCCGCCAAGATTGCTTCAATGGCAAAAGCAGAAATCATATTTTTGTGATGCCTTATTTGTGCAAATTGTGCACTACTTTGTTGGGACCATATGCGTAAATGTGGTTAATAGAGGGCTATTGTAGATACTGAATATTTTTTAAGAATTTTTAGTAGATACACATAAATAACATGCACATAAACACGATAAATAAGAAATATAAATGTAGATATAACAACAACTGACAAACATAAATGTAGGCATCATAATCATAATTTTTTGGAGACACAACATAATTGAATGGTATACCTAGACAATGCAACACAACTATATATCACTTCTCTAGTTCCAAGTTTACACTATGGCAAACAAAATCCATAGATAAAAAATAAATTTAGAGAGCGGAGGAGAGCGAGAATGGCCAAAGTAATATAGATCCCTATATTATTTTGGTCACTATCACTCTCCTCCCATGCTCTCTAAATTTATTCTTCATCTTTGGATTTTGTTTACGCAATGTAGACATGGAACTGGAGGAGTAGTTGTGTTGCATCATCTAGGTATACCACTCAATTATGTTGCGTTTCAAAAAAATTGTGACCATGATGCCTACATTTATGTTTCTTACTTGTTGTGTCCCATGACCCCTTATGACCCTTTACGACCGTTTATGATCCCTAAGAATACATCTTAGAGATCTTAAAATGTCGTAAAGGGTCATAAGAGGCTCCTAGGAGGGGTCAGATGAGCTTCCACATTCACGTGGTTGGCCCTATTAAGTAGAGAATGTTAAAATATTCTTGAAACAAAGAGAAGCTCAATAATTTAAGATCTCAATCCATGTACGACAAATATATATCGACTGCACCATGAACCCGCACATCAAATTCAGACCAAAGAAGTCAAGAAGTCACTCGAATCAGATCCAAATGCAATTAGGTCTGCATATATTCCATGAACACATTAGGAAGAATGCATCTCTGATCGCCACACTAGCTTCTTGTGCTGGAGTAGTCACTGTCACAAGTCTTGATTTGGTAGGATCCATTCCAAATCCAAGTCTCTAAACTCCACTCAATAACCCACAAACTGCTACCGAATCTACTACAAATTTATCTCTGAATTGTGCTAGAGCATTCACTGTCACAAGTCTTGATTCGGTAGGATCCATTCCAAATCCAAGTCTCTAGACTTGAATCAATAATCTACAATCCACTACCAAATCTACTACAAAGTTATCTCTAAATGATCCATAACCAAATCACAAGTAGAAACCAGATTTGCAAGAACACCATTTTGAATTGATACCAACTCGATCGACAAATACATATATTTTTTAAAAAGCTCATTGTTGTCGTAACTGTGATGGCTTTAAAACACTAATAATTTCTCATCTGAAACATCTGACATCCATCTGTCGCATTAACAACATCACTGTCAAAAAACAACCATAAATGATAGATAACCATCATAACTATCCAACACATGTCTGTCGCACATACAACATTGTCGTCATTACAAACCATAAATGACAGATATCTGTTGCATTAAAAGAATTTCCGTCGGTGAACATGTTACAAATGAGGGCTACCCATCGGAAGCTTTTGATGGGTTACCATTATTTGTTATTTTTTTGTGATGGGTAGGCATCCCAATTGCGATGATCAAAAGTAAGTCTGACGACAAGGTCGATGTGTTGGCACCCTCTTTTAGCAATGACCAAGATTGTCATAATTACGATGCTTGACGTAACTGTCAATTTTTCCAACTCTAAAAATGTGATGCTAGGTGGTGTCACTTAATTAAAAATTTACTATCTAAATTCAAACACTCGGCCATCAAAAAAAGGTATCAAATGTACTTGTGGGAGAATATTCTATGAGATTCTGTTAGAAAGTAAAGTCCACCAAGATAACTGAGGGGGGGGTGAATCAGTTATCTAATAATTATAACTTTTAACATCTTCAACAACATTTAACCATGTAAGCAATGCAATTACTAACCATACAAAGATATTCATACACAATGACACAATAACACAAGATATGTTGACTAGGGAATCTATTGATCAAAGAGTAAATCCTGGTGGGAATGATGCCCACAAAAGATGCACTAATATGAATATTCTTTATGAGAGAATGGACTTTGTTAGGAGTCTTATGAAATACATTCAATACATATAAATACCTATTAGGAGATTTTGAATCCCTATTAAAAGATTCTAACCCTATTAAGAGTTATGGAAGACAGAAGGACCCACTGCCCAAACAGCTTCAAGGTAAGATCACTGAACACACTGTCCAAATAACCTTAATATTATTCCATAGAATAATATGAAATATGTTACCTCCTTACTATGCCAAAGCACACTCACTGCTACACCAGATCTCAATTCCAAATCTCTGTACTTCGCATGTCTTCCTTCACAATTTTACTTTCACAATCTCTTAGGCTCTTTTCTTCACTTCATGCTTACATTCGCATGCAACCAAACCATGCTCACACTTCTTTCATGTTTCAACTACATACAATAAGGAAAAATATTCCTTCCTTTATACCACACTCAAATAATTACAAATGAGGCAGCACACAATTACAAAATAAAATTTTCTATACCCTACATCAGAATTACACAAAATTGTCAGCTTCCAAATGCAATATCTCTTCACTTGTGTGACCTTGAAGTTTGCACTATGAACCACATCACCATCAATGTGTCTCAAACTTCCCTTTAACTGCGCAAAACTAGATTCCATCCCAATTAGGAGATATCATCTGATTTCCACAAATCGCTACTTAGGAACACTACCTGAATACTCCTTTTACCAAAATGCTCATAACTTTCATGAATCAATGAATTACTATCTACACTCTTAACCATAGACATATAACATATCAAAGATTATGACCTCAACATCACATAGCTTCAACTACAATATCCCATGTGAGCTAATCAAAACACTATCTACTTCTCTGCTAGTCTCCAGAAGATCACTGTATTGACATCAATGACAATCATAGTCATGAATGCAACAACAACTACTACAGAATGACTTCCAACATCCAACATTCATTCCTAACAATCTTCCCCATTAGCATTGATGGAAACATAGATGAAAGACATCTAATGTTCCAAAAATCCAATACTGCAACACTGTTGCACTGATGCTCTGAAAATTCTTCAAATCCTCTTCATCAATCAAATGTTTCTTTGTTATCCTATTAAGTTCTCTCCAATAGATGTACACATGGTTTTTCATGTACACTTCTCCCCCATTAACATCAATGACAAAAATTTCATCACTATGTCAACAACAACTCAATGTCAAAAGACACTGTTTTAGAAAATACATTCACAAGAGTCCTCCTGACTCAGCTCAGGTACACATACTCCCCCATAGAGGAAGTACCAACATCCAATCTAGAAAAAGATAGGGCTCATATACCACTGGATAGATGCAATCAACTACGTCATTACTCAAAAGTAGGTTGGGGCATAAACCCAAGCATACCTCTCAGATACTCAAATGTATCCTTAGGAAAAGGCTTTGTAAATATGTCTACTATATGTTCCTTTGTGCTTATGTACTCCAGTCTGACTTCTTTCTTAGAAACTTTTTCTCTTACAACATGATACTTGATCTCTATATGCTTAGTTTTAGAATGAAATACAAGATTCTTAGACATACTGACTGTGCTAGTGTTGTCACAATGTATGACAATAGGCTCAACAAACTTAATTCCAATATCCTTCAACATCTACTTCATCCAAGTTATCTAGTTACAATTATTTTCTATTACTACATATTCTGCTTATGTTGTACTCTATGAAATACAATTCTGCTTCTTGCTCAACCAGGAAACCAATCTTCCTCCAAGAAAAAAGGCTCCACCATTGGTGCTTTTCTTATCATCAACACTACCTCCCCAATCAGCATCTATATATGCACATATGGTGAAATCATCATATTTTTCATACCACAATCCATAGTCCATTGTGCCTCTTAAATATCTCAATATTCTCTTTACTATTGCATAATGTGACTCTCTAGGTTCATCTTGAAATCTTGCTACCATTCCAATTGAATGTTGTATATCTGGTCTAGTGTGTGTTAAGTACTGCAATCCTCCAATCATGGATCTGTATTTCTTCTGCTCAACTATTGGTGTTTCATCTTTGCTTGATAGTTTGTGTCTTATAACCATAGGTGTTCCAACTAGTTTATAGTTCTCCATTCCAAATCTTTTCAGCAAATCATCCAAGTACTTTGTCTAGCTAACAAAGATACCATCATTTTTCTATGTTATCTGTAATCCCAAAAAGTATTTCATCTCAACAATCATGCTCATTTCAAATTCAGTCTTCATTTCATCAGCAAATTTTTCACTAGCTTCATCTTCTCCTCCAAAGATAATGTCATCAACAAAAATAACTATAACTAACAATCCATTTCAATTTCTTTTGTGTACAGATTACTATCTGTTGTTCCTTTAGTAAATCCCAATTTCAACAAATACTTATCCAATCTAGCATACCAAGTTCTAGGTGCTTGCTTTAGTCCATATAATGCTTTCTTCAATTTACATACCATATTTCCTTCTTGAGTCAAAGGAAAACCTTCAAGCTGCTCAATGTAGACTTATTCTTCCAATTCACCATTCAGAAATACAGACTTCACATCCATCTGAAACACTTTGAATTTCTTAAAAGCTGCATAAGCCAAAAACATTCTTACTACTTCAAGTCTTGCTACTGGTGCAAAGGTTTCTTCATAGTCAATTCCTTCTTCTTGGGAGTATCCTTTACATACTAATCTTGCTTTGTTTCTTACTACTTCTCCTTGTTCATTCATCTTATTTCTAAATACCCATTTAGTTCCAATCACATTCTTGTCTTTAGGTCTAGGAACCAATTCCCATGTCTTGTTCTTTTCAATTTGATCTAGTTATTCTTTCATAGCATTAATCAAATGCTCATCTTCACAAGCTTCATTTGTAGATTTAGGTTCAATTTGATAAATCAAACATAAATGTACCTTATTTCTAGTCATAACTCCTATGTCCAAACTTCCAATAACTTGTTCAATAGGATGATGTCTAGATAGATACCTGTTCAGTGTCATAGTCAGAGATCTTGTTTCAATTGTAGATTCTTCTTTAGATTCTTCTCTGATTTCTTTTGCAGTATGATTCTCATTCAACAATTCACTATCAATTTCATAGAATAATTCAGTAGTTTCAATGTTAGGCTGAGGATTAGCTTCTTCATCAGATTCATAATCAAGCATTCTTTCCTGAATTTTAAACTTCTCATCAACTTTAACATTTTCGCTCTCAACAATAGTTTTAGTTCTCTTATTGTAACATCTATATTCTTTTCTCTTCAAAGAATATCCAAGAAAAATACCTTCATCATTTCTAGGATCAAACTTTCCAATATCATCATCTCTCTTTATATAACATTTTCTTCCAAAAATTCTAAAATACTTAATTGAGGGTGTATGTCCAAACCATAATTCATAAGGTGTCTTATCAGTGTCTTCTCTGATTTGTACTCTATTTATTGTATATATTGTTTTATTCATTGCTTCTCTCCAAAATGTCTTCACCAAGTCATTCTCAAATAACATAGCTATTGCTGCTTCAGTTACTAACATGTTTCTTCTTTCTGCAATACCATTTTGTTCAGGTGTTCTAGGGGCTAAAAAATGTCTCTTAATACCATTCACTTCACAAAAGGTGTTAAACTCTCTAGAAGTAAATTCTCCACCTCTATCAGATCTCAAACATTTAATCTTCATTCCAAATTCATTCTCAACTTTATTCTTAATGATCTTAAACTTATCAAATGCTTCATATTTTTCTTTCATAAATGCAATCCACATCATTCTTGTAAAATCATCAACAAGAATCATAAAATACCTTTCTCCATAGAATCCTCTAGTCCTGGTAGGACCACTCAAGTTTGTATGAACAATCTCCAACTTCTCTGTCGATGTGAACTTCTTACTAGGAAATGAACTTCTCTTCTGCTTAGCCATCACACATTCTTTGCAAATCATGTTAGTAGGCTTCATAATTTTAGGCAAATCCCTTACTGCAAGTGTAGTACTCACTTTCACAATGTTATCAAAGTTTATATGACAAAACCTTCTATGCCATAACCAACTATCATCAATTTTAGTAATCAAGCATCTCATCTCAGTAGGATTCAACTGAAATACATTATCTCTAGTTCTAGATCCAGTTCCAATTAGATTTCCATCTTTATCCTTTATCACACAAGTTTTCTCAGTAAACCAAACTTGATATCCCTTATCCACAAACTTTCCAACACTCAAAAGATTATGTTTCAATCCATCAACAAAGTAAACATCACC